>OX456991.1:3011809-3614171 GCA_949752705.1 Callimorpha dominula
GTATTGTGAATGAAATTGAATTCAAATGTGATGGTATCAAAATTAGATGTTTGATTATTTCATGTTTTTGATCAGAAATATAACACTGCCATAATAAAGAATCAAATACTGAATGGGTTTCATCAGAAAGTAGAAGTAACATTTCTAATAACACATTTACTTTGCTTCTGCAAGGTACAAAATCTAATTCTTTAGATTTTGTACAGAAATAAACTCTTGCTAAACCTGGGAACATCACTATTTTTTGTTAAGGCAAAAAAAAAAACATTTTCTTCATTTTCACGGTGTTTAAGGTTCAACCAAAATGTAACGTACAACCACAGTCCGTAATAGCGTAATAAAAATCTTGTAACAAACTAAAAACATGGCCATTTCGTAGCGAAAACTTGCCGAAGATAAAAGCGAGTAAAACTATTACATTGGTTTAACTTCGTACGTATTTTAACTTAGATGGTCTGGGTCTCTGAGCGAATTTCGTTCCTAGTTCAAATCGGTGTTCAGGGTGTACAATGGTGGTATAAGGAGCAGAAGGCAGCGAAATTGAGACAGTAAATTCATATATTACATTTACAATTTGGCATGTTTTGGTCTTGATTAATGTTATAGCTATGTGTTCTAACTTCAACTTATTTAAGTTTAAAAGCTAAAAATTATCCAACTGTAGTGACTTTAACTGCATTGACACATACTCTCTATATCTGGATTATTTGTATTTAAAAACAACTTTTCAAAAGCTGTAAAAAGAATCAAGATAATAAAAAGAAACCAAACACACAATGGCGATAAACTGTTCTTGTAGTTTTATGTATTTTTTTAAAACAAGTGTGTCGTAACCACACACATAACACGTCGCTATTTTTCTTACTTTGCACCATATAAACCGCATTTGCTGGTAATGGATTTTGCAGGCTCACGTGACGACAACACGGTTTCGTGCGTCACGATTTTTAATAACTCCACGAGTAAAGCGTACGTGCGGAAAATTGCTAAAAAAACAATATAACGAACCTAACAAAAATCTCTAATTATTTAAGCATGAACATTCAACAGAAAGAAAGCCCAACCAGATTTATAACTTTTTACTTCTGATCATTGTTTTTCTTGATGCTTATCGAACAGCAGCTTATAGCCGGGGAATATTGTGCTGAATTACTGGTCGATTCTGGAAAACTATTGAACAGTGAATACTGTGATGTCTTACAGCAAACATCTTCCATGCTATAGACTGATTATCCACTTTTAGTTGCCTTTCCCTAATTAGATTAAACCAAAATTTTTAAAATGGAGGTGATTAAATATAGATAAGGAAGTTTTGCTCGCCGTTCTGCGTGGGCTATTATTTGCCCTTAGCTCTTATTGAGTCGAGTGCACGGTGTGGTTGAGGTATTTTTATTTTCTTTAGATACTTATTTGATGGTCGAAAGAAAAAACTTGTGTAGTTATCTGGTAACGGGCTGGGTGGGTTTACTGGGGTTGTCGGCTTAAGGTTGGTCTAAGATCTGTGACACCATGCCAACTGTTTTCTTTTTATGGCAAGTCCCGATTTAGCAATTCCTGGGTCACGGGGGGCTTCACAAACATTCAAACAACGGACACAAAGAACACCCAGACTCGGAATAACTATTTGTGCGCCGTGTGGACTCCCAACACTCGGTGCGGCGTAGTGGCGAAGTGACCACTTGATCCTAAACATCCATCGCCTCTACCGCCCATTTCTCTGATTACAACTGAGACCCTGATCCAATCCCAAGAATACTGAAAATTAATAACTACCTTTTAAAAAAAATATTACCGATTTAGCCTACTACTACATACTAACTAGCTTTCGCTCGCGGTTCCCCTCACGTTAATGTAGATTTTGTCACTCCATTCGGATTTTCCCCGGGAATAGTATGCAACATATGCATTATTAGAGCCGACGTCTTAAATATTCAATAACGTTCTTGGGAAAGCTAGTAAAGTTAATTTAAACTTCCTGTTTTTTATACGCGTACATACACACACGCATTTATTCCCGAAGAGGGGTAGGTTGAGGTGTATTAAACACCCACATTTTGCTAACTACAGTTTGTCCCATTTAGATGATAGGGGGCAAGTCTATTGTCGTCAACCGGGCACTTTGAGAATTAAAGAGAAAATAAAAATAAAATTTGGTAGTATATTGAAAGGGACAGTCACGGCAAAAAACATGGATGGATTGGGGAGTGTTAGCAATAGCTCGAACACGTCAGGTTCGCAAACCCTGTAACTCGAACTCCACACATTTACACACGGCCTTCACGGCTTTCACTAGACAGAGTCTGTACTATGGTAACCAGACTGAGTCTGTACTATGGTAACCAGACTGTTGATAAACATACTTATGTTTCCAAATACATTTTTTAAAAATTTTTTTTCTTTTTTTCTTAAAAAAGACAACTCCCGCATTAGGAATATTCCTGTGTCGCGGGTGGCTTCACAAACATTCAAACAACGGACACAAAGGACACCCAGACTCGGGACAACTATTTGTGGATCACACAAATTTTTGTCCCGTGTGGGATTTGAACCCACAACACTCGGCGCGGCGTAGTGGCGAGGTGACCACTTAAACCATTGCGCCATCCGAGCAGTCAGTCAGTCAGTCAGTCAGTTCATATTATAGATAAATGACACCCAGGAACAGAACAAATGATCATGTTCATCACACAATTTTTTGTCCTAGGTGGGAATCGAACACACGACATCTGGCTTAGCAGTCAGGATCACTAACCACTACACCACAGACCCACAGGCTAGTCGAGTTAGGAGACAAGCACACGCCCCGATTGATAATTATCAGTTGCCGATGTCTAAATACTCGCTACACTACACGATTCGTTTTGCTTACGGACGGTAAATCGTTTCTTTATTATAGGAACGCGGCCTAAAGTGGTGTTACTTGTGCATTATTCAATTGACCTTGCGCAAAAAAAAAAACAGTAATATGCGAAGTGCTGTTTATATCCGCTATTTCTTGTAGAGTGGACGTAGTAACGCAGTCGCAAAAAAAGTTTCAAAGTTGATAAGCATAAAACACAAATTGCTTGCCTTCGACTACTAGGCAACATTTTCTAAAAGCTTTTAGTAGTACAGTGTTGAACAGCAATTCAAATTACTTGAAAACAAGTATAATTTAACTGAAGTTTTCACAGTTCAGACCATGGAAAGTTTATTAACTCTATTAATAAAATAGTAACCTGACACATCTTACACACGGCGTCTGATTCCAAACTAGGCAGAGCCTGTACTATAGTAACCAGACTGCTGATAAACATAATTATGTATTTCTAAATACGTAATCATCTAATTTTATTTTACTGATTTTTTTTTATTTAAATAATGACATGACGATATAATTCCTCTCAACGAAATGCCTTTTTCTCTTTTACCAAAACTACTTTATTCTTTTATCTATTATCGATTTTGTCCATCCATAGGTTGCCTGTAAGCGATCGCTCTTCTAAGGACACTTATTGTACATAATATATCTACTTTGTGTATTTATTTTAAGCGATCGGTGGTGTACGATAAAGATTATTCTATTCTATTCTACATACATATTATTGAGCCTGGTTTAATTTAAGCGTACTCGTACTACACATTTACAGTATACGATGTTTGAATATACTCTTGTAACATTATGACGAATTTCTCAGAAAATACTGAAACATGCTAAAACATAACATTACCCTCATATCTGAAGAGATACTTTTTATTACACGAATATACAAATGTATATGTATATAGCATTTAGGCTCCATTCCTAAGGACGGGTCGCGGTCTCCCGCAAGTTATTGTACTGTCTAACCACGGTTATATATATTGGTATTGGTGTAGGGCTCTGTTTCCGCATTTAGACTCATAGATGGTTCATTATGCGTTTAGATAGGCTGACTAAATGAGCCAGCCTAGCTTCTTTCAGAAGCACAGAAGCCTCCTGGGGCGTTCGCAGGCTTCTAGGAGCGATCTCGCACCCGCGAGGTTATATATAACATTATGTACATACAGTCGGACAACTTTTTATTCTACATATAGTTATGAAGCAACATTCTCTTCTAAAATATGAACTAAATAGCCTCAGAGACCAACGCCGAAGGTATGCAGTTTGCAAAACTTATCCGTTTAATACATAGTTTGCTCAACGATTTTTTTCCTTACCAGAGTTTTAACTTGTATAATAAATTAAATCGGGCTCTATCTATATATTCTTTACAGATATCTAATTGTAAATCTATGGTCATGGTGTGGTTGCGTGGGTTAGATTACAATCTTACAGAAAACCTTCTTAAAAATACATATACATAACATAACATGCACACGCACACACTTGCACATACTAAACCTACAAACACACACACGCACACGCACACACACACGCACACGCACACATAACATGCACATGCTACTTTAGCGTGTCACCTTTATTTATCTGGTGTACATCTTATTATATAGTTAATACTTAGTCTTAATCAAGATAAAAAAACTTTTAAAATAAATGGTGGTTTTCCTGGTGATTTGTACCACAGGCAATATTTGCCTAATTTCAAACACCAGCTCCTCACAAATTAGAAAGTATAAAGCTATGTAAGTAAGCTAAAGTAAATGTGATTGTAATAGATCTATATTTTATGTTCTTACTGTGAGGAGAAATAAATAAAGATTATTATTATATACATACATACACACACGTCCTCGAAGGAGTAGGCAGATGAGAGCTAAATACCCACATGTTGCCAAATATAATTTGGTACCATTCCCATAATAGGGAACAAGCCTATTGCTGTGAACGAGGCGCTTTGAGAATTAAAGATGTTAAATTTAAGAGTACATATAAAGGTAGTTAAGAAGGCAAGGCAATGAAGAGAACGGAATATTACTTTTACTGATGAATTGGATGGCAAGGATCACATAACTGTAGCTCGAACTGGCTGTTGTAAAGTTGTCTACATTATATTCCGTTGTTACACAACCATCTTAACTAGATTCAAAAGGATCAATTTGTCCAACTAAGCTTTGTATTCAAAAACTTTGTAAACAACGATTGTAGTTTGTTTCTAATTAGTTGTGTAAGTCAATTTAACTTCGTAAACTTTAACTTGATATTATTTAATTTAATAAATTCATTAAACATCATATCCAAAAACTATTACAATTCGTTCAACTAAAGTTAATTAATATCAATAACAAAATAGTCAACATAAGTTTAATTAATCGTTAAAGTATCGGAATCAATAGTGATAATCTTAATAACATTTTGAAAATTATAGCATATTCAAAGTATCTTAACAAAAGTAAGAAACATTTAGAGATTCGATTAGTGAAATTTACAACAGAATAAGTGCCAATGTCTCATACGCAGAAATAAAGAAATAGAGATATATATATTTAAAATTAATTCCTTCTCGATAAATGTCCGTGTTGAGCAAATTTTGACTATCACGGACACCTATCCTGACACCAATCCTGATTCTAAAAGATCTTATAATATTCGCCTAAGTTTCCATTTAATATTTTATGTAAAAGGGTTCTTGGTATAATTATTTCTAAAGTCCCTTGAAGCGTTATGGATAAGATAAGTAAAATACATAAAAACCATCAATCAGAATGAAAGTATTTTGTTTTATGTACCTAATTAGTAATTACATTTCTATAAGAATAAAATATTATTGCTCCAAGTATTGCCAATAATACTTAGTATTTTATAGTTAGTTACAATATTAAAGTATATTAGTAGATATATGCAAGAATCCTACTTAAATTGTCAATTAGTGAGAAATAAACTTTTTTCTTTTTGTTTAATAATATACTTATAGTTTTTTATTTTTATATTAAACCCATTGGTTTCTAATCAACACCTATCGTTTATTATACAAATATTGTCTCTACTGACAGTTTACTTTTAAAACCACAAAAAAACATTTTTTTCAAGCATCCACTTCACATAACAACTATTAATTTAAGTACATTCATCTTATTTAAAGGATGCTTTATTTCCCGCTATTTACATAAAATACAAATCTTAGATATGGTCTTAGCCAAACAAAAGAAGCAGAGTAATCAGTATGATTGATTGATTTACTCTCATACCATTTTCTCGAGTTTAGTCTCAGGAGATCTGTCTACTTTGAGATATTCAAATTAGACGAGACGGCTTAGAACCATTTGAATCATGTGTTTCGACTTATCTAGTCTAGACTTTCATCTTATCATGTCAGTTCCCTTCGTTTTTGGGTGTATTTGAACCCTTTACGTAATACAAACGCGTGAAATTTTTACATTACTATTGTACTTTGTGAGTAAATATTTATCTCTTACTATACAACTTTAATGCCAAATGCAAACAGAAAGCGATTTTCTTCTTCATTAATATTCACACCTTGACATTCAAAATCATAAATAAATAACCCTTGAAACTTCAAAAAAATAATTAACATTCCTTCGCGTCTCTATTGACTGGTAACGATCCAAAAAGACTGAAAGCATAAATACGACAAATATCAGGCTAAATCATATTTATGAATATGTTTGTCTTTTTACTTTTACTGTCGCTTTTTTGTTTCATCGAATTTCAAATCACAACAATTCTAAAAAAGTTTCACTTCAAAAGATCTATTACTTTACCTTTTCTGTTTCAGTCATTCTAATGCCACTTGCTTATACCTACTTTATTTGACATAATCACTAAAAATCGGTGAGTATATATCAAAGGTAAATACTAAGTATCTACCTACTTAGAATAGGCTACATTACATACTTCATATTATATTATGCATGACAAAGCATTCGAACGCATGAATACAAACATTAAGTCAAAGGTCTGAGAACGCTTTGATGTTCAATTTCCTCAAGCACAAAATTCTACATCGATTCAATCTGTTAGATATATAACAGTTACGTACAATACAACAACTTCTTTATCGGATCAAGTAATGGTTTCATTAGGATATTTTCTGTTTAGAAGAGGACGGTGTAACACGAACGTATATATTTATATATAATATATGTATTTATTTATTATTTATAAATGCTTCATGCACAGATTGTACAAAGGCACAATGCCTAAGGCATTTTCTGCCAGTCAACCTTGGGGTGATGCAGAAATAAAAGTGGTAGGTGCAAAAGACATGTTAAAAAGAGAAAACATACAAAAGAGAGAGAGAGAGAGAGATAATATTCCAAGATACGAATTTAAAAGTCTTATAACAACTTGTATGTATGTACTGTAATGTATATTCAATATTAGTCAGGGAACACAAAAATCCCATCCCACTAATATTATAAATGTGAAAGTTTGGATTAATGTATGGATGGATGGATGTTTCTTATTCTGTCACACAAAAACTACTGACCCGATTGCGATGAAACTTGGTATGCAGATAGCTGGGGACCTGGATTAACGCATAAGCTACTTTTTATCCCGATATTTCTATGGGATCAGGACTTACGCGGGTGAAATCGCGAAGCGCTGCTAATCTGAAATATGTCTCTGAATATCATAAAAGAAATCTTATAGAGGATAGGTATAAAAAATGTAAAATTGCTTTCTTTGCACGACAAAAAACAACAAAAAAGTCAAGTTGTTTCTGTATAACCTTGTGATACACAAAACGACCTTAATTTTAAGTAAAAAACATCTGTAGCGTCTGAGAAATTTTTGGTTCATATATTATATTATAATACATATTCAAGTTTCAAGGTGACATTTTGTGTAATCATTTTTTGTAAGACCGTCGTATAGCAGAGAACAATTTTCATTAGTAACTTCTACTAACAAAGAATAGTTCTACTAATATTATCTGAGCGAAGTAATTTTTACCAAATCTATAATCATGTAAAGTAAAATAAAATCTTTCAATTTTTTTATAAATTCTACATCCTTTACTTTCTCTATACTTGCAGACGACTACCTACACTTCTTCACAAGTCACATGTG
Source organism: Callimorpha dominula (assembly GCA_949752705.1). Classification (NCBI taxonomy): domain Eukaryota; kingdom Metazoa; phylum Arthropoda; class Insecta; order Lepidoptera; family Erebidae; genus Callimorpha; species Callimorpha dominula. The sequence continues at coordinate 3,019,764 of OX456991.1, forward strand.
AAACCCTAACACAATGGAACTGGCAGAGGATACCCTATTTGGCAAGGATCCAACTGATGCGATCTAGTTCCTGCCCTCACAAACTGTTAGAGACTGACTTAATAAAATACGTACTTTAGTATTTAAATACGTTACAAAGCAAAGATTGAGAATAAAAAAGAAAACGTGGCGATCCAGCATATTAAAGTCACATTTTATCATATTTTGGACTGACAGGCATAATATTATAATTATATTTGGTTTCTTAGGAATGCTTTTGTCTTGCGTAAACATCCGGGCACCAAACCTTCTAAAGTAGAACGTAGTAATTATGTGGGAGTCCAACCGACTAAAACGACACTGGTGCCGATTCTATTGTACACTCGACTAAACTAAAACCTGACTTAATTTCTTCATATGAAATCAACCTTTTGTTTTTCATTATAAGGTCTATTTGCTACTGACATCTATTTCTCAACGCCACTAAATTTCACTAAAACCTGTCAACGTATACTCAACTTTATTTCCAAGCAGCGAGAGTCCCCATTTATTCAAATGCCGTATAAAAACTTGTTCAAAACGAACTAGGATGACGTTATTTTAATCGACACCTACGAAGACGCTTACTAAAAACACAGAGCAAAAGATATGGCATTCAACGGATAGCGGCTCTCGCTACGTGGTATTAAAGTTTATTTAAGCGTATCAGACTTTAGTCAACAAATAAATAGCTTATTTGGATTGCGACATATGTTACCTACTTGTTTCAATTTGAAATAAAACCGTGGTTTGAAGTGTGCAAGGTTTAACATCTTATATAAAGAAAATTTTGTGAATTTTAATTTAGCGAGCGAAATAACAGAATTGGGACCACTGTCTTTGAAATCAGACTTATTAACGGCAAAGGCGTCGTAAAGCGAATGCGGCTATTAACTTTCTAGAACCCGAGAAGTCTTTGCCCCCATTTCTTCCAAACTTGTTCACTTAGGAGAGAGCAAATTCTTCTTCCCTCCTCCGTTTTCAAAAAGTGCGTATAGGAAACAAGTGCGTTGAGTTCTCTGACTTGGTGGCATGGCAAAAAAAAATCTCTTTCCAACACCATCTGACCTGGACCTTCGAATGAACTTTTGCATACCCGCCTTTGGGAACAGATGTGCCTGTCTATTACTAGTGAAGGTTACAGCGTGGCCGCACACCATTACTTCTCAATCAATGCCTCTACCCTAAATCTAAGAAAATCCTTATAATGTTACCACGCAACGGGTATCATGTAATGAACGCCGACATTTCCAATTCAAACTACATCTATGTTAGGTACATCCTTAACCTCTGCATTATCTGTGGTCGGTCTAAAAGGAAGATGGCGTTCCCCACCGTAACGTAGTACATACATACTCCTTGTTCTTTGTAAAATTAACATTATAATTAATCTAATAATACAAGTTCACATCAACGCGTGCATTTCATTTATACCTACGTACAACAAGTATATAAAAATCTATAAAGTAGTTTCAGAACTAAAAAAAAAACAAATTACGAGCTCACAATATAAAAATGTACCCGTTATGGATGACAAAATAGGTATTACCGGTTTTAATTTCAATTTTTTTTTTATTATTATGTTTAAAGTTTTCCTATTATTTAGGCTATTTTTTGTAACCACCACGGCATGTTGTTCTATACGTGCTACCAACAAGGGCAAATGTGCAGGTTTTAGTATGTCCTAATAAATATTTATTAATAACTTGACACGTCTCACACACGGCCATCTGATCCCAAACTAGGCAGAGCCTGTTCTATATTAACCAGACTGCTAATAAATATAGTTATTTATATACTTATTTATATATATTTCTAAATACATACATATTATAGATAAAATTAGGCCCAGACACAGAACAAATGAACATGCTCATCATGCAATAATTTGTTATGGGTGGAAATCCAACCCACGACCTCTGCCAACAAGCCAGTCCATTTGAAATCAGACATTAAGTGTTGCTGCTCAAAGTTTTATCTTCAAGTGGCAATCTGTGTTAGACTTTATCTTTAAGTCCCAGGGGCTTGCCATTTCGCTATACTTTTTATTTGAAAGGCTTTCAATTTCGATACCTGTATCCCGTATACACACAAAAAAGTGTTGACTGCTTTCAGTTTTAAAATATTACACCATTTGCATACAACCATTGACTCTATAAAATTGTTTAAAAATAACTCGAGACTTATATGACAAAGTCTTTGGTTTTACTTGTCTTGTTTTAGTTCAACTTTTTTTTCGAAAAGATAAAGGAATCCTAAACTAAAAGGAAAACAGGCTAGCTAGAGCAGTAGAGTAATCGAAAATTTGTATATAATTTTGCAGGTGACACTCAACCAGTCAAAAGTATGTTTAACTAAAAAAATCAGGAAGGGTACTATGATTCACACGTTACTTAATAACTTCAGACCATTCTGAGCTAGTTCTCTTATTTAAATAAAATGCATGCACAGCCAAGAATAGTAGATATAATTTCTCAACAAAACTAAAAATTCATAAAACTTTTTAGAGTAAGAGCCCGTGAACCCCAGACCTTCGTTATTTTATAAAAGCTAAAAGTTTGTCAGTGCATGCTCCCAACACAGGTAAGAACGATGGACCATTATGAAGTTTGGGTTGCCCTGGCTTTGGCACTTAAACGGTACTAAAGGTGTGTAAAATACCGATCTAACTTCATTAAATAATAAAGTGCGATATTTTGGTATTATCTTTAGAATATTATTAAAAATCACATTATTCATTGCCAGACACTTAACATCCTGGCAACCCCTAGCCAGACACCCTTAATGTTCATGAAATTATAATTTTACTTACGTTATAGTATAAAAGCTGATTTTTATATATAATACTTGAGTAATAAGTCAATGATGTTTCCTCATTAGCCAGACATTTTTGAAACTTCCAACCCCTTGCCAGACAAGCATGTAGGATAGCTGTAGGCGCGAGGCAGTATATATATGGGTGGGTGCGAGTGAGATGGCGAGTTAAGTCTACCGCGATTCCTCACTGCGCAGTTGTTATTTAAATGTGAATTAATTTTAAAATTGCGAAAAAAACATAACCTAAAATATAATGACATCATTCTTCCGGCTCGACTCAAAACCGGCAGTGAAACAATGCTTGCATTGCTTTTCGCTGCGTGAGTGAGGTTACCGGAGGCCCTAACCCTTCCCGCATCAGCCCCTACGCCGCTTCCTGTATCGGGTGGCCGCGTCACAGGTTCCTTTGCGGCGGCGGTGTCAGCGCCGGTCTCTGCAGCCGCGCCGAAGGCCGGGCGACCAGTTAAGGCCTCAACAAAGGCCGCTGCACCAAAAGCCGGGCAACTGGCTCAGGCCACAAATAAAGCAGTGGTGGAGTTCCCTCCGCTCCCCACTGCTACACCTAACGGGACCAGCACGACAGTCCCTACTGGTGCAAAAACTGTGCCTGGCCCTTCAGCATCGACCCCCTCAAACGATGGTTGGGAAGTGGTCGCGGGGGGTAAGAAGTCCCGAAAGCGGGGTAAGAAGGCTGCCAAGAAGGCGGCCTCTACACCGCAGTCGCCGTCGGTGGTAGTGGCCACCACGAAGAAGGCACGAAAACTGCAACCGCCTAGAACAGCGGCTGTGGTGATCACTATGTCGCCGGAGGCGACAGACGGTGGGCTGTCATACGCGGCCGTTTTCAAAAAAGCCCGAGACAGCGTCGCCGGAGAGTTCGGGACTGTAGGCGTGAAGATGCGACTCGCCCAGACTGGAGCTCGAGTTTTAGAGTTCCCCGGGGCTGAAGGCGCAAAGACGGCTGACACTTTCGCTGAGAAGCTGCGGGGTATTTTTGCAACGACGGATGGTGTTAAGATCGCCAGGCCCACCAAGTGCGCAGAACTGCGCATTTCGGGCCTGGACGACTCTGTGACGGTGGAAGATGTCCGCGTTGCCGTTCAGGAGAAGACGGAATGCAACGCGGACAGCATCAGAGTCGGTACCATCCGCCCCGGTCCAGGGGGCCTTGGCGCGGTATGGGTCAGCTGTCCCGTCGCGTCGGCCAAAGTTTTGGGCGATGCCATTTTTTTATGGCAAGTCCCGATTTAGCAATTCCTGGGTCACGGGGGGCTTCACAAACATTCAAACAACGGACACAAAGAACACCCAGACTCGGAATAACTATTTGTGCGCCGTGTGGACCCCCAACACTCGGTGCGGCGTAGTGGCGAAGTGACCACTTGATCCTAAACATCCATCGCCTCTACCGCCCATTTCTCTGATTACAACTGAGACGCTGATCCAATCCCAAGAATACTGAAAATTAATAACTACCTTTTAAAAAAAATATTACCGATTTAGCCTACTACTACATACTAACTAGCTTTCGCTCGCGGTTCCCCTCACGTTAATGTAGATTTTGTCACTCCATTCGGATTTTCCCCGGGAATAGTATGCAACATATGCATTATTAGAGCCGACGTCTTAAATATTCAATAACGTTCTTGGGAAAGCTAGTAAAGTTAATTTAAACTTCCTGTTTTTTATACGCGTACATACACACACGCATTTATTCCCGAAGAGGGGTAGGTTGAGGTGTATTAAACACCCACATTTTGCTAACTACAGTTTGTCCCATTTAGATGATAGGGGGCAAGTCTATTGTCGTCAACCGGGCACTTTGAGAATTAAAGAGAAAAGGGACAGTCACGGCAAAAAACATGGATGGATTGGGGAGTGTTAGCAATAGCTCGAACACGTCAGGTTCGCAAACCCTGTAACTCGAACTCCACACATTCACACACGGCCTTCACGGCTTTCACTAGACAGAGTCTGTACTATGGTAACCAGACTGAGTCTGTACTATGGTAACCAGACTGTTGATAAACATACTTATGTTTCCAAATACATTTTTTAAATTTTTTTTTTCTTTTTTTCTTAAAAAAGACAACTCCCGCATTAGGAATATTCCTGTGTCGCGGGTGGCTTCACAAACATTCAAACAACGGACACAAAGGACACCCAGACTCGGGACAACTATTTGTGGATCACACAAATTTTTGTCCCGTGTGGGATTTGAACCCACAACACTCGGCGCGGCGTAGTGGCGAGGTGACCACTTAAACCATTGCGCCATCCGTGCAGTCAGTCAGTCAGTCAGTCAGTTCATATTATAGATAAATGACACCCAGGAACAGAACAAATGATCATGTTCATCACACAATTTTTTGTCCTAGGTGGGAATCGAACACACGACATCTGGCTTAGCAGTCAGGATCACTAACCACTACACCACAGACCCACAGGCTAGTCGAGTTAGGAGACAAGCACACGCCCCGATTGATAATTATCAGTTGCCGATGTCTAAATACTCGCTACACTACACGATTCGTTTTGCTTACGGACGGTAAATCGTTTCTTTATTATAGGAACGCGGCCTAAAGTGGTGTTACTTGTGCATTATTCAATTGACCTTGCGCAAAAAAAAAAACAGTAATATGCGAAGTGCTGTTTATATCCGCTATTTCTTGTAGAGTGGACGTAGTAACGCAGTCGCAAAAAAAGTTTCAAAGTTGATAAGCATAAAACACAAATTGCTTGCCTTCGACTACTAGGCAACATTTTCTAAAAGCTTTTAGTAGTACAGTGTTGAACAGCAATTCAAATTACTTGAAAACAAGTATAATTTAACTGAAGTTTTCACAGTTCAGACCATGGAAAGTTTATTAACTCTATTAATAAAATAGTAACCTGACACATCTTACACACGGCGTCTGATTCCAAACTAGGCAGAGCCTGTACTATAGTAACCAGACTGCTGATAAACATAATTATGTATTTCTAAATACGTAATCATCTAATTTTATTTTACTGATTTTTTTTTATTTAAATAATGACATGACGATATAATTCCTCTCAACGAAATGCCTTTTTCTCTTTTACCAAAACTACTTTATTCTTTTATCTATTATCGATTTTGTCCATCCATAGGTTGCCTGTAAGCGATCGCTCTTCTAAGGACACTTATTGTACATAATATATCTACTTTGTGTATTTATTTTAAGCGATCGGTGGTGTACGATAAAGATTATTCTATTCTATTCTACATACATATTATTGAGCCTGGTTTAATTTAAGCGTACTCGTACTACACATTTACAGTATACGATGTTTGAATATACTCTTGTAACATTATGACGAATTTCTCAGTAAATACTGAAACATGCTAAAACATAACATTACCCTCATATCTGAAGAGATACTTTTTATTACACGAATATACAAATGTATATGTATATAGCATTTAGGCTCCATTCCTAAGGACGGGTCGCGGTCTCCCGCAAGTTATTGTACTGTCTAACCACGGTTATATATATTGGTATTGGTGTAGGGCTCTGTTTCCGCATTTAGACTCATAGATGGTTCATTATGCGTTCAGATAGGCTGACTAAATGAGCCAGCCTAGCTTCTTTCAGAAGCACAGAAGCCTCCTGGGGCGTTCGCAGGCTTCTAGGAGCGATCTCGCACCCGCGAGGTTATATATAACATTATGTACATACAGTCGGACAACTTTTTATTCTACATATAGTTATGAAGCAACATTCTCTTCTAAAATATGAACTAAATAGCCTCAGAGACCAACGCCGAAGGTATGCAGTTTGCAAAACTTATCCGTTTAATACATAGTTTGCTCAACGATTTTTTTCCTTACCAGAGTTTTAACTTGTATAATAAATTAAATCGGGCTCTATCTATATATTCTTTACAGATATCTAATTGTAAATCTATGGTCATGGTGTGGTTGCGTGGGTTAGATTACAATCTTACAGAAAACCTTCTTAAAAATACATATACATAACATAACATGCACACGCACACACTTGCACATACTAAACCTACAAACACACACACGCACACGCACACACACACGCACACGCACACATAACATGCACATGCTACTTTAGCGTGTCACCTTTATTTATCTGGTGTACATCTTATTATATAGTTAATACTTAGTCTTAATCAAGATAAAAAAACTTTTAAAATAAATGGTGGTTTTCCTGGTGATTTGTACCACAGGCAATATTTGCCTAATTTCAAACACCAGCTCCTCACAAATTAGAAAGTATAAAGCTATGTAAGTAAGCTAAAGTAAATGTGATTGTAATAGATCTATATTTTATGTTCTTACTGTGAGGAGAAATAAATAAAGATTATTATTATATACATACATACACACACGTCCTCGAAGGAGTAGGCAGATGAGAACTAAATACCCACATGTTGCCAAATATAATTTGGTACCATTCCCATAATAGGGAACAAGCCTATTGCTGTGAACGAGGCGCTTTGAGAATTAAAGATGTTAAATTTAAGAGTACATATAAAGGTAGTTAAGAAGGCAAGGCAATGAAGAGAACGGAATATTACTTTTACTGATGAATTGGATGGCAAGGATCACATAACTGTAGCTCGAACTGGCTGTTGTAAAGTTGTCTACATTATATTCCGTTGTTACAAAACCATCTTAACTAGATTCAAAAGGATCAATTTGTCCAACTAAGCTTTGTATTCAAAAACTTTGTAAACAACGATTGTAGTTTGTTTCTAATTAGTTGTGTAAGTCAATTTAACTTCGTAAACTTTAACTTGATATTATTTAATTTAATAAATTCATTAAACATCATATCCAAAAACTATTACAATTCGTTCAACTAAAGTTAATTAATATCAATAACAAAATAGTCAACATAACTTTAATTAATCGTTAAAGTATCGGAATCAATAGTGATAATCTTAATAACATTTTGAAAATTATAGCATATTCAAAGTATCTTTACAAAAGTAAGAAACATTTAGAGATTCGATTAGTGAAATTTACAACAGAATAAGTGCCAATGTCTCATACCCAGAAATAAAGAAATAGAGATATATATATTTAAAATTAATTCCTTCTCGATAAATGTCCGTGTTGAGCAAATTTTGACTATCACGGACACCTATCCTGACACCAATCCTGATTCTAAAAGATCTTATAATATTCGCCTAAGTTTCCATTTAATATTTTATGTAAAAGGGTTCTTGGTATAATTATTTCTAAAGTCCCTTGAAGCGTTATGGATAAGATAAGTAAAATACATAAAAATCATCAATCAGAATGAAAGTATTTTGTTTTATATACCTAATTAGTAATTACATTTCTATAAGAATAAAATATTATTGCTCCAAGTATTGCCAATAATACTTAGTATTTTATAGTTAGTTACAATATTAAAGTATATTAGTAGATATATGCAAGAATCCTACTTAAATTGTCAATTAGTGAGAAATAAACTTTTTTCTTTTTGTTTAATAATATACTTATAGTTTTTTATTTTTATATTAAACCCATTGGTTTCTAATCAACACCTATCGTTTATTATACAAATATTGTCTCTACTGACAGTTTACTTTTAAAACCACAAAAAAACATTTTTTTCAAGCATCCACTTCACATAACAACTATTAATTTAAGTACATTCATCTTATTTAAAGGATGCTTTATTTCCCGCTATTTACATAAAATACAAATCTTAGATATGGTCTTAGCCAAACAAAAGAAGCAGAGTAATCAGTATGATTGATTGATTTACTCTCATACCATTTTCTCGAGTTTAGTCTCAGGAGATCTGTCTACTTTGAGATATTCAAATTAGACGAGACGGCTTAGAACCATTTGAATCATGTGTTTCGACTTATCTAGTCTAGACTTTCATCTTATTATGTCAGTTCCCTTCGTTTTTGGGTGTATTTGAACCCTTTACGTAATACAAACGCGTGAAATTTTTACATTACTACTCGTATTGTACTTTGTGAGTAAATATTTATCTCTTACTATACAACTTTAATGCCAAATGCAAACAGAAAGCGATTTTCTTCTTCATTAATATTCACACCTTGACATTCAAAATCATAAATAAATAACCCTTGAAACTTCAAAAAAATAATTAACATTCCTTCGCGTCTCTATTGACTGGTAACGATCCAAAAAGACTGAAAGCATAAATACGACAAATATCAGGCTAAATCATATTTATGAATATGTTTGTCTTTTTACTTTTACTGTCGCTTTTTTGTTTCATCGAATTTCAAATCACAACAATTCTAAAAAAGTTTCACTTCAAAAGATCTATTACTTTACCTTTTCTGTTTCAGTCATTCTAATGCCACTTGCTTATACCTACTTTATTTGACATAATCACTAAAAATCGGTGAGTATATATCAAAGGTAAATACTAAGTATCTACCTACTTAGAATAGGCTACATTACATACTTCATATTATATTATGCATGACAAAGCATTCGAACGCATGAATACAAACATTAAGTCAAAGGTCTGAGAACGCTTTGATGTTCAATTTCCTCAAGCACAAAATTCTACATCGATTCAATCTATTAGATATATAACAGTTACGTACAATACAACAACTTCTTTATCGGATCAAGTAATGGTTTCATTAGGATACTTTCTGTTTAGAAGAGGACGGTGTAACACGAACGTATATATTTATATATAATATATGTATTTATTTATTATTTATAAATGCTTCATGCACAGATTGTACAAAGGCACAATGCCTAAGGCATTTTCTGCCAGTCAACCTTGGGGTGATGCAGAAATAAAAGTGGTAGGTGCAAAAGACATGTTAAAAAGAGAAAACATACAAAAGAGAGAGAGAGAGAGAGAGAGAGAGAGAGAGAGAGAGAGAGAGAGAGAGAGAGATAATATTCCAAGATACGAATTTAAAAGTCTTATAACAACTTGTATGTATGTACTGTAATGTATATTCAATATTAGTCAGGGAACACAAAAATCCCATCCCACTAATATTATAAATGTGAAAGTTTGGATTAATGGATGGATGGATGGATGTTTCTTATTCTGTCACACAAAAACTACTGACCCGATTGCGATGAAACTTGGTATGCAGATAGCTGGGGACCTGGATTAACGCATAAGCTACTTTTTATCCCGATATTTCTATGGGATCAGGACTTACGCGGGTGAAATCGCGAAGCGCTGCTAATCTGAAATATGTCTCTGAATATCATAAAAGAAATCTTATAGAGGATAGGTATAAAAAATGTAAAATTGCTTTCTTTGCACGACAAAAAACAACAAAAAAGTCAAGTTGTTTCTGTATAACCTTGTGATACACAAAACGACCTTAATTTTAAGTAAAAAACATCTGTAGCGTCTGAGAAATTTTTGGTTCATATATTATATTATAATACATATTCAAGTTTCAAGGTGACATTTTGTGTAATCATTTTTTGTAAGACCGTCGTATAGCAGAGAACAATTTTCATTAGTAACTTCTACTAACAAAGAATAGTTCTACTAATATTATCTGAGCGAAGTAATTTTTACCAAATCTATAATCATGTAAAGTAAAATAAAATCTTTCAATTTTTTTATAAATTCTACATCCTTTACTTTCTCTATACTTGCAGACGACTACCTACACTTCTTCACAAGTCACATGTGAAACCCTAACACAATGGAACTGGCAGAGGATACCCTATTTGGCAAGGATCCAACTGATGCGATCTAGTTCCTGCCCTCACAAACTGTTAGAGACTGACTTGATAAAATACGTACTTTAGTATTTAAATACGTTACAAAGCAAAGATTGAGAATAAAAAAGAAAACGTGGCGATCCAGCATATTAAAGTCACATTTTATCATATTTTGGACTGACAGGCATAATATTATAATTATATTTGGTTTCTTAGGAATGCTTTTGTCTTGCGTAAACATCCGGGCACCAAACCTTCTAAAGTAGAACGTAGTAATTATGTGGGAGTCCAACCGGCTAAAACGACACTGGTGCCGATTCTATTGTACACTCGACTAAACTAAAACCTGACTTAATTTCGTCATATGAAATCAACCTTTTGTTTTTCATTATAAGGTCTATTTGCTACTGACATCTATTTCTCAACGCCACTAAATTTCACTAAAACCTGTCAACGTATACTCAACTTTATTTCCAAGCAGCGAGAGTCCCCATTTATTCAAATGCCGTATAAAAACTTGTTCAAAACGAACTAGGATGACGTTATTTTAATCGACACCTACGAAGACGCTTACTAAAAACACAGAGCAAAAGATATGGCATTCAACGGATAGCGGCTCTCGCTACGTGGTATTAAAGTTTATTTAAGCGTATCAGACTTTAGACAACAAATAAATAGCTTATTTGGATTGCGACATATGTTACCTACTTGTTTCAATTTGAAATAAAACCTTGTTTCGAAGTGTGCAAGGTTTAACATCTTATATAAAGAAAATTTAATTTTAATTTAGCGAGCGAAATAACAGAATTGGGACCACTGTCTTTGAAATCAGACTTATTAACGGCAAAGGCGTCGTAAAGCGAATGCGGCTATTAACTTTCTAGAACCCGAGAAGTCTTTGCCCCCATTTCTTCCAAACTTGTTCACTTAGGAGAGAGCAAATTCTTCTTCCCTCCTCCGTTTTCAAAAAGTGCGTATAGGAAACAAGTGCGTTGAGTTCTCTGACTTGGTGGCATGGCAAAAAAAAATCTCTTCCCAACACCATCTGACCTGGACCTTCGAATGAACTTTTGCATACCCGCCTTCGGGAACAGATGTGCCTGTCTATTACTAGTGAAGGTTACAGCGTGGCCGCACACCATTACTTCTCAATCAATGCCTCTACCTTAAATCTAAGAAAATCCTTATAATGTTACCACGCAACGGGTATCATGTAATGAACGCCGACATTTCCAATTCAAACTACATCTATGTTAGGTACATCCTTAACCTCTGCATTATCTGTGGTCGGTCTAAAAGGAAGATGGCGTTCCCCACCGTAACGTAGTACATACATACTCCTTGTTCTTTGTAAAATTAACATTATAATTAATCTAATAATACAAGTTCACATCAACGCGTGCATTTCATTTATACCTACGTACAACAAGTATATAAAAATCTATAAAGTAGTTTCAGAACTAAAAAAAAAAACAAATTACGAGCTCACAATATAAAAATGTACCCGTTATGGATGACAAAATAGGTATTACCGGTTTTAATTTCAATTTTTTTTTTATTATTATGTTTAAAGTTTTCCTATTATTTAGGCTATTTTTTGTAACCACCACGGCATGTTGTTCTATACGTGCTACCAACAAGGGCAAATGTGCAGGTTTTAGTATGTCCTAATAAATATTTATTAATAACTTGACACGTCTCACACACGGCCATCTGATCCCAAACTAGGCAGAGCCTGTTCTATATTAACCAGACTGCTAATAAATATAGTTATTTATATACTTATTTATATATATTTCTAAATACATACATATTATAGATAAAATTACACCCAGACACAGAACAAATGAACAGGCTCATCATGCAATAATTTGTTATGGGTGGAAATCCAACCCATGACCTCTGCCAACAAGCCAGTCCATTTGAAATAAGACATTAAGTGTTGCTGCTCAAAGTTTTATCTTCAAGTGGCAATCTGTGTTAGACTTTATCTTTAAGTCCCAGGGGCTTGCCATTTCGCTATACTTTTTATTTGAAAGGCTTTCAAATTCGATACCTGTATCCCGTATACACACAACAAAGTGTTGACTGCTTTCAGTTTTAAAATATTACACCATTTGCATACAACCATTGACTCTATAAAATTGTTTAAAAATAACTCGAGACTTATATGACAAAGTCTTTGGTTTTACTTGTCTTGTTTTAGTTCAACTTTTTTTTCGAAAAGATAAAGGAATCCTAAACTAAAAGGAAAACAGGCTAGCTAGAGCAGTAGAGTAATCGAAAATTTGTATATAATTTTGCAGGTGACACTCAACCAGTCAAAAGTATGTTTAACTAAAAAAATCAGGAAGGGTACTATGATTCACACGTTACCTAATAACTTCAGACCATTCTGAGCTAGTTCTCCTATTTAAATAAAATGCATGCACAACCAAGAATAGTAGATATAATTTCTCAACAAAACTAAAAATTCATAAAACTTTTCCAAACTACATATTATCCGCATAATAAAACTTAACCAAGTGAAATAGGTTATATAGCGGGGAAGTAACCTGTCATCACGTTAGCATAATTATGCAACATATTGCAAGTGCCTGTCGCTTTTAGTTTAATGCACATATTCATATGATAGAATTATTCTTGAGGATATGCTGGAAATTTTTCACACTATACTGACGTTAGTTATATAAAAAGTAGTAAACATTAACGACATTAAAATTCAGGGTAACTTTTTCGCCATATCCACAAAAGACAAATATATATCACGTTTTGATACACAACATACATATAGAAACTCCTCCTCGTCTATCGGACACATCGGGCGTGTTCATGTTTAATGCTGCGGGTAGACGTGAGTTGGCGGGCGAGGAGAATAAAAACGTGATTTTCACACAGTAATTTTATTACACTTATTAAAACACAAAAATATACTCTGAATAATCATTAGACATCTTCAATCAAGCTTTAAATCACGACACTTCACAGAACACGAGGTGTGCCTACGAGATGTAAATCGATTCTGCCTTTTCAGCGGCCTATCCGAACTGTAACTGTCATCCGTCGCGCGCCAACGCTCGGTGTTGCGTCAGTGTCCTTACTTCTGACACTTTATTAATAATGTTGCCACCTAAAATAATCGGTACGTCGTCATATATTTATCCAACTATTAAACATACAAAATAGTCTACAATATCTATACACAATAACTCATGACAAACTTCCGTACACATTCCACCGATTCGTCCATTAAATTCCCCTAGCCCGTGATACAAAAATGAACCACCATAAGGAACAAACTTTATTGTCTAGTCTACCTCAGGTAACACGCAAGCCAAATATTAGGGAAAATAGTTCACAAACATCGGTTAAATATTCCGGATATTTTCCAATAACGGTATGTTGAATACGGCCTAAAGCGAAGGTTATTTTATCTAGCACGTTGTATTTAATCTGCACCGTTTGCGTTTAATAGATAGTATAATATAATAAAAAGCCTAAAAAATAAGGCTAATGTGCCATAATTTCGGATAGCTCCATTAGGAACATTTCAGTTAAATAATGTCTTTGAGAATAAATGTATATTAGGATGAAATATTTAATTAAGAATCAAGAGTGTATTAAAAGTTTAAAATTGTTCATGCTATTTGGCATTTTAAGTGTTCTGATTTTGTCATATTGTTCATGACCTGAATTCCTCGTAACAGTTTTCCTGAACGAAACTGTTCTGCGTGTTTACTTTTTTAATCTGCCATTGTGTTGTGAGTTTTAAATGCTTTTAAGTTATTTTAAGCCGTATTGTTCAACAAAAGCGTAAATTATGTCTTTTAGAATATCATTGCATCAAAAAGGATGTGGAAAATGTTGTTTATTATGCTTAATTTCGTTTTTATATGCAAAGCTGATCAAAAATGATGAAATTTACAAACCTTGCTGCAGCATTAACTTAGAGCCAGATTATAAACAACTCAATCTTATAGAATTCATTCAAAGACATAATATCAGCTTTGCCGATTAGTATCACGTCTGTATCTTCGCAAGGGTAGGCAGGAACGTGTTTAATACCCATATTTTCCCAGTTATAATTTGGTCCCACACACGTCATAGCGGGCAACTGGGCACTTTGGGAATTAAAGATGAGATTTTTTTTAGTATATTTAAAGGTAAAGGGTAAATGATATTACTTATACGAATGGATGGGGGCGTGTATGCAATAGCTCAAGAATATCCGCGTCACATACCTGTACTTGAACTGGTTATCGCCGGGAATTCCGAGCCTTCGTAATATAATGTTCTTTATATAAAATCGCTAATATCGCTGTTCGAATCGATTAATATTACTCTCAGAGTCAACACGCACAGTAATTTACACGCCACACACGCCACCGTTTATTGATGTTAACGAGTTCAAGAAGAAATGTAATGCAAAATAATATGAATAACTGTCAGTATTTATTGCTGAATTATTATCAGAATTGTTTCCAAAAAGATAGTGGGTTGATAGAGAAACATTTTATATTCTCCAGGTCTATTTTATGTTATCATCTTAACGTAAACAACGTATTACCTCACTATTTGTAAGCGGTCAAAAAAAACAGACACTGTTATAATAATATGTAAAATCTTACACTAAAAGTGTACAACGATATTTGTTTAAAAATAAATATTATGTTAAGTGAATATTAATAAATTGTGTATAAATAAAATTATTGGTTTAGTACATTGAGAAAAATTAAAAAGTCTGATAGAAACGCCGGAGTATTCTTTCTGGCGTCAGGAAAATTACTAGACACAGTGTCAGGTGACGTGACCCTTTCGAACCGACCCTAGTCAGATATCCCTGAAATACATACGTGATTACAAAAGTGATGCTGCTCAATCCCAACATCAGTCATCATCATCATGATCAGTACCAGTAGTTTAACTGTACATTATATTGTTGACCATTCCACGATTAGTTGCTACTGCCTCATTAAATCTTACTACATTATGTATTCATTCAAATTAAGTGGATTACGAGTGTAAACCCGTAACACTTGACCTCATGCGATGTGGATCCTTTGAAGGATTATTGCATACCTAGAAGTACTGTTAGCGATGTTAAGACGATACTATCCCATTAACTGACCACATTACAGTCCCGGATTTTAATTGCGGCTAGTAACCCCTATTATACTTTAATTCAGTTTTAGAAATGGATCTTGAATTTTACACACTGATTTCATTATATAGTTATGTGGAATTGTATTGGAATTGTATTGTATGTGGAATATCGTTGTACACATATTGATAGACGTTATAACAAATAAACTGAAAATAATGAACTAGGGTTTGATTCATATTATTGTGTATGTTTGAGTGCATTTTTACTTATAATTTCTCATCGTCTTTAAACGCAATACACACTAAAGCCGCCGACCCGCCGACACAGCCCGCTGTCACAACCCGGAGGTCAATATGAACGCCAACATGTTGGCGGCATGTCGCCGCAAGCGCTCAGTTGCCCGGTGACACTAAAGCTGTAGTAATGTGCTTGTATTTTTTGCTACATGGTGTTGGACGACGAAAAAACTTGTCCATATTTAATGATTATTTTTATTTACTAAATTATCCTAGAGACAACACACAAGTTATATACACAACGTCTTTCGAGACCATGTCTTTCGACACGCGACAATCACTAACCACCGACATGCCGGCGACAAAGTTTTCTGACTTGCAAAATGTGAAACGCTATTTACTGCACATTTTTAGGTAAATGTTGATTTGCCATTTTTACTAGTAGTAATAAGTAGTAGTAATTCTGGGAATAGCCCTTTTTTTAATTTACACTTTGTGCCGTATCTAGGACTAGTAGGCTTCTGTTTTCTGGATCAGTTATAACTGTGATGAGAATTTTACTAGGCCAGATCTATTGTGGAGCTTTTTCCATAAAAACCACTTATTTGTTAGGTCTTATTATAAAATTACGATAAGTAGTTAAAAAGTTATGCGGGAACAAATGAACATACATATATACGAGCTAAAATGATAACCCGCCTCTTGGCTTTGCCGTAGTAGAGTAAAAATAGTCAATTGAATTGAATGATGTGAAGGATTTGCTTTCTTGAAAACTCATGCTCTCCAGTCCCATTATGTGTCTCGTTCAGGCTGTCAAACACCTAGCTTAATAATAAAGAAATTAAAAACAATTTCTGCTACTTAATTTACGACGCAGACTATACTGTTAAATTTTACGTATATATTTCTTATTTTTTGTCTACAAAGACATATTTTCGTCTCATACTCGTATTTGGTAAAATATCAAGTTACTCATGTTCTGTTTTCTAAAGTCATTTTCGGTTCGTAATACTTTTCTCAATTTACGTGATGAAAATAGATACTGAAATAAGATTTTGATAACTTCTATTTACGTCTTTAAGCCTATTTTTGTTTAATAATTAAATAATTTAAGTATTTTGATTCGAGATTCTTCAATTGTCGAAAGTACAGTCATGTGTGGTAAATAATGGAACCTGTTTTATTCTGACAGTACCGAACCTGAATTATAATTGAACTTATCATGGTTTATTATGGTGGTAGCGTTTCCTTTGGAAGGTTTTTCTTTCGTTAATGTTTTAGAAGTATTGTTGATTTTCTCTGCCAAAAAAAGGGTATGGACAAATAAGCTTAAAAGTTATAAGAAACAATAAATAAGTACACATAAATTATTTTAAATAGTATCGTATTGATTTCGCTTCTCAGGTTTGTTACCAACAATCTCACCACTATTGGTATAAACTATCAAAATCACTTAATTACAGTAACTGCTATATTGTTCGTACCTCCATCAGCACTTAGTGATTGTTATCAACTTATAATGCATGCCTAGCCTTTTATAGCCGTACTATTTATCAATATTCATCAGCCGACCAATAACGTAACGCAACGCGACGTAACGCAATGCGCGTTACCGGTATAACTACTTATAATAATAATGTCTATTAACTAATTTATATTAAATAGTGAACTAATTTATCATCTATTATAGTTTGTTTCTACTTTTAATAAAATAAAGAGAGCTTGTCAGGAACAGTTTATATTCCAGGCGGAGATTATAATTAATATTATATATCAGATTATAAGACTGGTGTACAAATAAAGTGTTATCTATCTATAATTTGAAACTATTTTATGTTAAAGTCAATTCTGTGTTCGAAGAATATCGTATATTGTATATATTGTGTAATATGTATAAGAATTATTTTAAAGCTCTCGGCAATCTATCAAAAACTTTTTGTTACTTGAAAATGAAGGACGTGAGATCGTCCGTGAATTATGTACTAACCGAATATTGCCCCAAAATAATACATGTTGTTATTAGTAATAGTTATTTTTGGATTTAGAAAAAATACTTGTGGTTTTATAACCCGACATCTCGTGAATCGTCAATATTGTAGACGAAAATCACGAGAAACCTCTTAGTATTTTCTATTTCCCCCAGGGAACATTATTTTATAAAACCCCATATAAACAGAGTATAAAATACTTTCTTTTGTTAAAATGGCAAATACTTTTTAATTATCCATTATTTTCACCAAAGTTATTTTCCTGTGTTCAAGTTTTTCAAAAATTCTATGCTATTAAAGCCTTATAAACTCTGTCTACTTCAGACCGCAAATTTCGTAAAACATCCAGAATTTATGATCACGAATCTTAGTAAAGTTAAATTCAACGCAATCAAGTCGAACCATTTTGTTAAAAGAGAACAACCGATATGGATCTCCAGCTTTTTATGTGCAAAAAGACTTTTTTTACTGCCAAGATAGAATCGGTGAATGTCTTCGCGTTTTCTTTACGAGCATTCACCGAGACACGCTAAAATTAAAGGTTTTGTTCGAACGTATTTTCTCTAAACATTTCGTGACGAAATGCGCAATGATGATTGATTTAAGCAGACGTTTCATTCGTCTTGTTTTTTGTGTTACCTGTGTGATTGAATGTTTTTGTAAACCGTTGAATGCTTTTAAATATTTTTATTTATAATGCTTCTTTTCTTACGGTGATGGTAAAGGCTTCACACTTTTTTTTTTGGTTTTGCAATGGTTTCTAGATTCTTTATTTAGAAATAAAAGACATATTTATTAAGTTGATCGATGGACTGATATTCTTAAAAAAATTACTACCGCGTCATTAATACTTGTCATAAAGATATGTTAAAGGTCAATTTTACTTAATTTCATAGCATTATACCTACGTATGTTCATCATCATACTTGGAAAGGAAATTACATTTACAAAGCAGGTTTTTTTTTTTCCAAAAATTTCTTTTTGCCAGTATTATTTACCTATTATAAATATCTGAAACATTATATTGGATATTTTTTATTCGATTTATACATTTTAATGAAGAAGATGTATGTAATATTATATTTTATTTACGATGAACATAATAATGATGTTCTGTGAAATGTTAGAAGGGTTACGAAGTCGGGTCATAGCTCACTGTATTTGCTTTTGATTATATAGGTTTGGTTCAACGCTGGCGTAATAATTATTAAGATTAAAATTTCAATTTATTTTTTATAGGAAAGTTCCTTGACACTTTGTGTGCAAAACTTGACTTTGTGTACGTGTGTTTCTCGGAGAAGAAGTGGTTATATCAGATTCGAACTGATATACATGATTGCCCTACCATCACAAGACCCAAGGTCCGAATCGGATATATGCTATTACACAGAACTGGGAAGACCTAGGCTGCCTGTCAATTAACAAGACGCCTCATCAGGATGAAAGGAGAGACATACGAGCGGGGAACAAGTACCATTATTGTCTTGGGTCACCCTCTCAGCTGGTACGACGCGTTAAACTATGGATCTTGGGCTTCGGCTCTCAATTAATCATTTTCATAAGGGGTGAGTGTTAGTCCTTTTACGCTCTCAGGCGGTGGAATCTCATGCGCTTTCCCCGGACGAAACGGGAGATGGATATACCCTTATGGTCAAGCGAGAGATTAACAACACCGATGGCCACATATTTATGATGTGAAATCGCAAAAGCTGGGGCTATCTAATAAAGTATCGTGTGCAGCACTCGCAGCACCCTCACAGTAATGGCACGCAGACATTGACCTATCCGATATAAAAGTTCCTTACAAATAATACTGAATAGGAGGAAATAGGAAACAGTGTGAAGGGGCAGGAAAGGTCTTATCTCAAGCCAGTCTCTCACAGTAGAGATTCTGACCTCACAGTGGTTTTATTATTATATAATATCTAGCTCGTTTATATTAAAATCTATGAAGTGAAGACGTTCTTTGTCCCTTAATGGACTCTCAGTAATCTGATTGCCTGTTTACTGCGGTCGCACTTTTCAGGTCGTAATACTCATATTTGTTGCAAGATTCTTATTCTTGCTACATGGTATTGTGCAAGAAATGTGTTATTTATAGAACCTTTTAGTTGGTTGAAAGGTAAAATAGGATTAATGCGAAGGTGTTGTGGTTGGCATTCAATGGTAGCTTTTAGAGAGCTTTATTGTGATTTTTACAGCGTTATACTTCGAGCAACTATTGTATAAAATACCTTTTTATAATAAAATCGTGGGAGTTTAAGTGATTCCTGAATCTCAAAGTATAAATTCAATATTTCTAGGTTTACAAATAGATTGTTTAACCCTTATGAATGGATTTAACATATAAAACATTAATGTAAACTAAAGAAAATTTTAACAAAAAATATTTATCAATCATGTAGTCACTTTCCAGCTTCTGTTACAAAAACGAATTGTATGTTTACGTGGTTATTAAGGCTAGTCAAGAGCTGTGGGGTGTTTATTCTATATGTGAATTGTTGTGTATTCTCCTTATGATTTTGAGTTTTGTCTAGGTGAACCCTGTATAAGATAAGAATAATTTACTTTTCATGTGCGGTAGTGCAGATGCATGTAGGCTAAGCAAATGATAATAACATTTTTATATGAGTTGCGAAATTCATGTAGTATGTTGTAACCTTAATTTACGTAACTTTTTTATTCCTGTCAACTATCACGTTTCCTGATAATTCGACTCCGCTCAATACCACGACCTCACAGAAAACCGGCAGTCAAGCAATGCTAGGCAAAACAGTATTCGAAAATCGTGCTTTCAAAACTATATGACGTGTACAGAAGATAACATTAGACACTTCCCCAAGGCTTTTCGGACCTATGTTAAAAGTAAAAGAGGAAGCACACAGTATCCAAAAACACTTACATTAGATAATGAGACCTATAATGATGGACATAGTATCTGTACAGCGTTTAACAAATATTTCAGTAGTGTTTTCGCAAAGCCATCCACAGGACCTGCGCCTACATGTGCTTCAGATATTGCGCTTGAATCGGTCAATGGCCTATCCAACTTGAATGTCACTGACGACGTAGTGCTTAATATCCTACGCACATAAGACCAAACAAAAGGTCCCGGCAAAGATGGTCTACCTGCTGTCTTCTTACGTGGTTGTGTTGATAGTTTGGTACACCCAATAACATTGTTATTTAATAGGTCCTTGAATGAGTGTGTGTTTCCGTCCCAGTGGAAGGCTGCGCACATTGTTCCAGTGCACAAGAAAGGTCCTAAATCAGTTGTATAAAACTATCGTCCTATATCGATCCTTAACACCCTTAGCAAAATTTTCGAAAAGATTGTGCACAGGAGTATTTACCTTATGATATCTAATGGTATAAGTCAAAGTCAGCATGGTTTTATGAAAAAACGTTCAACAGTATCTAACTTGGCCGTCTTCAGTAATTACGTTTTAAATAATATGGAATTATGCGGGTAGGTTGACGTGATCTACACGGATTTCGAAAAAGCTTTCAATCGTGTGGATAACGATATCCTCCTTGCAAAATTGCAAAAATTTGGAATACATGGGGATTTACTTAGATGGATGAGTTCATATCTATCGAACAGGTCACAAGCTGTAGTTGTAGGTGGTTTTAGATCCGACTTCGTGATTATTCCGTCTGGTGTTCTTCAGGGATCTTTGTTGGGACCGCTTTTCTACTGTGCGTATCTATATGATATCTGGTCATGTTTCGAATGCGCAGAACATCTCCTATACGCGGATGACATGAAAATATACATGCGTGTTCGATCAAGCCAGGATTGTGAACTCATTCAACAAGACTTTAATAGACTATACCAGTATCATTTACAAAATAATATAACGATCAATGTATCCAAGTGTCAAACTATTAGCTTTACTCGTTCTAAAAACCCAATTAAATTTTCTTATAAACTTGATAACAATATCGTTGAAAGGGTTGAAGTAGTCAAAGATATTGGTGTAATGTTGGATTCTAAATTGTTGTTCTCCGAGCACACCGATAGTATCATTAATAGGGCATCTCGGAATCTAGGCTTTGTAATGCGTAGCTGTAAACCCTTCAGAAACTGTCACAGTTTAAAAATTTTGTATTACGCCTACGTCCGTACATGTAATGTCCGTACATTACATTTTGGAGTATTGCAGTCAGATCTGGTCACCGCAATACTCTGTTTACATTACAAGAATTGAGAGTTTACAGAAAAGGGTTCGTAAAACTCCTTAACTTTAAATGTAAGAAGCGCCATGATTCCTACTCCATTGACAGCAAACACTATCATCTGCCTTCCCTTAATGATAGACGTATAATGCTGGATATGTTGTTACTGTTCGACATTTTGCGTGGTGAGCTAGACAGTTTTGAGCTTCTTTCAACTGTGAAATTCTGTACGTGTACCTTTACATCGTACCAATTAAAAAAAAAAAAAAATATATTATATAAATATTATAATATTAATTATGTTATGACGCGACTACTTCGTACCTACACGGAAAAGTTTGAAAGTATTGACATATTTCATTCGTCAAAGAAGTCCTATCGCAGCCAAATCGTGAAGATACTCACCAGTAAATTAATAATGAATTAAGTAATTTCATTAATTTATATTAATGAAATTACTTAATTAATTGATGATTGATTAATTTATTAATTAATTGATAAAAGATGCACACAAATAAAATGGAAATGCTGCGATGGGCTGCAGGAGTTACAAGGATTGATAAAGTACGAAACGAGTACATCATTTTACCACCTTTAAGATAGCGCCCATTGTAGACAAGATGGCCGAAAGCCGTATGCGCTGGTATGGACATGTGATGAGGCGAGACGAAGAGTACGTTGTAAAGCAAGCCCTGGCTATCCCCGAAAAGAAAAAGGGCAGAGGACGTCCGCAAGCCACGTGGTGGACAACCGTTTCCAAAGATCTGGAACGAGCTCAGATTAACGACCAGACAACCCAAGGCAATGTCTTGGCGCCTTAGAACGAGGAGGGCCGACCCCTAATAAAATGGGAAAAGGCACAGCAGAAGAAGAAGAAGAATTTCATTAATTTATATATTTGTATTTATGTTTATAATTTGTTATTGTTTTGTTCTATTTTATTTAATTTGTAGTGCTAGTTTCTATTTTTATTTTCTTAATTATATTAACCACGCTTCCCACCTTGCACTTGCCTTGTGCACTTGTGTCTCTTGAGTTACAGATGCCCATGGGCGGCGGTAGTAATTTACCATCAGGTGACCCGTCTGCTCGTTCGCCCCCTATACCTTAAAAAAAAAGACGCACGACTCTTTTTACACATCATATATACCTACTTACGTAACATAACAGTAAGTACATAAGACATACTTACAGCGAATAAATACTTACCTAATTAACTGGTACATTTTACTGACATTTTCGTAAAGTAAGTAGACATACAGTTGAGAAATAATTATAATTTCGACAGTGGCTTCACCTTCGAGAAAGCTTGCTAAATGTTTCACTTATTTATAACTTTTAATTAAATATGTTTTAAGTACTGATTTTATGTTTTCCCAGTCTCTGTGCGTGAAACAGGGCATTGTTTTTTAATAAAGAATATTAGAAACCATTACATGGTTTCTAATAACATTACCTGGTTTAATGATACCGACTACTGTGGATACAGGAAAGACCAGCTACCAAAATTAGATCACCCCTTTTGTTCTTGTAGTAATCCTACAATACCGTAATCTCCAACAAGTCCCACGTAGTTTTTTTTTTTTTGGGTGAGCATACTTCCATTTCTATCCGTTTTTGTTATTTGCTTGACATTGACTTACACTGGACATTGGCGCAATTCCTGTGTTGATTCTTCGCTGGATAGAGTCCATTAAATTAATACATAATATATAAGGCTCAATTAGTCAACGTTTTAGAACGTCATGTTGACACCATGCCTTCTGAATAATGTTCTGTACCCATTAAGAAACCGAGTTGACGATGAGGGAAGCCTTTAATTGACTTTATCAAATACCTCCGAACGAATCCACCCATGGGTGTTTTCTCCCTTGTGGCCCCGAGAGTCACCGTTCTTATCCGTTGGCGCTCAGCGTTTGAGGTTCCTGAAAAAGAGATCTGTGAGAAACTGGGTCCACAAAAGAATCCAGCTTCGAAAGAATCCAGACGTGGCGAATCATTTGGATTTCCTCCTTTTTTTTACTGTAAGCACAACACTGAATACACTTGATTTATCCTATTTATGTGAAAGAGATGATATCTTCCAGTAAATAGCTGTCTGTGGCTGTTGACTCATTATTCTCGTACTTATTAGTTTGTAAACGTTTCGATCAAACAAATTTGACAGTGTAAATTAATTTTGGGCAAACGTGTTTCGCACTCTCGTTTTTGACGTGAACTGAATTTTGATTACAGCTTTAATGGCGCAAACACAGTAATTTTAAACTTTTGCAAATTGTCCACAACGCGTTAATACGAATTGTGAACAATTTGTGAAAGCTTCATTCAAATTTGTCATTAATTTCATCGCGAATACAGTGTGGTTTATTAAAATTTAGGAGTTTAATAATTTACGATGTCATATTACTCTCTTCTTCTTTCGGCATTATCTCATTTATAATTGGGGTCGGCTACCCTAATCGTCTTTCACCATATCCTCTGCTCTGGGTCGTCGTTTTTATTGATTTAAAGCCGGTTGCCACCTGAGGCCAAGACAGTAATCCTTCTTGCTAACTGGGGTTTAGGATCCTCTTGTCTGGCGCCCCAGTTAGCTAGTGCTCATTCGCTGCTATACTCTACACGGCATTTCTAATGCTGCTATGCTGAACGGCCCGCCGGTGATTTTCCGCGTTATACTTGCCGGTGCTGGATCCCTGCCCTACTTTGCCACCCACACACACCGGCGAACTAATGTGGAATTAACCAAGTGAGGAAATAGAGAAGCTTGCAAACTCTCTCTTTCTTCAGAACCCTACAGTTAAACTTTAAAAAAAAAAGGATATTTAAAGCATTTATCAGGAAACGTGATGACATTTAAGGCGCGATGGTACACCGTTCGACTACATCATCAAACCTAGCGGTTTCTACTTCCTCTTCGTAAAAATATGCATTAATATGCATAATTATGGTTATTTGAATAGTTTAGAAACATTCAAGAAATTCTAAATGTGTCCTTATAATATGCATGCAATTACAAAAAAAATGTATCAACGAAAAAATAATGGGAAATTGGTTTTCTAGAACCCACATATAATTATGTTATGAGACATTTTCTGGCTAACCCGTACAAAAACATTAAATGTATATCTTAGCAAAGCTGTTTCTCTTACAATAAAATCTGCGATTTCGTTGAAAACACAGTTTGGCACGAAAAAGTCTATTTTAGCGAAGATATAACTTGTTTCTATAGCCTTCCGTTTATTTTAAAGCTAAGACAACTTGTTAAACACTTTACAGAACACTCAAATTCCTTAGAAACGGTAACAACGTGTTTAACGAGTTCATGAATTTAACAGACATCAATAGAAAGGGCATCAATAAACTTAGCTCCTAAAAGAAAAAAAATGTTAAAGTTTATAAAGTTACTTTTTATATGCGAGGTAATTAACTAGTAGGTGGCTGTTATGTAATGTTTTCTTAATATAAGATGATAAGTCATTAGAGTTTTATTCAATAGAAGTCTTCGGTTATTTTACAATGTACTTATTTAGTGCTTATATTCTATTCTAGATACATCTTGTCACATATGACATTTAGTTTTTTTAATGTTACTTTATACATTGGAAGTTGTAAACTAAGGTACTACTATTAATAAACATGTAGACTATGAATGAATAACTGTTTTATATTCAAAGCCCACTACCGAAATAAACCGCAACTAACACAAGAATCTAGCTTAGTTGGAGATTTTTACCAAGTAAACTTATGGTGCTCAAACTTGGTCTTTGACTAAACATCAAAAGTCCACACTCGGGATTTGCCAGCGAGCCATGGAGCGCAGTATGTAGAACAGTATACTGCGCTCCAAAACTCAGATCGCCGACGTTGGCCATAAGGCTGCAAGCCTAAAATGGAACTGGGCTGGTCACATCTGCCGCATGCCGGACGAACTGTGGGCAAAACTCAGCACCGAGTGGTGCCCACGCAACGTTGAACGACGTCGCGGCAGGCCCAAAAAGAGATGGCGGGATGAATTGGATGCTTATTGGGAAGATTGGCGACAGAAAGCTCTAAACCGTGAGGAGTGGAAGGAGGGTAGGGAGGCCTTTGCCCTGCAGTGGGACGACCATGGCTAATAATAATAATAATAAAAAAAATAAAAACCTGGCAACACTAAGAGGCAGTCTTGTTTCATAAGCGTATTTCCAATATTTATATTTTTTATATATAATATCGAAATCTATAGACAAAAATGCATTTCCGAAATAAAATCAAAGTAAAAACAAGGAAAAAATTACAAAACTAAGCTATAAACGAAATACTAAGACATGACATTTAATGTCATGTCACACAAGAAAAAATTGATTTATTGAAAGAAATACAATTATGAAGAAGATTATTAGATGCTGACAAGATCATGGGCAAAAGCACAAATTCCATCTCCGGACTCGTCGCTCAGCTCCGCCCCGCGGCCCCCGGAAACCACATCAAGTGTACCGGCCGCTGCTGAGGCGTCGAGCTCGACATCGAGTGATGAGTTTTTCTCTCCGCCGACGTCGCCAACACCTGTGCGTCGGCAGGGGAGAGGCCGGCCACCGTCCTGCTTAGGACCCCGAGGACCACTGACCTCCAATAGGGCCCCCGCTGCCGGTGGTGATGTGCGCCGCATGAAATGGACTTATTCAATGAATGAAAACGTCATATTATCGGGCTACAGAGTTGGGAACTAACCTTACTGCGTACCGTGTTCGATTAGTGTCTCTGTTTCAGGAGCTTGAACCAGCTGTCAACGTATCCGCACAACGACTGTCGGATCAAGTGCGGGCTATACAGCGCTGTCACCTGCTGGATGATGCCGTACTTGAGAGGCTACACTCTGACGTACGGAACAGCTTTGTTATCCCTTCTTCATCTCACGTCGTGGGTCTGGTGACCAATCACACACCGCAATTGGCACCACAGTTACATGTTGATGAAATTGTGGATAGTGAAGCTATATCTGTAAGTACCCAATACAACGAAAGGTTAAGGAGCGCCTTGGAGGATGCGATTCTGGAATACCGGTTTGTGAACCACATTAATAGACCCCATTTATCCCGTTTGCCTATTCATAGACGAAATATAGCGCTGGTGTGTGCCCTGGATTCGTTATTGTCTGACTATTTAGATAATAGCGAAGATCTTAGTGATACGCACTCTATTCTCTACGGTGCGGCTGTCGCAGCTTGCCGAGTAGCAGGAGTACATTTCTCTGTAAATGCCGCTACTATTCGACCCATGCCTGATGTGCCAGCCTGGCAGCATAGAATCGAGCGTCGTATTGCAGGACACTCATCGGTAAGCTAATCTGCTTTAGATCGGGTAACACGCGGCCGAGAGTGATGCGCTTTTTGAAACAGGCATTCTTGGGGACTGACATTAGTCCTCAACAATATATGTCATGTGTCACAGAGCGCATAGACTTTCTAAAGCAGAAAGTTTATGCATGGGCAAATAGGATTCGAAGATACAAAAAACGAACAGATCGGTATAATCAGAATCGTATGTTCCAAAGAAATGAGAGGTGGGTTTACCGAAAATGGGAACAATCGGATCCCTGTGTGAGTGACGGGCATTTCCCAGATGATGATGCTACAAATACATTTTGGCGTAACATCTGGTCGGTGCCTGTCACTCATTCAGAAGGTGATTGGATACGAGATGTCGGGCGCTCATGCGAGTCTATACAAGTAATGGAACCAATTTCCATAGCCACAGGTGACGTAAGTTGTGCAGTCCAGTCATTATCAAACTGGAAATCGGCTGGACCAGACGGACTGCACAACTTTTGGCTGAAATGGTTCCGAAGCTCGCATGCTCGTTTGGCATCTCAGTTCCAAGCAGCATTGGATTCCGGTTCATTACCCCAATTTTTGACAACTGGCGTAACCCACTTACTCTATAAATCTGGTAGTGCCATGGATCCCAAAAATTATAGACCAATTACATGCCTTCCAACTATGTATAAGCTTCTAACATCTATTCTGAGACTCAAAATTACTACACATTTAAATAAAAATTCGATCATATCTATTTCTCAGAATGGATGTAGAAGCGGGACCCGTGGCACTAAAGAGCTCCTCGTCATGGATATGGCCATTAGCCAACAGGTACGTCGTCACCGTAAGAATCTGGCGACATGTTGGATAGACTATAAGAAGGCCTTTGATTCGGTCCCACATACATGGCTTCTGAGAGTGCTAGAGTTGTATAAAATTGATACAACTCTTTGCACTTTTTTGAAGTCATGTATGGGGCAGTGGAGAACGGCACTTCGCTATCCAAGATGTCGGCAGATTGCGGCAAACGATGTACTAATAAAGATCGAGCGGGGTATATTTCAAGGTGATAGTTTGAGTCCCTTGTGGTTCTGCCTAGCTTTGAATCCTCTCAGTACGCTGTTAGAGGGTTCAGGACTAGGCTATAGGTTGCAGAAAGACGATCGAGTTATATCTCACCTTCTGTACATGGACGATTTGAAACTTATTGCCCCCACTAATTTGCAATTGACAGCGTTACTGAAGGTGACTGAAAACTTTAGTAACTCTATCAAGATGGAATTTGGTGTGGACAAATGTGCAGTCATGCATAAATAGAAAGGCGTGATAGTAGAATCTGAAGGATTCGAACTTTCAGATTCAACAAAACTCAGATGTCTGTCTGCCACTGAAAGCTACAAGTATCTAGGTATATCACAGTCATTGGGAATACCTGAATCTCATATGAAACAAGCGCTGCAGGAGCGCTTCTTAGGCCGCCTGATAAAAGTACTTAAAAGTCTTTTATCAGGGGGTAACAAAATGCGTGCCTGCAACGGTTGGGTCATGCCGGTTCTGATGTATTCCTTTGGTATACTTAGATGGACTCAAACCGAATTGGATGCTCTAGATAGGAGAGTCCGTACACTGCTGACTGCATTCCGAATGCACCACCCACGTTCATCGGTAATGAGGTTGTATATCCCGCGAAAGTTTGGGGGTCGTGGACTCTTAAACATAAAGACCCTACACAATCGCGAGAAATACAACCTTAGAGAATATTTTCTTCATACTGTCGTGGGAGTGCATCGTAGTGTGGTCGCAGTGGACAACGGACTCACTCCGCTCGCTCTGGCTAAAGAGAACTGGCGCAAACCTGTAGTACCTAGTACTAATGATCGCAGGGAGGTATGGAAGGGCAAAGAACTTCATGGTCGTTTTTATCGGGCCCTAAATGGTCCTGATATAGACTTTAAAGCGTCTACATCTTGGCTACGGTTTGGTGATCTTTTTGGAGAAACCGAAGGTTATGTCTTTGCAATTATGGACGAAGTTGTTATGACGAATAACTATCGGAAATATATCGTGAAAGATGGTACGGTGGACATCTGTCGGGCATGCCACCGTCCCGGTGAATCTATCAGGCATATTATTTCTGGTTGTTCTCGTCTTGCCAACGGTGAATATTTGCACAGACACAACCAAGTGGCCAGGATTGTGCATCAACAACTTGCCCTTAGATACAATCTTGTGCATTCAGAGGTGCCATATTACAGGTATGTGCCCGACCCAGTTCTTGAAAATGGTCGTGCCACATTGTATTGGGATCGATCTATCATCACTGACAGAACTATTGTTGCCAATAAACCTGACATTGTGGTGATAGATCGATTAGAGCGCCGCGCAATGATTATCGATATTGCTGTTCCTCATGACGACAACCTCGTGAAAGTTGAAAAAGAAAAACAAATTAAATATTTGGATTTGTCTCACGAGATTGTCGATATGTGGAATGTCGATTCGGCGATCATTGTTCCGATTGTCGTATCTGCTCATGGATTGATAGCCAAAAGCCTTTTTTTTTTTTTTTTTTTTTGTGCATGTGGAAACCCCCTCGGGCCGTCACCCCACCGGGGTTTACGATGGGGCGGTGTGTCGGAATCGAACCGACTAAAACCACACGGTGTGCCGTACTGCGCCTTAAATAGGAGGGATCCGGGAACAGCTTTTATTAAGACATCCGGAACCCTCCTAGCGCCTGCCCGCAAAAGCGCGTGCACCACCTTCGGGTAAAAACCTCTCATTTAGGCGACGTCCAGGCACACGCGGACGCCGCCACCTCGCGGGGGGCCACTATAGCGGGTGAAGGGGAAAACCCGTCCCGTCCACCCGCGGCCACACTCAGGGCGGCATGAGGCGCTGGTAAGCTCGCCTCCGCCGCCCGGTTCGCCGGCGGCGAATTAGGTCCGAGTGGAGGTCGTCCTCCCGGACCCTTTCCGCCGCCTCCTTCTGCGAGATGACTTCCTCACAGAAGGTTGCGACCGCGGTAAAATTCCTGTCGCTACCGGCCATGGAGCGAATGACAGCCGGTAGCGACAGATCCACTCCGATGACTGCAGTGAGGGCCCGACGCTGCGTCGCCCAACTGGGGCAAACCGCCAGCGTGTGCTGAGCCGAGTCCTCACTGCAGTCGCAGTGGTGACAGGCGGGACTCAATTCCCTCCTAGCGACCGAGTGCAGGTACTTCCCGAAGCAGCCGTGCCCGGAAAGAACCTGCGTCAGTCGGAAGGAAAGGGTCCCATGCTGCCGCCCTGCCCACTCGACGATGACCGGCTGGAGCGCCTCCACGGCGGCAAAACCAGCACGTGGAGCCTCCAGCCGGGACGACCAACGAGCCATGGTGGCTCGGCGAGCGGCCTCACGCCATTCGCGTACCTCTTCGGGCGGGGGCCGACTGCCGCTTCCCGCCCGAAACTCAGCCGTTCGCCGATATACTTCGGCGAGCACTTCCGCCTCCAGATCCCACGGGGGAGTCCCGGCCAACGCGCACGCCGCCTCTGTTGACACGGTGCGGTATCCGCGTATGGCTCTAACCGCCATCACCCTCTGAGGGCGCCAGAGCCGCGCCCTATTCTGGGCGGTCAGAGCCTCCGCCCACACCGGTGCACCGTACAGTGCCATTGACCGGACAACCCCCGTGTACAGCCGTCTCGTAGCGATGCTGGGTCCACCCAAATTGGGCAAGAGTCGCCCAAGGGCGGACGCAGCGCCGACCAGCCTTGGAGCAAGCTGCAGGAAGTGCTCGTCGAAGCGCCACCTACCGTCGAGGATCAGGCCCAGATATTTTATGTGGGCCTGAACCGGTACGAGGACCGAGTTGACCTCGATAGAGGCGCCAGGGGGTGGACCACGACGGGGCCCATGAAATAACAGGGCCTCCGTCTTATCCAGGGCCACCCGCAAACCCAGCGCATCGATGCGCCCGACCACCAGAGAGACTCCCCTGGTGGCCAGGCACGCCGCCTCCTGAAAGTTCACCCCCCGGGCTGTGACCAAAGTGTCATCGGCGTAACAGATTACGCCGAGCCCGGGGGGGAAGTCACCTCGAAGGGCCCAGTCGTACCCCATGTTCCACAGGAGTGGTCCAAGGACAGACCCCTGCGGAACACCGCACGACATGGGCCGACGACTCAAAACTCCATCTCGGTCCTCGTACATGACGGTACGCTCCTCTAAATAGTCTGCCACCAGCCGCCTCAGGTACCCTGGCACTCCGTGATAGTGGAGTGCTTCCCTGATGCAGCTGAATGGCAGACTATTAAACGCGTTGGCGATGTCCAACGACACCGCCAACAGCACGCCGCCACAGCTCACTACCTCTTCGGTCACGGCCCTCAGGCGCAACACAGCACCGACCGTCGAACGCCCCGCCCGAAAACCGAATTGAGCGTCCGACAAATCGGGGCCGACCTCGCACAGGTGCCGGACGATGCGGGCAGAGAGGACCCTCTCAAACAATTTACCCGCCTCGTCCAGCAGCACGATGGGCCTGTAGGCCGCGACCGAGTCAGTAGGCCGTCCCGGCTTCCTTAAAAGGACCAGCTTCCCGCTCTTCCAGCAGTCAGGGAAGCGCCCGGACGCCAAGCTAGCGTCCAACACTTCCCTGAGGCGGTCGGACATGTGGTCGAGGGCAAGGGCCAACACTCGGGCAGGGATCCCGTCTGGCCCGGGGGCGGTGTTCTTGGAACGGATCCGTAGAACAACCGCCCCTATCTCCGCCTCAGTGACGGGCGGAACACCAACCACCTCGTTCTCCCCGTCGTCTCCGGCCAAGGAGGCCATTGACGGGGGTACGTGCTCCACCCGTTGCGGGAAAAGGCCCTCAACCACTTCCTGCAGGAAGCTGGGCTGGAGAGTCTCCGTAAGGGGGGGGCCCGACGCGCGGAGCTTTTGTTGCGCCGCGCGATATGGGCGACCCCAGGGGTCACGATCGAGACCCTCCAGCATCTCCTTTCTTTTTTCCTCTTTGGCGCGGCTAATGGCCAGCTTCAGAGTTTTCCGTGCATCTCGGTACTCCTCATGAAGCCGGTCTTCCTCCCCATCTTCGCGGTGACGCCGCCGGCTGCGGGTGTAGGACCTCCGGGCACGAGTACAGGCCACGCGGAGGTCCGCCAACTCCTGGGACCACCAGTAGACCTCCTTCCTGGGAGGCCGACGACCTCGAACGCGGGGCATGGCCGCATCGCAAATCTGCGTAATCGCATCACGAAAGCAGCCAGCCCCCATGTCTGCCTCCTCGGTCAGAGGAGACAGCCAAGAGTAAATAATGGCTGCCTCCTCCAGTAGGTCCCTATCCAACTTGGTAACAGCCCACCGCGGGAAGCGGGAAGAACGCCACGCCGTGTGACCCCTTCTGGGGTCCTGGGTCCGGGAGAGCTCGAACCGGATATAAAGGTGATCCGAGAGCGTCTCAACCTCTTCCAGGACACGCCAGTTCCTTACTCGTGCGGCGAGAGCAGGGGTAGCGAACGAAAGGTCCACTATCGACCCCCCCTGATGTCGCACGCACGTGTTGGCGGAGCCTCTGTTTAGAAGACAGAGGCCCACCGATGCCGCCCATTCCTCTACGGCATCACCCCGTGCGTCCGTCCTGGGGGAACCCCACGCAACGGACTTTGCGTTGAAGTCCCCCAGCACTAGGACGTGCCCAGACGCTAGTCGCCGCATTGAGGTCTCCAAGTTGTTTAGGAAAACCTCAAAGTCGCTCAGACTCCGGTTGGGGGAGAAGTAAACACCATATATGGTGATCCCCCTCCATTCGGCAGCAACATATCCATTACCCTTGTCTCTTAGCGACAAGGGCGGGGAATGAGCCACCGTGGAACCGACGACTGCCACGGAGCCGTCCCAGTCACCCAGCCAGTTTGGACGGGGAGGAACATAATAGGGCTCCGCGGCTACGGCTACACCAATCGACCACTCTGTTATGGTTTGCAAGAATAGGTCTTGCGCACCAGCAGAGTGGTTTAGGTTCGTCTGGACAAAGAGGCTGGAGACTTGGTCCATTTATTGGATCATCTCAACAGCCTCCTCCATGGGCGCCGATGATGACGCACGAGTAGCATCGGAGGCAGCCTGGGTCGACTGGCTAGCCCCCGATGTTTGCTGAGGTGCGCGGGGAGGCTTGCAGCCCCCCTGCCCCATCTGGTGATTGGCGGGCAGGTTACCCGCCGCACACGCTGGGCAGTGAGGGGCGGCTGAGCAGGCAGCCGCCTTGTGCCCTGGTTGACCGCAGCGGAAACAAAGTCCGCTGCAGTCAAAGCAACTACCGCACTTGACGCGGGTGTGTCCCGACGCTAGGCATTTAAAACACCTCATCGGTCTCGCCCCCAGAACTGTAACTCTGGCGTTCACGAAACCGACGAGGAGCCTGCCAGCGTCGTCCAGGATTTTGGCCGACGCTACGGGACAACTCACCCACACCGCGCCAAGGCCTCCAGGACCGGGACGGATGGTGCCGACCCTGATGTTGTCCGTGTTGCATCCCGTTTTTTCAACAATCGCAACGCGAACATCCTCTACTGTGACAGAGTCGTCCAGGCCCGAAATGCGCAGCTCTGCGCACTTGGTGGGCCTGGCAACCTTGACACCATCCGTCGTAGGGAATATTCCCCGCAGCTTCTCAGCAAATGAATCGGCTGCCTTCGCGCCTTCAGCCCCGGGGAACTCGAGTATTCGAGCTCCCGTCTGGGCAAGGCGCATCCTCACACCTGACGCCCCAAACTCGCTGGCGAGGCTATCGCGGGCCTTCTTGAAGACGGCTGCGTAGGATAACCCGCCGATAGCTGCCTCCGGTGACACGGTGACCACTACAGCCGCCGTTTTTGGCGTGTGCAGTTTCCGCGGCTTTTTCTTATTGGCCACTGCCACCGGTGACGACTGCGGTGTAGAGGCCGCCTTCTTAGCAGCCTTCTTACCCCGCTTTCGGGTCTTCTTACCCCCCGTTACAACTTGCCACTCGTCATTGGAGGAGACCGAGGCAGAGGGGTCAGATGTGGAGGGGCCAGGCACAGTTTTGGTACCAGAGGGGACTGCAGCGCTCGTCCCTTTAGGTGCCGGAGTGGGGAGCACAAGGATTTCCGCCGCTGCTTTAGCCGAGGCCTTAGCTGGATGCCCGGCTTTCGATGCAGCAGCTTTTGTTGTGGCCTTAGCCGGCCGCCCGGCTTTTGGCGTGGCCGCAGGGGCTGGCGCTGACGTCGCTGCCGCATACGACACAGTCACGCGACCACCCGAAACGGGGAGTGGCGTCGTGACTGATGCAGCCCTCTTGTCTGCGGCGACTGGCGGCCGAACGATGGGGGCCGGAGGCAGCCTTTCCTCCAGACCCGCGAGGCGCCCGTCCATCATCCTCCACACTGCGTCAATAATTTGACGCAGGTGGGAATCCGGAACTTCAGGGCGAGAGGGGGAGGGAGTGAGCTGTCCCGCAGCTAGGTTCGGCCGCTCAGACTCCGACTGCGCTTGAAATTGGGCGAACTGAGCACTGAGCTCAGCCACCTGCCCCGTCAGACGATCATTTGCCTCTTGGAGGCGCGCCACATCCCCAATGAGGGTTTTGACCACTCCAGAAACAGCAGAGGAAGAGTCCTTAAGGGC
This sequence comes from Callimorpha dominula, assembly GCA_949752705.1. Taxonomy (NCBI): domain Eukaryota; kingdom Metazoa; phylum Arthropoda; class Insecta; order Lepidoptera; family Erebidae; genus Callimorpha; species Callimorpha dominula. Next base: position 3,054,740 of record OX456991.1, read on the forward strand.
CTTTACAAAAGACCCCTTAAGGTTTGTGGACTTCGTGGCCACCTTGTGGATGATGGCCACTGCCGCGTCTGCTCTCTCCCGCATGGTTACCGGCGTTTGAGGGACAGAACCCCCTTCCACCGGCTCCCGGATCTTCAGCAGGAGATCCGCAATCTCTTCCTCCGCTACAATTTCACCCTCCGCTCTGGCACGGGCGTAAGTGCCCGACCTGGAGAAGGCGGAACCTGCCGGAGCTGGGATCGGCGTGCGTGACCTCGACCTCCCTCTCAGGCTGCTTGCCACTTTCGGTGGCAACATGTCTTGCGACGTGTCGCCATCCTCATCTCTGGAGCGTCCACGCTTGCGACTCTCAGTATCGCGGACCTCCAGCTCCATCTCTTCGGCTGAGTCGACCGTCGAACTAGCAGTCCTGGATCGCACCGACATTCTTCCGCTCCCAGGAGTCAAATCGACTTCTGGGAGCTGCACCGAACGAGTAGTCTCACATGAGACTTCCTCGTCCGTCGATGCAGCTTCTCCCGCCAGCCGTCTGCTCCTTCTTCTTTTCTCCGTCTTTTTTTCTTCCGTTTTGTTTTTTAATTGTAATATTTCATTTTCCATATTAAATCCCACGAGATGGGGAGAACTAAAGGTCGACCCGGGCAGAGATCCCCAATACCCGGGCAAGCGAAGATTTATGCCCAACCGAGGGGTCCGCAGGTGCCCCGGCTGGGAGTGCGCTTGCGACTGAACTACCCATCAGCCATGCATCCCCTGGTCACGCACCAGAACACGGGATTCGGGGTTATTTTTTAGAGAGGTTTTCTTCCTCGCAGTCCGGGCGGTTAAGCCAAGACCCTCGTCCCTGATCGGAGTCGCGAGACATGACCACAGCTCCTTTCAGGATTACGATATGCCGACGGTGGCAAGGAAATGAAATCTTCCCATGCCTGCTCGGTGGCAGTGTGAGTGCACGCCGAGCCCGCCCTACTTCTCCACTGAGGACAGCGGAGAAACTCCGACCCGTGGAAGGGTCCCTCCTTCATGATTTTTTAACGAGGTTTTCATCCTCATAGCCCCAAAGAGCGAAGAGCCAACAGATAGGTGTTCTCTGTTGGGCCAAGCCTCAACCGAGTGGCCGAAGAAAGATGGCCTCCTCTTCCTACTAGAATATTGGCCGTTGGCGATGACGCCGTCCTCAAAAACTGAGGAACAAAAGGCAGCGTCATTGCCAACGTTTCCAGGGTGCACCGCGTGGAGGTTTTCTAGACGGCACCCCTGATAGCCAAAAGCCTAGACCAACACCTTAAGAGGCTCGCGTTAGACGGCTGGATCAAGGGACTGATGCAGAAGGCAGTTCTTCTCGACACGGCCCGTATAGTGAGGAGGTTCCTGTCTTTGGAGCCCTAACCACCGGTGTCTTGGTCCCTGTACCCGATGTCGGTGGTATACTATTTTTTATATTTTTAAATATATATTTTGTTTTATAGGTACGCATTTAAAAATGTAATTAATAAGTTTTATGTTGAATAAAGAGAATAATAATAATAAAAAACTTGTATTGTGCAATGTTATCTATGTTACCAGTAGACTAGTTATGAAAACTTATGGTCACTGGCCAAAATTGGAAAATAATTAATATTAATATTATAAAACAAACGTATCCACTTTTTATTGATTGATTGACAGATGAGAAAATGGTAACACTCTAAGCGTTGACAGGTAGCGAGATACTATTAAAATCAACACTCGCATAATGTTTTAACTTTACAGTAGAAAAAGGCAATGTCACAGTTAAGCTCACTGATTTAACAAACGTTCTTTGTAACAAAAAATTATAAGCGATTACTAATCACATTGTAATAAAAAAAACATTATAAGTCTCCTTCATACGAAGTTATTTTTACGATTTCAATGTATTAATTTATTAAATACATAATACTATCTACGCATCAACGGGAGTTAACGCGATCACGAAAAGGTATTACATACCTCTGAATTGCCTGACGTTTCGACCAGGTTGCACTGGCCGTGGACCCGTTGATGCGAAGATAGTATTATATCATGGAACGCGAAAGTTTAAAAGTTATTAAATTAAATAATTAAAAGTTTTTTTTTTTTTTTTTAACTTGTTTCTTTGTTTGGTCTATCAAAAGTATAAAAACTAAATAAATCAGTTGTTTTTATTAGGAACATTATTAAAGCGTTATGATTGTGAGTATTATTCGCTAAAGTGATGTCATTACCCGAGCTTTTTGATTTTTATTTTTTTATTCCATAAACGATGTTAATTTACTGCTATTATAATAATTAAAAAACATTGTTCACACGAGAACAATTCATACACAACAAAAGCCCTGGGATACCTTTTAATATGCAAAATGCGGCCCCGATACAATCTTCAACACGAGATGGTGGTTACGTTAATATCAAAGCGAGCAAAAATCGCACGATCGCACAAAAAGCTGACGCAAAAAGTTCAATTTTTAATTACTTACTTTTGCTGGCAACTTCGCTCTCGTAGATGTTAATATAGATTTGTAGTAGCACTTTTTCTGAAATACACATAAATAACTTTTAGACGGTTGATAAAGTCTACATTACAGCGGATAAAAACTAGTAAAGAAATAAAGACAATATAGTATTTGGAATATTATTATCTTATCTTTAGTTTTTTTTTTATGGGACAGGGGGCAAACGAGTAGACTTGATGGTAAGTGACTACTGCCGCCCATGGACACCTGCAACTCAAGAGACACAAGTGCGTGGCCAGCCTTTAAGTTGGGAGTAATTTGACTAACCATTTCTGAATAAACCTTCTTATGTAGACTTTTTAGCTCAGATTAATGTCGATCATGAATTTTGCATCGAATTTGATAGCTCACTATACGCAACTCGTTGGCCTGCGTAAAACTCTAGTCAATAAGGTAAATAAAGGTTTTACTGCTGCAGCCCTTATTCCAACGTTTTTATAACCCCAACCTAATTTCGGAGTTACCTAAGCGTTTCATATTCTATAAAAAATTTATAATCTATAATGTTTCCGAGTGCTCTTCGTGAAATAGGGCGCATCTGCTTCCGGGCCTTTAATCAATGAAAAGTTTTGGTTAACTATAAAGGTACTATTTCAATTTAATAACGGGTGTTGCCTACTTAGAAATAACTATTATCAAGTAGGAGAGCCATGCTTCGGCACGTATGGGCCGCCTCGGCCGGAATGACACAACGGCCTCACAGAAAACCGGCAGTGAAGAAATGCTTCGTTGTATTTCGCCGAGTGAGTGAGGTTACGGGAGGCCTTTCCTCTCTTTAAGTAGTCAGCCCATGTCGTGCGGTGTTCCGCAGGGGTCTGTCCTTGGACCACTCCTGTGGAACATGGGGTACGACTGGGCCCTTCGAGGTGACTTCCCCACCGGGCTGGGCGTAATCTGTTACGCCGATGACACGTTGGTCACAGCCCGGGGGGTGAACTTTCAGGAGGCGGCGCGCTTGGCTACCAGGGGAGTCTCTCTGGTGGTCGGGCGCATCGAGGCGCTGGGTTTGCGGGTGGCCCTGGATAAGACGGAGGCCCTTTTATTTCATGGACCCCGTCGTGGTCCACCCCCTGGTGCCTCCATCGAGGTCAACTCGGTCCTCGTACCGGTTCGGGCCCACATAAGGTATCTGGGCCTGATCCTCGACGGCAGGTGGCTCTTCGACGAGCACTTCCGACAGCTTGCTCCGAAGCTGGTCGGCGCTGCGTCCGCCCTTGGGCGACTCTTGCCCAATTTGGGTGGACCCAGTGTCGCTACGAGACGGCTGTACACGGGGGTTGTCCGGTCAATGGCACTTTACGGTGCACCGGTGTAGGCGGGGGCTCTGACCGCCCAGAATAGGGCACGCCTCTGGCGCCCTCAGAGGCTTATGGCGGTTAGAGCCATACGCGGCTACCGCACCGTGTCGACGGAGGCGGCGTGCGCGTTGGCCGGGACTCCCCCGTGGGATTTGGAGGCGGAAGTGCTCGCCGAAGTTTATCGGCGGACGACTGAGTTCCGGGCGGGAAGCGGCAGTTGGCCCCCGCCCGAAGAGGTACGCGAGTGGCGTGAGGCCGCTCGCCGAGCCACGATGGCTCGTTGGTCGTCCCGGCTGGAGGCTCCACGTGCTGGCTTTGCCGCCGTGGAGGCGCTCCAGCCGGTCATCGTCGAGTGGGCAGGGCGGCAGGACGGGACCCTTTCCTTCCGACTGACGCAGGTTCTTTCCGGGCACGGCTGCTTCGGGAAGTACCTGCACTCGGTCGCTAGGAGGGAATTGAGTCCCGCCTGTCACCACTGCGACTGCAGTGAGGACTCGGCTCAGCACACGCTGGCGGTTTGCCCCAGTTGGGCGGCGCAGCGTCGGGCCCTCACTGCAGTCATCGGAGTGGATCTCTCGCTACCGGCTGTCATACGCTCCATGGCGGGTAGCGACAGGAATTTTACCGCGGTCGCTACCTTCTGTGAGGAAGTCATCTCGCAGAAGGAGGCGGCGGGAGGACGATCTCCACTCGGACCGGGCGACGGAGGCGCGCCTACCAGCGTCTCATGCCGCCCTGAGTGTGGCCGCGGGTGGACGGGACGGGTTTTTCCTCTTCACCCGCTATAGTGGCCCCCCGCGAGAAGGCGGCGTCCGCGTGTGCCTGGACGTCGCCTAATTGAGAGGTTTTTTCACCCGAAGGTGGTGCCCGTGCTTTTGCGGGCAGGCGCCAGGGGGGGTCCGGATGTCTTAATAAAAGCTGTTCCCGGATCCCTCCTACTTAAGGCGCAGTACGGCACACCGTGTGGTTTTAGTCGGTTCGATTCCGACACACCGCCCCACCAAAAACCCCGGTGGGGTGACGGTCCGAGGGGGTTTCCACACGCCCAAAAAAAAAAAAAAAGGCCTTTCCTCTCCCCCTCTTTCCCCCTTCCCCTACTTCCACCTTTAGGGCCGGCAACGCAATTATGACTCTTGAGCTGAAGGTATCCATGGGCGGCGGTGGTCACTTACCAGGTCAGGTGACCCATCTGCTCGTTTTCTCCCTATACCATAAAAAATGAACAAAAATGCAGACGCACGATTCGTGCGAGTTTTAAATAGTTGTTCCTCTATATTTGCAAATAGTTCAAAGTTATATTCATGTTGGCCTAGACACCTGAAATCCCGAGAGGGTTAAGATAAAACCCATACAACTACACCACGCATAGCTTGATGACAGAATTAAGTTCCGGTACAATAGAACGTGGAAACAATTACATTGCGAGTATTTCGAGATACACAATATAGCGTGGCTAAAGGATTATGTAAGATGCCTTGACAAATATATGAGTTATGCCATCAGGAGCATGCCAGTAGGAGAAATTATTAATTTCCATTTATTTATTTATTAAATCAACAACAGTTGTTTATTTATTAAATCAAAAACTTCAATAAATTAAAAAAAAAATATTGCATATCCTCAGTTTTATTCCATTGTTTACAGTTCGAATAATTTCAGTTTCATTTTATTTGTCGGGTTTGTTGGTCTAGTGGTTAGTGATTCTGACTGCTAAGCCAATTTTAATTTATGGAGGTGTTTCCAGTAATTATTTATTATTACTTTTTAACCTTTTAAAAATAAAATGAATTTAATTTAAAGGTTAAAAATTTCAACTCAAGCAATTTACTCTATCATAATTTATTTATCATATGTTGAGTGTACTCAACCAAACTTCAAGCAGTATAACACTCAAACAACCCAAGTCCTTTCAACAGCTTCACATGTTACAGAGTTCTATTTTTATCGCCAACATATACGGGGACTGTACGTGTGAATTACAGGCATTAGATGACCACTTACGAGTAATGGGGGGAAAGGAGCAATAAACCGACCACATGGGGGTGACAATAATAGCCTTATTTTCGTCCAAAGGAAGTTGCGATTTATCATTGATTTGATTGTAAGTAATATAGGTCACGTGTAATGGTTGCTGTTTATTTAGTTAATTAATTTTCTGATACTGATTTCAAATATAATTTTGATATATGATTAGTTTACTTTCAAATGTTTAAACACTTAGATGACCTCAAAAATTTTCTTTCGTTTTTAAAGATTATATGTAGGTTCCGCTTGAGGTCCCAGTAATAGTCGGAATACCTTTGTAGTTTTAATAGGTTGGAGTCCGATGTACCTTGATTTGTAATTATAGGTATTACATACATTTACTCACGCCTTATTACTCGTGCCCCGTACGGGGTAGGCACAGACAATAAAATGCCATTTGTCACGATCCTGACACAGCTAGCGCTTTTTCTACATTCATCACACCTTTCTTACGACCTTCTTGGCTACAGGTGCTTTAACTAGGCCCTTCTTCAATATACTGCCGATATGGTCAGTATGAACATTTCGGGCATCTCCGCACCGACTCACCCACTCACAGGAACCCTAATGAATTCCTTAAGTCATTCACTCTTCACTCATCCTTTCAACATGCCCAAACTATCGCAGCATTCCTTTATCAATTCTTGTGCCTACATCTTTCAACCCACACCGTCATCTTGTCTCATCATTTCTCACTCTATCACTCAATAATATCATTACTATACACAATTCTTTGCAGTATTTTAAGCTTAGCTATTTTCAAGAGAAAATAATTAATTTTAGACCCAAAAAGAAAACAGTCTTTAGAACTGAAATTCCAATATTATTTATGGACAAAGTACGAGTATGCAGTTAATAGCTTAAGCGAGAAACGGACAAGCGGTCAAAACGCTAAAACTTAACATAAATAATAGTTCGATATAAACGGTTTTTTAGTCGCTTTTTATCTTCTTTTAGCAACCTTTAGTTTTGACTATTCGAATAGCCCTTAACATAAAACGGCGCTTTTTGTTTGAGGCTATGAATAACAATATGGAAAAAAGGAAGCGATGCTGAAAAACGGCTTCACGCAAACTGGACTGCAATAGTTGTTGCTTAAAATGGATACCACGCAATGCTGACAGCCTGTCTTATCATTCGAGCCAGTTTGTTCTATCGCGAGAAGTTTTCACAGAATTTATTACTGGGTGTTTGCTACATCCAATTCTGAAAATTTATTATTTTGTGTTGTTCAGTTTTGTAGAATTTACACGGAACTCAGGAATGACAAGGCTGTCAGGAATCACATAATTACGTAATAATGTTTTTAAAACCTATACTTGTCACCTTTAGTTAAATGTATGCAACATTATTTAGGTACTTGATTTCAAACTAAAATTTTTCTTCCTTTTGTTGTAATTATAGATATTTTTTACTAATATCAATATTTTTTATGCGATTGATTTCCGGCATTTAATTAAAACCTTATAGTTATATATTTTTTTAAAGGTTGTGCAAAACGATTAATAACAGACGCTTATTCATTTAAGGATGATCTTTCAGTGGTTTATTTTAATCTGTAGTAAGATCGTTTGAAGACGTCTTCACCAAACTATTGCTTCGTCTTGGAAGACCAAGGTCCAAACACAAACGCTTCTTTCGGGACGGGACGAATGTTTTATCCAGGCCTGAGGACTCATATTTTATACGAAAGAAGGGCTTACGGGAGAAACATTATGCAACCACTGGTTGATGATCATATTCTCTAGGGTTCAGTGAACACATTCTGACACAGATCTGCACCCAGCCAACTCGTAAGCTTGACCAATAATAGGTTTGAAGGCAGCTTCTTCCTTAGGTAAAGTGGTTTTTCTCGCCGAAGTAGTAGGTAGGGAGAAAGCCTGCAGCTGTCATTAACAAACCCTCTTCATCAAATACCAAGTCCACAAAAACTCTTTTAATACGAGGAATTTCAAGTTAATAGAAAAATAGTAGCTTTAAACATTAATACTATTCCAGACACTAATAGTAACTATTCGTTATTGAACAATAACTGTTAACAATGATCGTTTAATTTAGAAAATCGACGTTTGGACCGCACTGCTGTAACTGGCCTAACATTAATGACCCTCTGCCTAATTGCTCATTTTGATTGCAATGAATAGCACATTAACCAAAGCAGTGTTTTCGTTTACGATTTATTAAATTATATATGTACTATATAGAATTTACGTCAGCTAAATTAAGTGTATAACTATAAAATATATGTAAAAAATTATGTTTATTCTGTTCTTTCTGTTTATTCCTCTTTTTTTTGTAATCATAAAGGTTTCTGACTGAAGAATTCCGAAAAGAATTGCCAAAAATTTAAGTAAACAAAACCGTTTTACATGTAAGACAGACACTAGGTCTCTCTAAAATATTCATACAAACAACACAGTTTACAACTAATTCTAATCAGTTTTATGTAAGTGACTAAAATAAAGGACAAAAGTTGTACAATATTCAGCACGATTACATTTTAAATGTAGTTTTATAATGACACGCACTTGACTGCTTTTAACACCACACTTCAAACCTCAAATTAAATCCCCTCTCTTGGGTAACATTGCAGTTTAAAATGCTTTGTGTGTGTTGAATATTTCAGTAGCTTCAACCTCGTGAGCGGACCAATCAGAAGCGTTTCTTCGTGTGTGTGTACCCGTGATTTCTTTTGTAAGTGTTCGCGTGCCTCTTATTTGAAGGTTACGCAACTAAAGTCCTGTAAATTTGAATTTGTTTTTCTTACAATGCCAACGTTGTTGATGTAAAGTTATTGTGTAGCTATGTGTGTACGCGAGCTAGATAATGTAAGCCTCACCTATGCGTATTACCTCTCTTTTGTGTAATTTCGGAATTTAAATTTATGTTAAACCTTTAGTAAGCGTAGACTGAATACAAAACAATGCATGTCGAAATGTAATTAGAATTAGTGTCTACGTGGCATTCTGAACAAAAAAATTAAGAGAATCAGTGTTTTGTGAATTCGCTTTTCACGTAGTGCATGTGTCAGTGAAAATTTAAAACAGTTAACTGAGTTTTGATGTTTACATTTACGATGAGTCTCCGTACGTTATGCTGTCAGTCACCTTTTTCACCAAGGGCCTCAGTAATTGTATGGAGAAGAAACTTGCTTATAGTAAAGGAAAACAATATAAAAGTCATCCTACAGAGCGCAAGTGCAATATAGCGTAACTTACCTTCTTTGAATATAAATATTAAATACAGTTACAATAAGATTACCACTTAACTCTTGTAGTGCGTCTTTGCTTTCATTCAAAGAAGACATCTGTCTGACAAAATTGGAATTGACTCCTCTAAATCTTCATCATAATCGCTTAGATAGACTTAAGATAACATGTGTGTACAGATGGCGTATTAAACGGGATGACGAATCGTATTAAGCGTGATAAAATACTGACGTAAAACGTTTTACTGTATGAGTTATTTTAAAGAATTTTCTTTTAAGAAGATTTGATTACCTGTCGTACTAATTACAAGAAATAGATTCGCAAATTGTTATATAGTATAGAATAATGATAAAAAAATAATATCCCGGTGAAATAAGACTGATAATAATGTTAAAAATAGGAAAATATAGCCAAGATTAAGACAGATATTATATTACAAGTATAAAATAAATCAGAAATAAATTGTAAATGATACTTTTTCCTATAAAACATAAATGAATCAAAGAACATAATTTCATAGCTATTAACATTAATACCATCTTACCATAAATACAACCAATGGCAAAGAGACAAACATCCACACACCAATTATAGCTCATACCTATGATATCAAACCAATATAAACCGACCGATACCAGCTGCCTGATGGATAAATAATGATTGTCGAACATTATTTGAATACTAAATTCCTATAGAAAATAAAACCGAATATGTAACTAAATAACTGATTTCATAGTGGGTCTACTGTAGTAGTGTTAATTTACCATGTTATACATTTTTTAAAACTCCGTGTTATTATTAACTGAATTAAATGATGATTATGAAGGGCTGAACGTGACCAGTTGTGACCAGTGACCAATGATTTCATTTTAAACATCTGTAGGTACATAATGAAAAGGATATAAATATAATTTGTAATACTCATTGTCAAACATAATGGAAAACTAATAATAATTTGTTATAAATATAGCTCTAGCCTCTGAAGCTTATGTGTAAGATAACAATACACATTATTGAACAGGGATAAGTTTATTAGAGTATATATTGACTTCTAGCTTGTATCCTTCGTATAACAAATCAAAGGCATGGTTTGTACCTTTGATTTATTATATCTATTTATTTATTTTTTATTTATTTATACTTCCTGCAAATAAATTGCATAATTCTTCCAGTCAACCTTTGGGTGATGCAGAACCATGTGTGGCAGGTGCACACCTGCCACACATGGTTCACATTTAATAGAAATAAGAAAAAGAAATAAAAAAAATATATTACATAAATAAGCCTACATAAATGTACTAGATACACATACACATATAGTTAACATATATACATACGTACATACATACATTAACACAAATACATAAATGGTAAAGACACTACTTGTAAATTGTTATTCTGATGATTCCGCTTATAAATCTCTGTAGAGCTTGCGTACTTTAACCTTAAAAGTGAACCGGTTAGTGGACATCTTGATTTCTTGTTTAAGCGCGTTCCAGAGGTTTACAGCTTGTACAGTGAAAGAAATGGAATTATGAGAAGGACAAAGAAGGAGAAGATTATTAGAAGAGCGGAGATTTCTGGCATGGTTAGAGCAGATATTGAAAGTTAGATGTTAGATAAGTAGTAGTAAATGGTAGTCGACTCAATACGCAATCATTTATTTGCATTCCACAATGTGTACTTAGGTGGTAGGTTTAACATTAATAAGTAATTATTTATTTATTTACTAAACTTACAACTATTATTACAGGTTAAAAACCTAATGCAATAGCTGAGCAACTATACCACTTTCTGTATTCCAAATTTATTATCTATAACATAATATGAATAGTGTTATCTTAGTGAATTCACTCAGTGAACAATAAAATATGTCAGTCTCCTCTGTAACGAGATTTAGCGTGCAAAGCGCTCGAGACAGAGGCGCCTCATTGAAAAGATTAGTGCGCCCTCTTGGCACCGCCAGCAGCCGGGGCTGGCGTCGCCGCCACACGTACCTATCTGGTACACACAACCTTACCATACCCAATATATCTGCATTGTGCATCCTGCCTCTAATAATCATAAATAAATATTCTATTAGCGTGAACTCCCTTCTGACCCTCAACTCAGTGTATCCAACCATGCCTAGAACAAACAGAGTTGAATACATGAGTGGGTAGAAGGGATACACTCCGTATAGGCGTAAATATAAAAACCTAAAAAGTTAAAAATAACTCCTAAATCTCGGACTTCTGTGACTCTAGCCATAGGCACACCAACAACACTATAACTAAAAGTGATTGGGTAATGGGCGCGTGAAAAGGTGATAGTTACACATTTATTAAGATTAAATTGTAATCCATTATCATTACTCCATGCCACTACACTATCAATGTCTCTCTGCAGACGCTCGCAGTCATCCCCACTATTTATAGGTAACGATAACTTGAGATCGTCCGCAAAGAGCAAGCAATTTGCGTTTTCAACGGCCTTCGGCAGGTCAATTATCATGATAATGAACTGAAGGGGTCCGAGGTTACTTCCCTGACTTACGCCAGACCATGTAAAATATGGTACTGACACATGTCCCGCATACTCCACATACTGCCTCCTATCCCTCATATAACTGGCAAAGAACCGGAGTAAGTGCGGGGTGCAACCGACGCCTGCTAACTTCTTGAGCAGTTGTTCTTGAGCATTGTCTACTAGGTCGTATGCTTTTTGTAGTCAAAGTAAGCCGCATCTATCTGCCCCCCTCCGTCCACCGTTGGTATCACGTAAGCCACGTGGCTCAGCAGGTTAATGGTGGTGCTTCTCTTTGGCCTAAACCCGTTCTGAGCCTCAGAGAGTTGCGTTTGTACCTGTGAGAAAACGCTCTTATGGATCGCTGACTCCAGAACTTTTGCCGGCGATGACAGTGCCGCTACAGGCTTATAACCCTCGATTTTATCTCCTAGCGCCCCCTTTGGTACTGGCACGACAAGAGTTGTTTTCCATCGGTCGGGGAACTCAGCTGCTTTGAGACACTGATTGTAGATGTGCAGCAATGGTTCAGCTAACACCAACCCACAATCCCTAAATACGTAAGGCGGGATGCCGTCTGGACCCGCGGACCTCTTCGGTTTAAGTTGTTGCAGCGCACGTCTCACCTCACTCAGCTGTAATTCCTCCAGGTGAATACGCGCCGCTCCATTCTCACCGCCCGCGTCTGCTATCGCCGCACTAACAATCAAGTCAGCTCTTTGTGGTAAATAAACTGAATGAAAATACTGAGCGAATTCTGCAGCGCACTGCTCTTTTGAAAGTATCTCCCCGTTTTTTAATATCCCATTTGGAGTTCTATTACCTCTTTTTGATTTAATAAAACTCCAAAAAGAATTAGGGTCCTCTAACAATTGGTGTTGCACTCGATCATTGTACTGTTGTTGTGCGTGATTAATCATCTTTTTACATTAGCCCTACACAGAGCGAACGCCAAAATTAGTTTCGGGAACAGCGAAATACATTTAAGATATGTCAACAAATTGAATAGAAATGGATTAGAAATTGCACTAAAATTAGGATCTGAATTAGAAGAGAGGAGGATATTTGCATAATCTTTATTGTTAATATTTTATGGTAGATTTGAGCTTAATTTATGTAGGTAGTTGTTTATTATTTAGTATATTAATACGTGAGGAGGATGTGAACTTTGTAATACTTAAAGTTTATATGTAGAAGAAGTGCAAAAAGCTAACAATTTGAAACGATATGTGCTATAAATTTGAAATCATCATCGTCATCTACCTGCCTTCCAATTTTATTTGGGGTCGGCGCAATGTGTAACATTTCTTTTACGGCGGGCCGCCAACCTGACGCCAACTTTGGGAATGTAATCGTTTCCAGACCATACAAAGGAAGTAGGTAAATTGGAGTAAGTAAAACGGATAGAGGGTTAGGAATACTGCAAGTCTCGGATGGAGAAACGGGACTGAGACTGCAGTAGCTCGAAGACACCGGGGTCGCGTACCCTAATGTCTAGGTGTGATGTGATAGGCCACTAGGACAGATACATCAAATGGCCAATGGCTACATAGTTAAAAATTATGTCAAAACAACTACTTAAATAACACGTGTATAATTAAATAAGGTTTTCACATATTTGTTTGACAAATATAGATAATATTCTGTTACGGAGCTTGTTAACATAACAAGCTCCGTAACAGAATATTATCTTAACAAATTCAGATAAACGATGTAGTTAAAAGTTAGTTAGTTAAAAGTTGAAAGTTATACATAGCCGCTTCCTTCATTTTGTGTTTTAACTAAAAAAACAGACTGTTTAGTGAGTTAAAACACTTAAAGATTGCATACATTTATAACGATAAATTAACCTTTATAAATAGCGCCTTCACTGTTTAATGAAAACGACCCTTCGGTCTTTAACATGAAATATACAACAATGTATCACAAATTTATTAACATGAGGTCTCATTGCCTATATCTGAAATACCAACATCGCCACATTTCACTCAAGACTGACAAATGTAATTTGTTTCCCCATCAACATTTTGTAAACAAATTATTCGAAACAATTCTAATATCGTATGTTACGGGCGCACAAGCGTTTGTACAAAATTGCTTTCATACATCATAAGATGTGGGCTGAGGATGTATGTTAAGAGGTGAGGATGTATGCTAAGTGTACATGATTATTTATCTGTAGTAACAGTATCAAAGCAAACAATTTGTTCAAAGGAAAAAATACGAAGAATAAAAATATATTAATAATCTCTCTCTCATCGGGGCTAGCGGTTAATAGATATCTACTAGCTGGAATCGACGATCTACTAAAACCTGACAGGGTTCCGTCAGAAGTGAGTCTATTGCAAGCACTTGAGTATACCCTAGGAAGGAAGTCCCTGTGAAACCCGGCAGACCTTAGCCGCCTCTTAAGCGGTAAGCAGCCACATCATTGAGTGTGGAAGATCTTGGACCCCTTCCAGTTCAGAGAGGCGAGTGCGGAACATTTCGCGCCCTCATCACAGGCTTGCTTTTGCTAGTGTAAAAGGCAGCCTCACTTCCCAGGCCAGCGCTCATGGAGGTCGGAGAGGTTCTGCGCTCTCCGCGCCTGGTGTCTTTTCTTCGAGACGGGAGAGTTCCTGCCTACTCTCGTTGCCTTTCGCCGCTTCTTCAGTGGACATCACTTTCACTTTCTAGACTCAAACTAAGCTTAGCTTATAATACGGGTTCCAAAGCACGAATAAACCAACTTAGATTTTTTGTACATGCATTTCGTAGTAGAAATACACAGACCAATGGAAATAGATATATCCATGGGTACAAATACATATTACACTAAGCGTTAATCGAACTGCAGTCGAATACATGCACGAAATTATCGTGGGAGAGCCATGCTTCAGGACGTTTGGGCCCAGCTCGACCGATCTTACTCTTTTCTCCCCCCCCCTCCCCCTCTACCACCCTTCTCCCCCCACCTTAAAGGCCGGCAACGCACTTGTGACACATAAGTTACAGGTGCCCATGGGCGGTGGTAGTCATTTACCACCAGCTAACCCGTCTGCTCGTTTGCCCCCTATTCCATAAAAAAAATGCTTTACCACAGCGACACGTAGTTCGTCAATAAAAAAAGAATTTACACACCTAGAACAACACTATCATAGCTCTTAACAAAAGTTTAACATTTTATAAAACGTAAAAACACCTAAATGAAACACTTAAGAGTACATCAGACCTTCCCATATTTTTCCTGAAGTATATTAAAACGTGACAAACTTGGAAATTGAGGAGTAAAAGGATCAAGCCCCTCGCAAGTAGGGGAAAAATTAAAAACTTTGAAACAATTGATTGCCAGTGCTCTGAAGGAGTTTCTCGTATCTAAATACCGGAAGAAATGTCGTTAATATTTTTTTTACCTTTTATATCGCTGTACGGAAAGTTCCTCGTTATTTATTGTATCGTAACTGTATTAAAAAAAAAGGAAATATACTTGTATAGTGAATACTTTTGCCATTACAATTTTCAGTTCACTATTTTAGGTAGATTTCGAAGAAAAGTCTACCAATTGGTTTTGTAATAGTTGTCGAGTTTTCCAAAAATTTCTTTACAGGAGGTCTAGTTATGATCCCTAGACCCCAAAACAACCGCCAGTAAAAAGTTTAAATATATATCTATATGTATATATGTGTATATTCATGTATCTCAATATTACCGGCACGATAGAGGTCGCAATTATGCATCGATTGCTTTCAAACTTGGACGACAAATCAACAGGTCAAAAAGGAAGATTAAGTTCGTGAATGGGGGATATTTCCCCAAAGGTGGGAAACGGGGGGGGGGTAGATTTTCAAAAATTAAAAAAAAACACGAAATCTACCTCTGCGGGCCCGAATTTTTTTTTAGTTCTAAGTGCATTTTAAATTTGAACCTACCTCTACCTGTCGTGTCGATATGAAACTATGTAGGTATGTGCATATATGTGGTTAGGATGATAATATTATAATTTAGCATGTTGGAGCTGATCTGGCGATGGAACCAGGAGGTGAATAGGAACTCTTTAGTTGCTGCTAGTAAACCCGTCAAGTTTGGGCTCATTTGATACGTTGTGACGAGTTTAACATATTAGGATTCTTGACGGTCCAGGAGGTGGATAGTAGGACTCTTTTTTACTTTTTATATCGGTTTTCTATTAATTATACTATAATTATAATTATGTCAGATTAACCTTGAGCAACGATGCAAGACAAGCCAGTAAAAAAAAGATGACAAAACAGTATCTTCTCTGCTTTTATTTTGTTACTTTTTCTAGCCGTAGCTGTCGTTCACGTCGTAATTTTGTTCACCTCAAGAACACTTATGAGTACATATGTTTCTTTACCTATATGAAAAAAATAATATTTTAGGGGCAGTCCACCATTTTCACGACCTGTCGCGTCGACATCAGACACCATACTCTTTTCGGTTTTGTCAGGCGCCACGCATAGCTGTACATTCTTAGAATACACACTCAACTACAACTATTCAAATAAAATTTGAGTTTCTCTAAATATAGCTCTGGCAAGCACCGCTTACAAGAACGAACGCAACGGTGTACTAGTAGAAGATACAAGAAATTCGTCTAACCTTTAAACAAGAATATAATGTAATAACCTTTTAAGAAGATATTACTTTTATAATAATGGATGATTGCCTTATTTTTTAAATAATGTTTAAACACACGTTAGCCTTGTACTTCTCAGCCCTTGGCGATATAAACTTTATTAGAGATCCGTATTGCGAAGTGCTTCAATAAAACACAAATTAACTTCTACGGAACTCGGTTTCTTTTTACTGATGAGAAAATTTTCTCATAACATTTTAGGAAGGGTATTTTGCAGCTGCGTATCTCGTAATTTGAACGTGTGAAGTTTCAAACGTGAATCTTTCATGACTTCTACGTACCTACATAACTTAGTAGCTAAATGTATTAACGCACATTGGAGTAACTGAGAGATTTGTTGTTGACTCTGTATTAAAACATTTCTTGTGTCGTCTAAAGATAATTTAAAGCTTAAACTTTACACTTACAATAACATTTACTTAAACATTATTCACTGCTCTACAAGGTTTAAATTAAGGGTAATAATTATAAAAAGAATTATAAGGTTTATTGGTAATTTTTCAACAACATTTCACATAAATAGAGGAACGAATTGATTTTAGATGGTTTGAAAAGAAAAAGAGCAAAAACATAAAAAAAGAAAAGAATTTCTTATTATCGTGCTATCCATAACAAAACCTTGTGCAATATTTATACTTCTTATTTTATAAACCTTAAAATATCAACATTAACATGTTTGTATAAAACCCACTATGAGGGAACTATAGAATCCTTTTCAATTTTTATATATTTCATACCAATTGCCTCCAATTATAACTCTTTGGAAATCATTTTATATAATATTTACTGTTTAGATCTTACCTGACTTGATGTGTGAGTTCAACCGATCTTACGAGTAATGACATAATAACACGCACGCACTTTCCCGCATAGACACACAATAGACCCAGCAGTACTCTAGATTTTTGCTGACAAGCTGTAGCAAGAGTCCAGCCTTTTCCTACTAAATATTAAATATCAATACTTAAACAATTCGTTAAAAAAAGAATATAGTTTAGTCCTGTGCTCCTGTGCTGGTTAAATATCCGCGATATTGCGAGGCTACAACCTCCAGCCAGCTAAGCACTTTGTCCTACAAGCTATTAAAATAAACTCACCATGCATAAGTTCTCCAAAGCCATCTACTTAAATTATATATATCACTTGACATATTAGCGTCGATCGACACAGACATATTACATTGATCCATTAGTTGGTATTCATCTAGAACTATAGCTGATAGAGTGCGTAAAGGTTACAATGTCAGACAATGTCAACGTGGTCGCCTGTCAACGCTTAGTAATAAGTTATACAGATTAATTAAATTGTAAAGGGATTTGTTCAAGCGAGAATATTTAAGGGGACTTTTTAAAAATTGTATTTTCTCAGAATTCGTGATATCTTGCTATTAGAGAATGTACATGAACTTGAGACCAACTGTTGTGTTTGGGTTACAATATAAATATGCGCATAGAATTATTTACATTTAAAATCTAAATCTAATAAAACGCCAAAAGCAAGTCCGAGTTGTATTTTAATTACATTAAAGTTTAAAATTCAGTAGCAGAAATTTGTATTTGAATCATTTTACCCATAATAACACTTAATTAGATTAGATTATTTTAGATAATTATATGTAAAGCAAATAAACAACTAAATAAAAGATTCCTTCATTACTTTTTAAATCAACTAAATAATCACAGCGTCATTTCATTGCTTCCTTGATAAAAATTTAATCATGCTTGCAGTCTATTGCATTCCACTTCTAAGCTCATGTCTAAGAAAATGAAAGAATAATTACACATATGATATTTTTCTTCAGATAAATTTCGAAAGATAATACTTATCTGCGCACGACAGTGGGCCTCAAAGCTGGGCCTTATCTCAAATCTTACAGTAAGTAATATTGAACCGTTACATCCTGAAAAAACATTTTGTATTTCAACCCAGGCGAAGTTGGAAAATGTTTTGGACTGTTAGGAATGATGATTAGTCCGTATTTGTTGTTTTAACATAAAAATTTTCTAATGTGAAATGTATAAAACTCAATGTTGGAGTACGATAAATTTGGAGCGGAAAGGACTCAGTTCATTAATGTGAATAGATTTTTGTAGTACTGTATACAGGCTATAACGATGAAATTGTTTCGAACTGAAATTCCAATTTTATTTATACGTTATACGTTGAAATGATTTTTCAACGTATAACGTATAAATACATACTGCGCTACATCAACGTGAGTTCAAATATTGTTATGGCCTGAAAAACACAATATTTTTGAAATACCATAACTGTAAAATAAAGCGTATTGTTTTATAAAGTAAAAAAAAATCGTACACAGTTAAGACAACAGTATATACATATATATACAAACATACATGTACATAATATATACATTAGAAATATACATACATACACATACAATATACATATATCACACGTAGTTATTACAAAGATAAGTAGTAATTCTTGATCAGCTTTCGAAAAGTAGTTACTGTTTGTGCTCGTCTTATAGCTGCTGGCTATGAATTCAACAGGCGTGCAGCTTGTACTGCGTAGGATGTATCCAAACATTGTGGAATGTGTTGGAATTTCTAACGTTAGATTTTCCAATAATCTCAAGTACCGTGTATGTGTCGTTAATAAATACAGAACATTTCTTGAGGTAGATAGGAAAAGTAGGATTAAACAAGGTATTATATAGTAAACAGTATCTAAGTATTTCGGTGAAGGCGTATTGGAAGTCCCTTGAGTTCGGTACGAAATTCGGAAATATGATCATATTTGCGTAAGTCGAAAATAATAACTGAACACATAATAACTGGTTACATCTCATACACGGCCGTCTGATCCCAAATTAGGCAGAGCCTGTACCATGGTAACCAGACTGCTGATAAACATACTTATATATTTCTAAATACATACATATTATAGATAAATTACAGCCAGACACAGAACAAATGATCATGGTCATCACACAATTATTTGTCCTGGGATGTCGTGGGTGGGACCCACGACCTCTGGCTTAGCAGTCAGGATCACTAACCACTAGACCAACAGGCCAGTCAAAATGAATCTTATACAGAAATTCTGAAGTCTCTCAGGTTTATCAAATTGGTCTTCATTAAGATCAAGATAGCTGACGTTGGCATAGTCTAGAATGGGGAGAAGAATTGATTGTGCGAGTTCAATTTTAGTGGCAGTTGGAAGAAAATTACGCAAATTCTTCTTAAAAAAGCTGCAGAGGCAAATATTTTACGACTAACATTAATTTAACTCATAAAATATATTGTAACTTTCAAAGACTATGCACCTGTGGTTGTATATAAAGAGAGTTAATTTAAAGAACGCCCAATAACTTTCTGACTTTAAAAAGATTATTTATTTATTTTAGTTTAGCCAACAATTGTTTACACAATACATTTACGATTTATCAACTAAATAACATTTGCTGGAGTAACAATTAATTATAAGCTAACACCGCTTGAACAATAAACGGTTGAAATTAATAATAATAATTAAAAAAAAAGAAATCCAGTCCAAAGATCCAGCTATAGATAGAAATTTACTCGTGGGAGAGCCACGCTTCGGCATGTATGGGCCGGCTCGACCAGAGTGATACCACGGCCTCACAGAAAACCGGCAGTGAAGTAATGCTTGCATTGCTTTTGCCGAGTGAGTGAGGTTACCGGAGGCCGAAAACCCTTCCCCCCTATCCTTCTTCCACCCTTCCCCTACTCCCACCTTTTAGGCCGGCAACGCACTTGCGACTCTTGAGTTGCAGGTGCCCATGGGCGGCGATAGTCATTTACCATGAGGTGACCCGTCTGCTCGTTTGTCTCCTATACCATAAAATATATATATATATATATATATGTATATATATATATATATGTATATATATATATATATGTATGTATCTCTACACATCCTGAAAACCTATTATTCGCAATGCTATACGATAACTGGCAACATATGAAGGAATTGAAATGAAGGCGAATGAACCTAACAAAACAAATCTAAAACCTGACCGCACAATATTTAAGTTAACCTTTGAGGCTAGCGAGTATAATGATATGACGTATGGATTGAGTCACAAGTTTCATGTCTGCGAATGCTAAATGATACAGATATAATATAGACATAATGAAATGGAAAACCCGCTTGGAACAAAAATGTGCAAGCATATACAGAAGCAGGCTATGTCTAAAGATGGTCAGTGAAGCATCTCTTACTGTGGCTAGTAATGAAACCTTTTAACAAAAAAAAAATACCGACGAAAGAAGAAAAGAACTAAAAAGCGAATACTAAACTTGATCGCCTAACTAAACTGATACACTAATGTAAATAAGTAAATAATTATGAGTCGGCGCCATAGATGGATTTTAATGGCTTGATTGCAAAACATTTAGGCCAACCATTTTTTTTTTGTAATGAAAACATGTGACTGCTGTTCCCTTCTGTCCTCCTCCTGTAAACTGTGAAGTGTGAATTTCACGTAAGGAAATTCAATATCAAACGTCGACAAATTAACACTAAGATTTTTTCTTTATATAAATATAAAAAATTCGGCTTTTCCAATTGATTTTCCAGATATTTTTTTCATAGAATCCTATTGCTGGAAAATACGAACCCAATATAAAAAATCAGCCCCACATCGGTCTAGCCGTTCACAATTTGATGCTCCATCACACCTGAGAAAACTATTTTTTATAAATAGGTATATAATAGAAGATGTTTCTCACAATTTCTTATAAGATATAATTTAGACTACTGAAGAAATTAATGAGAAAGATAATTGATGAGTTCCAAAATACCATGTCTAGACAGAAACTATGAAGGGTTCTTATTCTCACATTTTAATATCTACTAAACATAAGTCTTGTTGTTTCATTCTGTAATCAAAATTTGATAACCGCATACTGACTGTATATGGTTGTGTACTTGTTAGTTTTTTTTTTGGTATAGGCCGCAAACGAGCAGACTGGTCACCTGATAATAAATGACTACCGCCGCCCATGGGCACCTGTAATTCAAGAAGGTGGGAGTAGGGAAAGAGGAGGAGAGGGGGGAAGAGCGGGAAGACGGGAGAGGGGGATTAAAGGGGAAGAGAGTGGTCAGGCGTGTAAATAGCCCGACCAGGGTGTGATTGCTCAACAGTTAGCGTACGAGGTGTAGGGAAGTAAACCACTTCTATCGATCAAAACAATCATGCCAGCACTAACCTGCAACACCGACCAAGTCCCGATCCTCCAGAAGGCAGCGAGCAGCGGCGAGGTTTCTACGGTCTCTTGCAAGGTATTGACCGGCCGGTCACGATCGTAGACTGGAGCACTCCACATACACCTTGTAAAGGTTACAAGCGAGTCCAAACACTACACGGCTATAGGACTAACGGAAAATCAGCTTCTTTTCACGAGAAATATAACTGATGTCCGTGGCGGAACAAAATTTTTATATTAAAGGGCGTCTTCTTAGCGAAAAGCGATGAGAGCAGGGTATGTCCGTTTTTTCTTGCACCAATCAGGTGCAGCGCGTTTACATTATTTGAAGACTGCTAACGCCATCTCTTGAGATCGTCGAGTACATTGGCAATATTACAGCAGTACCAGCACTAATTGCATTCGACAAACAGAATGTGGTTTACTATAAAGACTATGAAATTTATAATATAACGAAAGATATTATGGTGCGATTATGTATGCATTTTATAAATATATTGGCGCTCCACCATGCACCCCGCCTTGGAACATCACAAGATGTTTCAAAACACGCGAATTTTCTAACTGACCGAGAGTAACACATGCATTATGCGATTAAATAATAAATATGATAAATATAGCGGCCTAAACTAAAAAATAAGGTTGAAACTAAGTTGAATTTATTGTGTAGGAATAGGATATAATTTAGTTACAGCGCGTTTGTAAATTCCAGTTTGCGTTTTAACTATCGCCACGCGTACAACGTTATCAGAGCCTCTGAACACGTCCGTAATTACTCCTAACGGCCAATGCAACGGTGGAGAATTCTCCTGCTCAAGAAGAACAACAGTTCCGATTTCTACCGGTTTGTCGGGAGTAGCCCATTTTTGCCTAACTTGCAACGTGTGCAAATACTCTAAGTGCCATTTCTTCCAAAAGGATTGGACCATACTATCTAACAACTTTTTACGTTCTAACAGACTCAATCGTTGATCTGACAAATCAGCAGCGGGTAAATATTGCAACGGAGTAGACATCAAAAAATGCGCGGGAGTTAACACCTCAGGATAAGGGTCTGACGATAATACGCTCAATGGACGAGAGTTAAGAATACACTCTATCTGAGTAAGAACAGTTTGCAGTTCTTCGTATGTAAGTAACTGACTTCCTATTACTCTATATAAATGCGTTTTCATGCTCTTTATATTCCCTTCCCACATCCCACCAAAATTTGGTGATCTTGGGGGAATCATCTTCCACTCTATGCGTCGAGAGAGCAACTCATTCGACAGCGCGTTTTTGAAGCTAGAGTTCAATAAAAAACTATACAGCTCATCTAAATGTGCCTTCGCACCGATGAAAGTAGATCCATTATCGGAATAGAGACATGAAACTGGTCCTCGACGGGAAATAAAGCGTTTAAAAGCGGCTAGAAAGTTTTCAGTAGTTAAATCACTGGTCACTTCAATATACTACGTGTGACCATGCAAACAAAAAGAACGATGTACGCCTTTTGCGCATGTTGACCTCTGCGGCGAGAAAGGATTGTCCTTATCGGACCAGCGTAATCTACACCAGTGTGACAAAATGCCTTGGCCTCTGAAACACGGTAATCAGGAAGATCAGCCATTATAGGCGTTGGATGCGTTGGGTTGCATTTAAAGCAAGTGTTGCACTTTCGCAACTTGGACCTGATAACAGTCCTGGCATCCAAGATCCAGTAGCGTTGTCGTATAATAGACATAAGAAGTCCAGGTCCGGTGTGACAATTAACAACATGAAAATGCTGTATTATTAAGTCAACGACATGATCGCGTTTAGGGAGAAGAACCGGATGTTTAGCTTCGAAAGGAAGCATTGATCCAGAAAGTCTTCCTCCAATGCGTAAAATCCCTTGTTTGTCTAAGAAGACGAAGAGGCTTTGCAGCTTTTTTGAAGGTAATTTATCAGCCTTGATCAATTTGATATCTTCACAGAAGTGCACAGATTGAACGGCGAGAATTAACGCATTCTCAGCACTTGTCAACCCTGCTATAGAACGAGGTTCGACCTTAACTTTAGGTCTTGCGAATTTTAATACATATGCGGTGATACGTAGCAACTTTTCCCAAGAAGAAACACGTTGTGCTAACGTACACAGCAACGGCGGCTCTGTGTGAGTAATGGCAGCCAACACATTTGCCTTGAGTTCAGGCAAGACAGAGCAATTATTAAGCGAGAATGGCTTAATCGGCCACTTCTCAGATGAGCTGCGAATCCACGGAGGACCTTTCCACCACAAATCGTGGGTCAAAAGTTGCGATGGAAGCATACCACGCGAAAGACAATCACTTGGATTACTAGCTCCGGCAATATGATAAAAATGTTTAGAGTCCAAGTTTTCTTGGCACTGAGCGACGCGATTACCGACGAAAACTGACCAACGATGTGGTGAAGAATGAACCCATGATAAAGCAATAGTGGAATCAGAAAATGCGTATATCCCGGCAATGGTCATACGTGTTGCATATGTGTCTCGCACAGTTTTTATTAATTTTGACATAAGTAAAATAGCGCATAATTCTAAGCGAGCGAGCGTAGTGATTTTTGTTGGCGAAACCTTTGATTTAGCGCAAAGAATGCGAGTTTGAATGCCAGACGGGTAGGTACAATGGGCATAAATGACACATCCCAGACCATTCATGCTAGCATCACAAAAAGCAACAAGACGTAATTCACAACCAACTTCGACGCCTACATGACGTGGAATCCTTAAAGTGTCAAGCATTTGAAGTTCTTGCGCAAGAGCGAAAAAACGGGTGCGTATGTGCTCCGGTGCAGGATCGTCCCAATCACACTTGCTGAGCCACAGTTCCTTAATTAACAACTTGGCATAGAGAATCACAGGCGCGACCAATCCGAGCACGTCAAATAGTCGTGCAACCATCGAGAGTATGTTTCTCTTGGTGCACCTTTCATTAATTGCGGCGCATGTGAAATGAAAATTATCTTCACATGGTTCCCATGAGAGACCTAAGACCTTAGAGACATTATTGTCAACATCAAAATCAAGCGACTTGCGGTGCGTGTCGGGAAGCGAGTCAAGTAGCACTGGTGAATTGCTAGACCACTTCACTAAGTCAAAGTCACCCGATTTGAAAAACTTAATCAAGTTGTGAGCTAATTGCGTGGCAGTATCCTCATTTGCAATAGAAAGAACCAAATCGTCCATATACAGACAGGTCTCTGCCACTTTCGCGGCATCAGGATAGAGCGGACTCATGTCAGTAGCCAGCTGTCGCACAGTGCGCATAGCTATGTAAGGGCTTGACTTGAGACCGAAAGGTTGCCTATTAAAGGCATAAGTTCGAATTTTTTCCGATTCGTTGAATCTAAATAAAATGCGTAGGTATTTATGTTGGTCTACTGGTACACCAATCCGTAAATAATATTGTTTTATATCAGCGTTCATTGCAATAGGAAATAATCTAAAACCTAACAATAATAAAAACAGATCGGCCTGTAAATTGGGTCCAATATGTAATATATCGTTAAGCGAAAGTCCTGTATGCGTTTTAGCACTCGCGTCCAATACGATGCGTGGCATCGGTTTATCAGGTCGGACTACTGCGTGATGCGGTATATAATAACCATCAGAGGACAGCTCAGATTCTTTAACAGGACTGAGGTAATTGTTATCAATATAATCCTGAATAACCTTGTTATAATTTTCGCGCACTATCGGTGCCTGACGGAGTTTACGCTCGAGTGAAACGAAACGGCGATAAGCGGTAGCGTGCGAATTACCTAATTCCGAAGGGTCCCTACAGAACGGTAATGCAACTGTATAACGACCTACGTCGTCACGGGTCACGGTAGCCGTGAAAATATTTTCGCAATCTGTCTCCTCTGGTGACAACAAGCGTTTCATGGGTACTTCTTCAAGTTCCCAGAACTTTTGCACTATATCATTAAGCGCTAACGCAGAAAAAGACGCGGCAGTAGGTAAAATATGTTTACGCGGGTAATCTCCCATAAGTACGTAACCAAATGTTGTAGATAAAGCACACGGTGCGCGCGGCCCACACTCGACCATATTTCCTAAGTATATAAATGGGAATAGCTGGGCACCTAACAATAAATCAATCTTGCCCGGAATATTCCAGCTTAAGTCAGCGAGCGGAAGGTTACGAAAATCTAGGTCGCGATCACAATCGATAAATTTCGAAGGCAATTGATCCGTAATGCATTCTACAACAAGCGCATGTATAGTGTATTTCTGATCCGGATAAATACGGGATTCAATGTCTAAATGAACATAACCGATTATCGGACTTGAAGCGGAACCAACACCTTTAACATAGGAATTATTCAACGGTATTATCGGTAAATTTAATAAACTAGAACAAGCAGATGTTATTAGATTATTCTGCGAGCCATTATCTATCAAACACCTAACTACAGATTTGATACCAGCGCTACCCTTAGAGCGCGCGTATACCTGAGCGGTTGACAAAAGTATATCACCCTTATGACAAGAAGTGTAAGACTGTGTATGTGTAACTGGTTCTGTAGCAAGCGGGGGCGCTCGAATGCATGACGAAGTCGTGTGAGCGCGATGAGAAGGCGCGGGCGAAGTAACGGTCGCTCGATGAGCGGGCGGCGGCGAGTACGCGACGGCGGTATTTACCATAGCCGCATGCGATTGCGAATTATTACTATCAAAATGCAATAACCTATGGTGTCTTTTATTACAGAAACAGACTGACGTACTCTTACAATCCGGAAGTTTATGTAAAGTGCTTAAACAATTAACGCAACCGTACTTCGATTTAATAAACTCATATCTAGCCCTTGCGTCTCGCATATTTTTAAACTGAGCGCAATCATATAAATGTCGATGGTTACCACTACACAAACAACAATTCGCGGTAACTGCTGCGGGCGCCGAATATGTGAGAGTATTTGCATTATTAGCGGACTCACTGGCGACAAAAGATTTGGAGGTGTGATGAACGCGCCGGTCGCGTGAGGGCGACGTAACAACAGCAGCGGGTTTCGTATATGACGAATTTCGCGGGTTTGAGCGCTCCAAAATCTTAGCCTGATCTTGTATAAAAGCGATAAGCTGTTGTGTCGTAGGCACTTCCACATCCCGAATCGAAAGTTCAAAGGCTTGGATGGTTTGAGGATCCATCCTTCTCAAAGCGCATTGAAGAAAAATAAAATCAGTTAGATCTGTTATGCCTAATTCTTTTAGAGCTGAAATCGAAGCGGAGTATTTACTAACAAAGGTATCAAGAGCGTTCGCAGTGTGCGAGCAAGTTTTTAAGTCCAGTATATTATTGAGATAATATGTACCTAATGAGCGTTTGTCGTGGTATTTCTTAACCAAACTATCCCACAGTATTTTATATGTTTCACCTGACGGAATAATACCGGAAGTGAATTTTAGTGCGTCGTGGGTGAGTTTAGAAATTAGATACTGTACACGTTGCGAGTCAGAAAGCTGTTGATTCAAATGAATATTAGCTTTAAAAGACTGATAAAAGGTATTCCAGTTTTCAGGGCGTCCGTCAAAACTCGGAATTACTAAAGGTTCTAATTTCACTACGGACTTGATCGAGCTACTGGTCTCGAGTGAACGCACCTTAGAAGTGGTTAATATTTTATTTCTAACGCGTTTAACTCTCGAGTATAAATCATCAAATGAATCGAGGCAAGAATACTCGGGATTGACCGTAATCTTTGATAACAAATTTATATTATTTATTTTATCAACAATGGACTCAAATTTATCGCGTAACTCATCTATTATCTCCGTTTCAGCCAGAAAATTCTCGTTAGCTCGCGTTGATGAATCGAAAGAAATTATACCTTTCGACGATGTGTACATACGATTAATACGTTGAAATAATAATTCTTTCTTTTGATTCAACATAACCAACATGACTTCGCGACTTGATTCACTTTCCGTCATGTTTATAAAATAATATCACAATACAACTACAAAGTGATAGGTATATCTACCTAGTTAGTGTAAAAACACAAATTAAATTTAAATCTTAAAATGACTTAGCGTAAAGTACAGTGGTGGAGCGGTTAATAAGTGGGTAGGTATAAATAAGTTCAACTAAATTGAGTATAATGGATATTATTACCAATTAATACGTAATTCACCAAATCTAACAATTAATTATATTTAAATACGAGTCTACCAATAATTACGTAGTTCTCGTGCGTTTTAAACACAGAATTTACCAATTTTACGTAAATCTGTGAGCGAGGAAAAATGGCGGCAAGAATTCACTAGAATTACGTGAATCTTTTTTATGATATGAATAGAAAAGTAAATTCACCAATATTTACGTGAATCACTGGCCTATCCGTACTCGTAAGGACCAAATTATATGGTCAGGCATGTAAATAGCCCGACCAGGGTGTGATTGCTCAACAGTTAGCGTACGAGGTGTAGGGAAGTAAACCACTTCTATCGATCAAAACAATCATGCCAGCACTAACCTGCAACACCGACCAAGTCCCGATCCTCCAGAAGGCAGCGAGCAGCGGCGAGGTTTCTACGGTCTCTTGCAAGGTATTGACCGGCCGGTCACGATCGTAGACTGGAGCACTCCACATACACCTTGTAAAGGTTACAAGCGAGTCCAAACACTACACGGCTATAGGACTAACGGAAAATCAGCTTCTTTTCACGAGAAATATAACTGATGTCCGTGGCGGAACAAAATTTTTATATTAAAGGGCGTCTTCTTAGCGAAAAGCGATGAGAGCAGG
Source organism: Callimorpha dominula (assembly GCA_949752705.1). Classification (NCBI taxonomy): domain Eukaryota; kingdom Metazoa; phylum Arthropoda; class Insecta; order Lepidoptera; family Erebidae; genus Callimorpha; species Callimorpha dominula. The sequence goes on from OX456991.1 coordinate 3,082,880, forward strand.
GTATGTCCGTTTTTTCTTGCACCAATCAGGTGCAGCGCGTTTACATTATTTGAAGACTGCTAACGCCATCTCTTGAGATCGTCGAGTACATTGGCAATATTACAGCAGTACCAGCACTAATTGCATTCGACAAACAGAATGTGGTTTACTATAAAGACTATGAAATTTATAATATAACGAAAGATGTTATGGTGCGATTATGTATGCATTTTATAAATATATTGGCGCTCCACCAGAGAGAAAGGGAGAGGGGAAGGATGGGAATAGGGGAGAGGGAAGGGTTATGCCTCCGGTAACCTCACTCACCCGGCGAAAAGCAATGCAAACGTTGTTTCACTGCCGGTTTTCTGTGAGGCCGTGGTATCGAGCGGAGTCGAGCCAGCCCATACGAAGCATGGCTCTCCCACGTTAGTAATCTTAAATTAGCAAACCAAATACAATAATATGGTTTTAACGTATTAATTTGGGTTGTATTGGTATCTCTATGAGACTGCACTGTACCTTTCCAAGGTACTTCTCCAAAAAAGTTTTTTAGGGCCGACAAAATGTGTGACGGGATGTTGCTAGTCCCCATAAGTTACAATGACGGTTTACAATAAGGTGTGAAGTAAGCATGTGTGACAACCCTAAGACATTGATATAAAAGAACATAAACAAACCTTCGATATTAATAGCCGATCACGTGATTTGTAGTATATATACCATTAACACCCTACTGACTAATAAATCTATCTATATATAAACGCGTACAGATACAAGCTAAAGAAACGGACCTGTAGCAATAGGCGAAACTTCGACAATAGACCCCAATTTAACTTTGCTTTACCGATTTACGGCTGGCACGTGATCTATTTCTATAGTCATTTCTACCTCTCAATTTTTGTGTGCAAAATTGATAGAGATGAAAACGGTCCTATCAAAGATTTTATGAATATATTTCTGTTGGTTGGAATAAACTATGTTTTTCTACTAAATACGCAATTTTCTTGACAGAAATGTTTTTTCTTTTTTATGGTGTGGGGGCAAACGAGCAGATGGGTCACCTGATGGTAAATGACTACCGCCGCCCATGGGCAACTGTAACTCAAGAGTCACAAGTGCGTTGCCGATGGGATTAGAGGGGAGGAGAGGGGAAGGACGGGAATAGGGAAGAGGGTAGGGTTAGGGCCTGCGGTAACCTCACTCACCCGGCGAAAAGCAATGAAACGTTGTTTCACTGCCGGTTTTCTGTGAGGCCGTGGTATCGAGCGGAGTCGAGCCGGCCCATACGTGCCGAAGCATGGCTCTCCCACGTAAAACTGTAGCCTTGTTATTACAGATATACGGTTGTACTCACGTGTGGGGATTCCAAAAGCCTTACTAGTTATTGGGGTCGACAAGGGCTCTTAATCAAGAGATCTCTTATTGATGTTATCTATAGGTGTAGGTATTTCTTGAGTCTGTAATTTCAATTAAAATCTTGTGAATACAGCTAAAAACATTATGACAATAAATGTAGGGCTTTATGAAAGGTGGAAATTCATAATTTGGATCTGTGTATCGAGTGCTAAAGCCTCCCCAAATAAAAAAGGAGTAAAGGTGACTTGAAAATCGTTTACATATTCAACATTGCATGTTGAACGTAATACCAAATTATGTACAGAATTGGTACGTGCTACAATTTCAAAGGAACTAAAATATTTATTTGATGGATCACGCTACTTTTCATCGGGCCTATACCCGTAAGGTTAATATTTTATGAGCTCCAATGACGTCACGGACCCTTGAAGACCTCATTTTTCAAATACCAATATTGTTTGAATAAATAATATATGATTTTGTTGATCGCTATCTCGATGTTAATTTTTGATATTGACATACATTTTACTTTGATATTAGTTAGTAGTGTTTTCATCTTAGTTGTAATGTGAATAGTGAAATGCAAGCAAATCTATTTGCTTTTTGTCATTTATTTCCCCTGCTAAGAGTCACTTAAGTGAAGAGCTACCTTCTTTCATATTCCGATAGCAGTAAGCTACCTAGAGGTCTTTATTAGAAGATGTCCACAGCCTCCAAATCAATCAGAGTCCAGTCGACTTGATCCTGCACACCTTTGCTTGATATTGTTTTACAGAGATTATCTACGACCCATGAAGTTTTATTCATGTCGGTTTCTGGTAGCCGAGAATCAGGCACACAAATGAACACCTTCTACACCAAAGAAAACAAAAAGGTTTAGGCACATCCTTAGACAATTCTGCCTATTAGGTGTCACTGGTATCTGGTGACAGTTCAGACATGTGTTTTAATTTTACACGAGGCATCTCTATAAGCGATTCGCCAGCTAATGAGACGCCTTATTTGCTGCCGAATCACAAGGACCTCAATTCCTAATTAACGGTGAATTGCCGCGCCATGTAACGCCTAATACAAATTAGTTGTCTTATATTGTTTCATTAACAATGACTCTAATCTTTTCTAAAAATAATTTATCTTTCGTTATTGTCTTGTTTAATATTACTACAATACTAATATAAGTAAATATATAAGTAAGTATATGATAAGGTCTTCAGTTTAGGTGGCTATACTCGCTTGTAATTAAATACTGATTATTGAATATGTGAACTTTCGATGTGTTGTCCCTCGCAACTGGTACAGTAATTAATACAAATTGGAATTTACTTACAGTAGGTACTACACGTATCTAGAGTACGGAGGGAATGTGTGCTTCTAAATTGGTAAGAAACATTGGAATTATAATGTCTGGTTATATACAGGGCCTGTTGGTCTAGTCGTTAGTAATACTGACTGCTGAGCCAGAGGTTATGTGTTCGATTCCCATCCTGGACAAATAATTGTGTGATGAGCACGATCATTTGTTCTGTGTCTGGATGTAATTTTATTTAGTAATATATAAGCATGTTTATCAGCAGTTTAGTTACCATTTACCATACCGTTAGACAGCCGTGTGTAAGGTGTCTCTAGTTATTAATATTATCATTCTACTTTTCATCGGTTTCCTTAAAGTTTGACAACCAAGAAGTCAAGTTTCCTATAATTACGCTTGACATAAATGAGTTTAATGTCTCCGTGATCAACTGAAAATCAGTCAGTTATTTTTTTTATTGATTTCATTCAATAGTAACGACATCGTGTATGAACTTCTCCTAAACTAACAAAAACATGAAACCATAAGTCTAAAAACTTAACCATTGGTTCAATAAGCATATTTCGAGTTATTCAACTCCGGTTAAATTTGAGTTAACTACAAATTGAAGAACTATCAAAGAGCCCGATCGATCAGATGTTACTGAAAGATAATCGCTTATGATAATATAATTATAGTTATTAGACTACATCGACTCCTTTCATCCAAACCTTGCGTCGAATTGACTAAAAGTTTTTGATGATATGGTTATACATGTATCCCACAATACAGAAAAAAACACCTATTGGTAATATGCTTAATAATATGGTTGGTTTGTATTTTTTGAATTCGAATCTTACCTTATAAGTAGTGAAACATCTGAACTGGTTTTTAATAACAATATTTCTGAAGTAGATATACTTCAGCGCCATACTTCGCTATATAATAATAACATTATCTTGCTAGGTCTTGTAATATGGGTTCTACACACGAATAAACACATATAGATCATTGTTTTGTAAATACATATACATAGAAACACTCAGACCAATGCAAAACAGACATACAAAAATTTGTAGTAGGCGGGAAACGAAGCCGAGCAGCGTGGCAGTCGAATACACTACTGCCACGCCGCGGCGGTTTCAACTCTCATTCATACACGAAAAAGATCTTAAACACATATTTTATATTACACGTATTCCAACCTTGCGAACAAAAAACGCAAAAATGATTTAAAGTTAATTAATTATTATTTTGTCCATACAAGACTTCCGAAGCCAAAACAACCTTTTGTTATTTACGTATTCAATATCTACATACAAAAAAGGAAATTTTTACCCTGACTGTATTATTAATTTATATTAACGGGCTTAGGGGCAGAGGCTATCCGGTTTTGTACGTATAAAAACGGCCAAATAATCATTGCCGTTAACGACATCACAAACATGTTACTTTCGCGTAACAAAACCGTGCCGTAGAATTAATCAGCTTTTTTGGTATTCATTTTTAACTGACTAAATAATCTCAAATATCGTTGAGGCGATGATGTAAATTAATAATGTGAACCAAATAATATGATATTTATTCTCATTTCGTTCTCTGGAAGTTTAATTATGAGTTTTTGAAAAGCTTCGGTTGGAACATAATTATAGCATATTACTCAGCCTGAATAAAAACATCTCCATACTGGTATCTTATTTTATTTACACAAGTTTATGAGAAAAAAACCTTTCTATCGGTCGAAATATATAATTTAGTAAATATATTTATGAAATATTGTAACTAAAAAGGTATTATACCCAACCATATAAACAAAATATATTATAATTATTACAAAACTACGCGCACGTAGGCACCTTTCACGGCACGTACTATGTGATTATAAGTATTCTCTCTCTTTTGATATTCCATTTGAATCTTGGTTATGTATAATATGTACATATTTGACTGGTCTGTTGGTCTAGTGGTTAGTGACCCTGACTGCTAAGCCAGAGGTCGTGAGTTCGATTCCCACCCAGGACAAATAATTGTGTGATGAGCACGGTAATTTGTTCTGTGTCTGGGTTTAAATTATCTATAATATGTATGTATTTAGAAATATATAAGTATGTTTATGAGCAGTCCGGTTACCATAGTACAGGCTCTGCCTAGTTTGGGATTAGACGGCCGTGTGTGAAATGTGTGGAGTTATTATTATTATTATATTTTAGTATTATATATATTTATTAGTTTATTTTAATTGCTACGTGACGTGTGTTATGTCCTGACTATAGTAATAAGTAAGTTGGTATACCAAAGGAGAAAACATTCGACCAGGCTAAGCGATCACGCCAAAGCGGTTATTGTTGGAACGTTATATATTAATCGTTGGAACTTTCATAGCGTCATACAGAATCAGTAATTACTACCTAGTTCAGCTTGTCTTCGCTAGATGACGCTCACTACTTATTCCTATCTCTGCATCACCCTCTGTTAATTAGATTTACAGACAAATATGCAATCACCAGACACAGAGGATATCCGGGTTGGCCCCAACTATTACGAACAAAAAAATTCATTTTCTTACATGAGGATCATGATCATGATTTCTTACATGAGGTATTTAACGAAAATACGACTGGACGCTGCGGTCCTTTTGTACGTTAGAAAAATAATTTTGTTACAACAGCTACAAGTACCAAACTACCGCCTCCACTACTATTACGTTTGTATTTACAAAATGGTAATCAGGTTATGCATACAAAGTTGAAGGAATGCACGCTTTGACCAGGATTTAGATACAACAATGTTTTTCTCTGCTGTAACAAAACTTGCCAGCATCTCAGAATACTGTACGACGTACGTGTCCGCTGGAGACGGAATACTGAGAAACTCAGACCATATTCAATATTAATTGAGAACAAAATGTATCATAATACTATATAATATATAAATATGATAGAGCGTGGATTGTATTTATCGTTATTATCTATGGTGTAATACCGAAATAAAACTTTAATCTAGATCTGCAGGGGTAATTTTCGATACAAAACTTATATTTAAATTACACTTAATTCTAAAACTGATTACATCCTCTGTCAGGGATAAAACCGATCACTTTCAAAAACCTATTGAATTCATTCTTCGAACATTTTATAATCCAGACTGCCTGTTTTTTGATTCCTTCATCTCCTTCTACATATGTATATTCTATTTGTGTATTATTGGAGAAGGTCTTTGAATGTCAAACGTCAAACCGATGTTACCAGTCTCTTAACGACCTCACTCAAAGTACACTCTTGACGTTTCCGAACTGAAATGTTACATTGAACAGTTGGGACGTAATCTGTTTATATATAAAAATAATTATTTTTTTATCATTATCAATAATTTGAAGTGTTAGTAATTTGACAACATGCGTGGCACGGCGGCTGCGCACTCGATTGCAACGACGGGGATCGCGGTTTCTATTTCCGTTTAGCGCTAATATTTGTATTTATTATTAAGTATATTTGCACATTTCTACATTACACATTGCATTCAGTAACATTCATATGTTTTGTTCTAGGTGGTGAAAATGGCTGCATTAATCCTGTGCCAACAAAAAAACCTATGACTAAAGATGTTATGATTATAAATAAAATGAATTCAGCAGAAAATACAATAAGATTAACATAAAGAAATGGGTGTACAAAGGTGATATTCAAAGAAAATGGACACCCATAAACTATCACTACATATTTGCAATTCAATAAAGCAGTACATAACAAACTTAGAATTAGTTTCACAAACAGTAAGGACACGATACGAAAAGAGAAACGATCTGAAAACGAGGTTAGCATTAAACTTAGGATTGCAAGCCAAATTGAAAATAGTGACACTGCTTGTATTACTAATGAGCCAGAATTCGGATTGCAACGGATTTGGAAGCAGAAATTCTATGCTACGGACTAGAGTTATTGGAACAAGGTACGGCAAACTGCAAGGTGTTATTCTTCCAATGGATCAACATAAGTACTTGAAACCCGTCGAGGCGTATCTTGGAGTTCCTTATGCTACACCACCAACGGGTTCAAACAGGTATGTTCTTATTTTTATGGTTAGTAAGTGTCATCTTATTAAACGCTTGGCTAGGTTCCGACGTGCTGGTAAAGTGGAAATGTCGATTTTAAGGATCGAAACAAATTTATCTAAGGAAACGGTTTGAAAATAGAACAGTGAAATGGATTTTCCATGAGAATAAACATTGTGTATGCTACTGTAATACTTTAATTAACTGTTGTTTTAATGATCCAAACTTCTAAGCTAGTGGTTGTGGGTTCAATTCCAACCCAGGACAAACAATTGTGTAATGAATATTTCTTTTTATTAGAATCCTTCGTTTTAATATTTGCTACAATTTACTCTAACGTATAAACTGTGGTTTCGAGAACAATTTAATTAATACAATTTACTATACACGATAGCGAATTTAACTTCAAGAATATAATATATTAAGTTTTTCCAACTGTTCGAATATCGCAATAAACCACTGCGCCAATGCAGCGAAACCATATTATTCATTGTTCCCAGGCTCGATATATATCGTCAAGATCTCGTTGCATTGATAATATAAATAGCAAATTTGTTACTGTCCATTATCAACTGCATATATGGCATCGATCAATAAGCGAACTCTAGTATTAAAAGTAAAACCTCGTATTATTCTAACAGAGATTCTTCTTAATTATTGTAACTACTTGAAGTATTCTATATTGATAGACTTACATTATTTGACACAATCGCGCAGCTTGTAGGAGTAAGGAAGTATTTTTTTTTTCGCTCTCATATTCCGTACACTATGTATGATATGTCAGCACAACCATCTTGAGCTCGATTGATGAGTAGAATTAGGTGTTATTCACATACATGGATATAAAAATACCCCGATCCGAACAGTGTAGATTAATTTAGCATAAGCATTCTCCTTCACTTTGGTTGATAAATACTTAACGATATCTCTAGCCAAAGAAAGCTCCTTCAAGATTAAAGTGTAAACTCGACCTGTATCTGCCAGCTGAAAATTATGCCTGGATACAAAATCACTGCAACAAGGTGTGCAGCAGAGTGCATACGTGTTCATAATTCAGTTCAAGACTGAAATCCAATGTAAGATTGGAAGTATCTAAGAGAAGTCTGAAAATAGTCTAATGGAATTTTTCTCTTATAGAGTTTGCATCTTGTTTAATCTTAATAAAATAAGTTTTTGATCAACAGTATTGACAATATTTACATTTTGTAAAAAAAATAAAAATTTAATTTATATAATACCACTGGTTAATAAAGTTTCGAGATGTGAGCCCTGGGGAATACTCGATGTTTCAGAATTCAACACCGAATATGTTTTTTATCACTTATTATGTTTCTCTAATGTCTTTAATACTTAAACTGGACAATACCTTAAACTATGTGTATAGTAATTTAATTTCATATTTGTTTCAAGATTCGCACCAACACGAGCGCCAGCACCTTGGGATGACGTAAAAACAGTTGACCAGATGGGGCCGGTCTGTCCTCAAAGACTGCCAGATATCTCCAATGAGACATTGGTTTTAGAAAGAATGCCAAAAGGCAGGCTAGAGTACTTGAGAAGATTATTGCCGCGGCTAAAGAACCAGAGTGAAGACTGTCTTTATATGAACATTTATACACCCGTGCAAGGTAAGATCTTATTATATTCCTTGCTTGACTTTGGTAAAAAAGTTTTATATTTTAAAGAAATAGAGTACAGAATATTGTTGTTCGAATAACATATAAAACCTTTGAGTAAAAGTATTGCAAGATCTCAATACCTTACCTTACTGAACCTTACTGAATACTTTCTATTGAAAATTTAATAATTCTGTTATTAGGAATTCATTTATCTAATATTTTCATGAAACTTCTTCGAGCTATATGGTACTGGTATAGGGCTCTCATTTAGACTCATAGACGGTCCATTATGCGTTCAGATAAGCTGACTAGTTGAGCCAGCCTAGCTTCTTCCAGAAGCACAGAAGCCTCCTTGGGCGTTCACAGGCTCCTAGGAGCGACCTCGCCCCCGCGAGGATACTTGCCCGTTGTGTGCCCACTCCCTCGCACTCCAGGACAACGTGGGCGGCCGTTTCCTCCGCGTTGAGACAGCCTCTGCATAGAGGACTGCTTGTCGCATTGATGGTGAATAGGTGCCGGTTTAGGGCTAAGTGGCCCGTATTGGTTCCTACAACTATTCGGATGTCAGGTTGGTTGAGACTGAGTAGTCTGCAAGTTAGACGTGGTTAGACCTCCGTCGTCACCAGTCTAGACTGCCTACAGCCGGGTGTGTCAGGCCAGCGGCCGTTGCGCGCTTCGCGAGTCCGTTGCCTTACCCTCTTCGAGTTCTAAAAATAATGTTCTTTTTTATGTTTGTAAAACATGATTATACAAAAAATATTAGACAAATACAAATATTTAGTATTAATAATATCAGTAAACGGATAGGTTGCTATTGTATATTACAAAAATCAAAACCAAAAGCCTTTTCAAAATGTATTAAATATTCATTATACAGAACACAATCAATCATTTTGTAAACCAGATGCTGCTAAGAAATTTAATACTTGTGTACTTGAAAATGTTTCACAAACACAAATATAACTACATCTCTTAATTTTAATTACTTTCACCGCCTTTCAAAATGATTTTACATTTATTGTCTACCATTAAAGTTCAAAAGATTTTCTCTGGTCTGAAAGTTAACATTTTCTTTGACTTCCGATACAGAGACAACAATAACGAAACGTATACATAAACGCTTATTGTCCCAATTTCATCTTGGTTTACGGCCGCGGATTACAACATTGGATACTAAATCCCAAAGGCTAGATACAGTAATATTTTTAGATGAGAATCATATAAAATATCCACTGATGCTACCCACTATCTTTATTTGTCGTCAATCGACGTAGGTCTGGCAAAAAGTAACCTCGTAAAGAAACTTCTTAAAAGGGAAATGTAATATTTTCTCTGCCGGTTGCATTTCTAGCTCTTTCGAGTTCAAATAAGAATACTTACACAGGAACGTTTGAAGTTGTTTTATATGGAACAAAAATATTGGATTTGCAAAAGTTGAACTCAAGGAGGAATATCTTGTATCTACAAGTTTTCATATAAGTTGTATATGAAAACTTGTTGACACAAGTTATCAAATATTCTTGTTTGTGTTTGCTACCGTTTTAAGTATGAAGTGTGTATTACATTTTCAACTGTGACAGTATTTTTTAATACGACCTATTGGACAAACAAGCAAACACCCAAATGGTAAGCGCTAACCGATGCCTATAAACATCCAAAATACTCACTTGTGCGTTGATGAGAATATCCTTATGAAGATCCGTCAAGTAGTCTCCAATGGAAAAAAATTACATTACTAGCGTAATTACGTAGTAAGTACTAATGTAATTTTCTGAATTTGAATCTGAGGAGAAAATTACTACGGCCGTGTGCCATTGTTCACTTTCTCTCTCTTATCTCAATTTCCAGTCAGACACTTCCCACACTGATAGATATCTTGAAGTAGATTCGCTATCTCACCTACGCGAGGTTAACCAACAATGTGTGCAACACCGTATCCTTTCGACAGCTTGCGCTTTTTTGGTACTAGAGCGACATCTAGTAATCATTACCGACGATAATCTAAAAGGAGGATTTTCCTGTTGTTTGCTGTAGTAAGATAGTAGAATTCAAATTTCAAAATACATCATGAAATTTGACAAATATAAAAGCACTGCATTTGAAACGTCATATTCAGATTTATTTATACATTGCGAGTAAAGTGGGGTTTAGTGATGTTACATATTTCAATGTAACTGAATATGTTTTAGATTAAATAGCTTTAATATGAATTTTAAAGGACATTTAATACGAATACGAGAAACATATTTTCAGAGACTTCCTAGAGATCTTTTCTTTTCATTTGTGATTCCAACTGCATTCGTTCACATGCCTTGTCATCGTTATATCGTATATATAGATGTGACCAAAATAGCTCATTTGATACTTCAGTCACGTATGTCCCGGTTTTGACCCAATTTATTCTTTATTGCTTACGTAATCCTTTAGTTAGAAGCCTTCTCTGCCCGTTGCAACAATTTAAGATTTTTGAATTTTATTGTCCACAGTGAGTTCATCGTATGCTATTAAGATTTAATTATCTATATGGTTCCAATCTAAAGAGTTAATGTTGCTACTTGACTATCTTGGTTGAATGCTTCGAGCAGATGTATGAAATTCTTAATATGTTGGAGGATGATATTTTAAATCCTTTTCATCATAGCATAATGTTTTTCAATTTTTCATTTGAATTAAATCAAAATCTATCTCTCATCCTACGTTAAAATCCAAAGATCATTAATCAAATCTAATGAATCTAAACTAAAGTACTAGATCAGTCACAAACTTAATGGAATCAATCATTGTTATAAACGCAATTTAATAAGAAAATTGAAGACATTTGTATTGTTTTGTGTTTCGTACCGATATCAAGTATTGTCAAAATGAAGCTTAAATTATCTACTGATACTCCCTTGAGTATCAGTAGATCGTAATAATTTGAATATATCGTAATCGTACCCTTGTACATCATCATCATCATCATCATCCTTTCTTTATCCACTGCTGGACATAGGCCTCTGCTAATGGACGCTACTGAGCTCAATCGTCAGCTCTCCTCATCCAGTTTTTCCCCGCCGTTTTGCGCAGAGCCTCACTCCACCTGGCCGCAGGGCGTCCTACACGTTTCCCTTGACGTGGTCTCCATTCCAGAACTCTTCTACCCCAGCGGTTATCGGTTCTGCAATGTGGCCAGCCCATTGCCACTTCAGGTTGCTAATTCTTTGAGCTATGTCGGTTACCTTGATTCTGTGTCGGATAACTTCGTTAAAAATTTTGTCCCTCAGAGACACACCAAGCATAGCTCTCTCCATAGCTCGCTGAGCGACCCTGAGCTTATGGACCAGCTTCACCGTGAGTGTCCACGTCTCGACACCATTGTATTTACGATATATTCAAATTATTACAATCACTTTAAAAAGTCATTGTTAAAACCTTGTAATATCAAAAAGAATAAATATTGGAAAATATAATTATGTAATTTGACACGGAAAGCAGATAGTTTGTGGTTGGACACTAATAATAATTCACATAGAACAGACTTAATATATGAGATTACTGTATATTGCAACGTCTTTCAGTTTGATACTAATAGGGGTAAATTATAGGCATTAGATACTCGGTTCAAATAGCTATTCGAAGATAACTGCCCTCCAATATTGTATCAGTATGCTGCGTATTATTTTACAAATGACGGTTTAAAGTGTGCTAAAGAAAGACAAGGTATAGTATACCAACTAGAATATTTAGCATTACTATTTGTCAGTGATAATCTTATACATTGGATACTGACGTTACTGATACGGATATTTTGACATTGAAAGGAGAATTTATTAAGGATTATAGGAGTATTTTAAATCCTACTTCTGTAACAATTTTGGCAGCCTAGTTTGTAACTCTACTACATAACTGAGGTTCATCTAACTTTGGTATGCATAGGACTTTTATGTACATCTAATTTTAATTGCAGGTTACGCAAGAATACAATTGGTATTTCCGATACGACCTTCAACCCTTCAAAAAAAGAGCCACCTCAAAGGCTGGCAATGCACTTGTGACTCTTGAGTTGCAGGTGTAAATGGGCGGCGGTAGTCATTTACCATCCGGTGGCCCGTCTGCTCGTTTGCCCCCTATACCATAAAATAAACTTATAACTATTAACTACTAACGACAAAACGTAAAGTAGTTCAAATACATACAATCCTGTTGATTCCCGTAAACATATAAGGGAAGTAGACAAAATGGAAGGTTTAAATTTATGTTGTCCAAAACAAAAAATTAATTCATAATTATATTTTTAATTCCACAATGCTCTCATTCATTCATAATAAGAAAATCTGCTAAGACTGTTATGGTTGTCAACAGAACACAAAACACATAATTTTGTGAGAACTGTTCCGAATTTCGTACTATATTCTTGTCTTTTCCGCTTTCCTATACCTTTTCGTTTGCCCTTTTCTTTAATCTCGTAGGTTTATATTTCGTTGTTTATATTTTCCGTGCCTTTGATGGCCCAATTAAATTCTTACTTTGGTTTCGCCTTCATCTCATATTTTCTATTGTTTTATAGTAGATGTATCTTCGTTTCTCTGCCATTTGCATCATTAAACCAAAAACAAAATCAGTTAGTAACAGAAAATCAAAATAAATGACGCGGGTAACATGGAAGTTATTTCATCGTTTTTTAAAACGCAATTACAATTATAGCCATCAATACTTTTGCCAATTTCTTTGCGAACTTGTTACTTATAGAAATTGTTGAAAATCTTAATGACACATAACCAGAAGAGACGCAGATTGAAACGTGAAATGCATATATTGCTTGAGCAAAAACGAAGTAGGATGTAGGACACGTTGCATACCGAGCACGTAAAGGTATTAGGGAAACATACTATTGAAAAAAGAAAAAAAGAAAACACTTTTACAAAACAAACACTTTTTATAAATGAGTATATAACAAAAGAGAGCCATAGTTATTCCGAAATACTTTGTTATTCTGTACGAAAATCTCCAGGTACCACGCAGTCGAAGGTACGATAAAGTAAAGCCGTGACACCGGACCGCTTGCTGGTAGAAGCCGCATATACCTGATGTGACAATGAAACACCTAACTAACACTGACAAGATAATCCATCTCATCTCTTCATAAACCTACTCGAGACACGAGCAGGGTTATACCTTGAGTCGACCAATATCTATGTCAGAACACGTTTGTCGCTTCGACAGGATCGAATCTGGCTGTGAAAGAGAAGATGTGTTGTCGCTTCCATCGCCCAGAGTTGCGCGAGTAGGTTTTCTAGCCCAACAAACTACTCTTAGCAAATTTGATATTAAATAACTGAATTTCTTTAAAGTAATTCCTTTAACACAATCTGATTTCATCTGAAAACCTTGACGCAATCTGTCCGATCTCAATCAGCAAACGCAAATATAAACCTTAGAGAGTCTCACGCATAGTAGGGCTTCTTTGTGAAACCTTATTATTCCGAAGAAAATGTATGGCTGCCTATTATTTTGAGACAATCGAAACATTTCTTCAACTTTGAGCGTCTTCTCTTATTTTTTATTTGATTAGTATTAAATGATCTTGTTTTATATCCTTGTATCATAATAAATGTGTGATTGTCTTATTATCGTAACTAATACTATATTTGTGAATATGAACTTGTTTGTTTGTTAAGGTTTCACGCTTAAACTACTCAATAATCATCTTGACATTTTGAATACACTTTGTGGGGTCCAGAATAGAAAATGGGGTAAGATCAGATTTTTACCAAATATCTAAAATTTACAAGTATATTAACTTGACCGAAAGCACGAGCAAAAGCTTATAATAATAACAACACGAGCTAAAATACTCCTTATAATACCATAATAATAAAATATACCCAATAAAATTTTTTAATTACTTAATATTTCAACTGTATGAAATACTTTATCAAATACCCATACTTTATAAAACAAGTTCTGGAGTGGATTAAATACTGTTTAATTAGTAGAGTTCGTTGGTTGTTATAATTTTGTTTTATATATAAATATAGTTAATTAAATTGGGGGAAATAAAAACAAAATGTTAGCACACCAAGGCAGTGTTATACAGTAATAACAACTAGCTTCACGACACGACTGACTTAGTCTGACTGACTACTACTCCTGACAATTCAAAAATACCTATAATGGTTTTTTTTCTTTCAATTTGCATTGTTTTATATGATGGATGGAAGAATAAAATCATAACAAGTGGCTTATCTACAGATGATTTGCCAAACTGTTATCTTGAGTAAATCAAAATGATTATCACAACTTGTACTCACGGACACATAATTTTTGCTTGTAAAAAAGTGGTAATAGTACAGGAAATATATATTTTTATGTATTTCAAGCTTGCATAATTTATCAATATACATAAAAACACATTAAGAACTATGTTTCATTATACTTTCTTTTTTTATTTGTAAAAAATTACTACACTGTAAACTGGTCCACTGTTCATTTATACGTACTGTTTAACGGGTTACATTAAGGAAAACAGGATACATAAACACAAATGGTACTATATTATGAAACACAAATTAATTTTAAAAATTTAATAGTAAAGTTAGTACTTTTTTAAATATTCGGGTAAGACATTTAAAAATTTCAAATTATTTCCTTTCAATACTGACAAATATTTAGAACCTTTTAATCGCTCTCCTAAAAAGTTGTGTTGTTGGTTGTTGCACTTACGCCAGTACACGCAGGACCCGTTACATATCCCTATTGTATGAAGTTTCTAAGTGTTGAGGCTAATTTTTTTATGCGACCAAGGAAGCAAACTAGTACAGAGTTCACCTGATCCTAAAGCGGTGTGCCTATAAATATTCAGACCACCAGCGCTTCTATTTTAAATTTGCTAAATTTACCTCTCTCCCGATAAATATCTGAGCGTACTCCCAAATTAAGAAAGTTAACATTTACAGGTAACAATATTTTGTGAAAGCGCCAAGAATTGATATTGCAAAATTCCAAAGAAAATTTTAATTAAATAAGCAAGTTGGATTACAGATAACTTCTAATTCCAAATACAATCAAAGTTTAATAAACGTAAAGACTCAACAAAAGGTAAAAGCAATAACAATTAACATTAAACAACGGCACAATAGTGGTAAATATGTAAATTAATGAAAATTTAGCGAAAGCATTTGCCAAATTTGAATATGAACCTTTGTAATATCAAGCGTTCAATTATTGTTTAGTTTCACGAGCTTCTGTTTATACGCTAAGCTACATTTCGAAGTTGAAATGTTTGACTTCATTTTTAATGCATTTTACTTTGAAAGTGCAGTCACGGTATGCAGAGACTCTATGATATAACTTGGTATGGTAATTCGCCGTACAGAATTTTAAAGTAAACAAGAAAACATTTTTATTGACATTGTTTATTTAAGTTTAAAGCACAGCACCTGGATGGTTTTAATTTAAAAGTCCATTTGTTCTATAAAATACCTACGCATGAAAAGGGCTAACATACGTTGGACCAAAATACATGTATAATATTATTAATGCAAAAATGTGTTTGTTGTCGTTATCGTTATACGTTGTCAAGGGGTACAAAAAACGTCATAGATTATCTTTCATTCCGAAAATAGTACTTTTCTCGTGGAATACCCGAATTGCTTGACGCGAGCGAAGCGCAGGCAAAAGCCAATCACTACATACTATAAAACAAAGTCCTCCACCGCGTCTAAACGTAATAAACTGAAAAATTACTGAACGGATTTTCATGTGGTTTTCATTAATAGACAGAGTGATTTATGAGTAGGGTTTAAGTGTTTAATTTGTTATGGTTTTGTGTAAATTGATTGAAATATGTTGATGATTGTTAAAGATGTCTCTGCTACCCGTGCGAAGCCGGGGCGGGTAGTAATCAATAATGTTTAGTTTATTTAACACCAAGAGCGCCCCGCAGTTTCACCCAGTTTAAGTCTCGATCTCGTGGGAATATTAGGGTAAAAAGTAGCCTGCAGCTATCTACATACCAAGTTTCATAGCAATCGGTTCAGTGGTTTTTGCGTGAAAGAGTAACAAACATCCAACCATCCAAACTTTCACATTTATAATATTAGTACGATATTTCATTCTTTATATTCTAAACGTAAAATATTAAAACGCTGAAATTTTTCTTTTCTTTTTCTTTAAAAAGACAACTCCCGCATTAGGAATTACTCCTGTGTCGCGGGGGACTTTACAAACATACAGACAACGGACACAA
Source organism: Callimorpha dominula (assembly GCA_949752705.1). Taxonomy (NCBI): domain Eukaryota; kingdom Metazoa; phylum Arthropoda; class Insecta; order Lepidoptera; family Erebidae; genus Callimorpha; species Callimorpha dominula. The sequence goes on from OX456991.1 coordinate 3,099,403, forward strand.
AGAACACCGAGGCTCAGGTGGGAATCGAACCCACTACCTGTAGCATAGCAGTCATTGTCACTAACCACTAGGCCAACAAGCCAGTCTGCTGATTACTTGCATATAAAAATTAGGTAAATTTTAAAGAGCAAAAAAAGAATAGTTAAAGTTTTAACTAAACGTGTCCGAACATAACAACACATGGTTGTCGTTTGGCAACCCTAAATATGTGTTCGCAACGTAAGATTGCGAAGGAAGTATTTGTAAAGGAATTATTAACGTCAGACTGAATTGTGCTTTTGTGGTTATTGATAAAGGCTCAAAACGAACGTATAGGTGACATTGAGAGTGTGATAAAGGTCTCCGCTAAAAAAATATATATAACAGTTGATAGGTATAAGGAAAATGATGTTTCAAATGTGAAGGCCTGTATGAACAAAGGAAGGTTTTATTTTCTGTAGAGTACTTAAGTTGGCAAGATCGATTGCTACTTGACTTTGAGTGCGTAAGTATATTCTACCTATATAAAAGATACTTAGGTAGCTACTTTGTGGGAATATTTGCAAGCTTTAAAAAGGGTATTTATCCTCGTCGACAAATAATGCAAAGTGAATATCAATACTAAAATTATTTTGTGTGTATACGCTAATGTCTTGTTAGTATAACTAGTAAGAGTATCACCACGGTTGAACACTGATCTACAGATATGAGTGACGTCTAAAACTAAAGTTTTATAAACAATTAAAATTGTAGTTAAATTAAGTATAAGGACGTGTCAAAATTGTTTGCACAAAAACCGTGAATGCGTCTAATTGACATAACTGTTACAGGTAAAAAATTATTTTAGTTTTGGTCAAGGGATATATGTATATAATGTAATAAAAGAAGCATTAGGTTTACATTTGGATAGTTTAAGTTGTCAAAAAGTTTTTTTTTATGGTATAAGGGGGCAAACGAGCAGACGGGTCACCTGATGTTAAATGACTACCGCCGCCCATGGGCACCTGTAACTCAAAGAGTCACAAGTGCGTTGCCGCCCTTTAAGGTGGGAATACGGGAAGAGGGGGAGAAGGGGGAAGAGTGGGAAGACGGGAGAGGGGGATTAGAGAGGAGGAGAGGGGAAGGACGGGAATAGGGGAGAGGGAAGGGTTAGGGCCTTCAGTAACCTCACTCACGCGGCGAAAAGCAATGCAAGCATTGTTTTCTGTGAGGCCGTGGTATCGAGCGGAGTCGAGGCTGGCCCATACGTGCCGAAGCATGGCTCTCCCACGTACAATTTTGTGACTCAGTTAATAGCAATCTACGATAATCCCTTTTACACTAAAATCTTTAGTTACCACACTAAGTCCGTAAATCGATGGATAATTTCAATTATTTTCTTATCAGTTGGCACAATAAATTTTCTCATATTCCACGAAACTACTATATTTCACGCGATATTTTATAGCATGTTAATAGAAAAGGGACTGTAATCCAGCGTTTACGAGGTCCATAGTCAGCCGGTATAAAATTTATAACTTTATGATATGATAAACAGTTAGTAAACAACTTTCATATCAGCATAAAAATATTTATTTAAATTAATCGTAGTTATAAACATCATATTAGATTTAACAGATATATGTTAACTTAGTAGTCACAAATATTTTGTTACTTCCATCATTAAAAAAAATAATGTTGCAATCTATCATATATTCGCAATTGTAGAATAGGTAAAACACACATGTGTATCCAAAATCTCTTATTAGGCTGAAATATTCAATATCATTTCGGCAATCGTCAGCAATCTCAAAGCCCGTCTTTGTACCGTCTCCAAAGTCCGCTGATACTTTGGTACTACATAGACGTAATCCATGTGGTGCACCGTTAGCAGAAGTATCATTTGCTCTGTATTGAAATATTTTAAGCACACTTAGCTTTTTCGACAAAAGCCTTAGATTTAATAATCGAATGTCTCTGGAGATCTAGACAAAAAGTCATTACATCTTTTAGGATTTTGAGAAGTGTATGCCAAAGTTGAGATGGCTACAATGATCGTTTTTTTTTTGTGTCAAACATTCAAAAGACACAAACAGAGGACACACAAATTTGTGTTGTAACTAAGTTTATTCCAGTGCAATTGGACACTTTTATATAAGTCGTCTATATTTAAAATTTTTCAAGCAATTTTCTTTGAGAGTTTTTTTTTACTGCGAACCGTGGCTTATCAGGAGTTGTGTCAATATCTTTCAGCTCTAGCGTGACGTGAGAACACCATGTCATCAATATACAGCAAAATGGGGACAGCACAGATCGTTGAATGGAACATCTCCCTTGGTTTCTATCCAATCTGAGTACTTGTAGCTTTAATGTGTAGAATAAAAAAGTGCTAAACCTTCTGCTACTAAAGTTTACTTGTAAAATTTCCCGGACAAGCCATGAAAAGGTACATTTAATCGAAGATTATAGTACCAGATAAATTCAAAGGTAGTCGTTATATCAATGCTAACTGACTGACAGTACTAAGTTTTGACTCTGTTGTTTTAGATACTTTTCATACCAAAGAAATTTCTACTAAAAGTGCTACTAAAAGTGACTCATAATTGCTGAACACAATGACAAATCATATTACAAGTAATATTGTTTTTAGTGAAAGAAATATAGCTTATAGAAATACCCACAGCGGTTTGCCACTACTAATAGCACCGTGAAAGGATGACGCCACCGCATCAGCGATGGGTTATCGCTAATAGCGCCATACAAATATTAATATTCCGATATGTATAGTAATTATTTTGGTACAAACATTAATATTGACAGATGTGTGCGTATTCAGCTGTCATCTAAGTCCTGTTATCGGATAACGGGATTGTTGCTAGAATTCATTCCAATATTGCAACATCATTTCCAGACCTACAATAATATATTTTGTAACCTCCCAAACAACAAAAACAAATAACCTTTGATCAGAAGAAATAACAAATAAATAAACCGATACCAGTAGTACTAATTAATACAATGTCTCAGTTTAATTAAAAACCTGTTTCGAATTCTCGCGTTTTTTTATTTACAAGGGATTAAAAAATTTTAGAGCTTTCCTCCTACAAAGGGTCAAGGAACAAATCCTTTAAAATAAGATGTTTAGAGTCGTGAATCGAAAATATTTTGATACGATTAAATCAAATCAAAATATTTTCTACTATTATTATTGGTGGACAGATACGAGTATATCCGTTGACTGTTGTATATGTTTGTTGGAATGTAATGGAACAATTATAAGTCGTACGTAAACGAAGTATAAATCAAGTTAGATTTTTTAAGACTGTAAATAATTTATTACCACATTCAGCAGCTCTAGGGCATAATGAATTAATTGGTATTCGGAAATAATTAATAATTAAGCATTAAGCTGTAGTGCTGAGTAACATTTCAGGGTAAAGAGAAGTAGAGTAAAGAGAATCACCACGAGTTTTTAAAGCGTGTTTGAATTTCCTTAAAACAGTTAGTCGTTTCATTCATTTATTTTAAGGAAACGAGTGTTTATAGAAAACAATGAGTAGTTTAGAGATTTTGACTTAGATGCACGCACCTATTCAGCACCTGCATTCTAGTACGAAATTCATGACAGACGTCTAAGCTCGTCCAATTTTATAGTAAAATTAAGTAGTAAAGTTGTTCACTTTTCAAAAATTAAATATGTGGACTATTTTCCACTTATTCGTTTACAAAAATTAAAAAAAAAACACAAATTTATTGAAATAAAGACAGTTTCTAAATAAAAGCAACTAAAACATGCGAGTTAATTGAAATTTACTACAACAGTATTGTAATTTTAAGATTAGCTGAAATATGGTTTCCTTATGTATACGTGATGAATTACACGTAAGTATTTAAATCAAAGTTAAAAATTAAACTCAAACTATGTATGTATGTTATAAATTATTTTTGAGGGGGTCTAAGTAAATTATAAAATTTGCGATGTAGCAAAGTATTAAATAAGTTTCTTAATTCTTTTGAAATTGAGTACCTATTTAAATTAAGACAGGATTTTTCTGGTGAAGCGGTATTTATTTAATGTAACTTGTCCCATTTAGAATATAATAGAAAATAAATAAACTTTATTGTACATATATGTAATACTTGTGTAGTTTAGGTGTGAAATGCTGATACATAAGATATTTTTATTTTGTTAAATATTTTTAAAGTTGTGTCAAATTAGTTAAAATTTCAGTCAATGCCTCACAATGTTATTATACAATTATTATAAAGGGCATGACTCCAGTATGCAGTTACAAAAAGAATTTTTGAAAAAAATAATCGTTTAAAAGCTATGACCGTTTAATAATAATAAAAATAATAATATTATAAACGTGAAAGTTTGTGAAGATGTATGGATGTATGGATGTGTGGATGTATGGATGTATGGATGTTTGTTACTCTTTCACGCCAAAACTACTGAACCGATTGCGATGAAACTTGATATGTAGATAGCTGGGGACCTGGATTAACATATAGGCTTTTTATCCCGATATTCCTATGGGATCGGCGGTGAAACCGCGGGGCGCTGCTAGTACTTTATTTTTAAACTAATGGTTTTCATACACTTTTATATACACGTACTTTCTAAAACTAACCGATTAAAACATAGCGAACTGGATATGTCAGAATTACGTTAACTAAAATACTAAGATGTTCTGTCTTGAGGACCCAGGTATAAAACTGTAAACCGCAAAAACTCAGAAAAAACAGTCACGTATGAAGGCTAAGCCTTTCCGTGAGTACTCCTATTAACATTAATACTTATTTAATCAGAAATAAACCTACCTCCTAACTCTATTACTAGCCCTGAACACATCAAGGCCTATAATTGTACTTTTCAAGATAAAACAGGCCAGTTTCAAATTATATTATTGCAATGCAGATCTAGATTTATGTGTGTACAAATTCAGCTGAACCAGCTGCAAGGAAGTGTTTGAAAAATAAATGAGAAATTTCGAACTGGGAAGGTAATAAGAACTGAACAAGTTGAATAAACGCTTGTAAAAACGGCTTTCGGTGAAATTTAGCCTTTTTTCGAGGGGTGTAACCCTCCGGCTACTACCTCATTAGAATTACGTTTTCGTTTTGATAAGGTTCTAGCTATTGTTTAAAATAGTAACGGCGTACCAGATTTGCTTTGTTCATATTATTATATTTGAAAATTTTCTATGACTTACTACTAATGCTCACTATTCATATTATATAAAGCAGCATTGCGCTAGTGGTATTTATCTAGTATATTTCGAAACTTATTAAATTCTTTTAGTGCTAACCTTTATATGCAAAAGTTATTTTAAAGTAAATTGAAATTGTGAAAAACTTACTGCATTTAAGAAACTAGTTTTTAAAGTACCACAAAGATGATATGGGACAAGTATGCTCGTACGACACATTCCTTTAAAAGTGTAAACAGTAGGTATGTTAAAAGAAATAGTACAATAAAGTCAAGCATGTGTTAAATATTAAAATCTCTAGTCTTCGAAGAGAAGAAATGTTTAACATGATTACTCTAGAAGTTAGTAAAAAGGATCTCTACTCTCTTTCAAATACAAAAACCTGGATGTTATTTTATATAAAGTTCGCAATTAAGACACAGGTTATCTTATATGTGGTACCTACTGCATATAAACACAACACCGGTGATGTCACTTACTCATTGCTACTTTATTCTATTCTGTTTCCTACATGACACCACTTTTATTATCAATATTGCCCGACAGTTTCCGCCTGCGTTTATTTACGCCTGTAGATTTAAAGGTCGAAGAAGTCTTGAATTTTATATCTGATGTTTAGGAAACTATTTTAATCATATTTGTAAGCAGCCACACAATTCCAGGGTGAAAAATCCCCCAGATCCATTTATATTTATATCCAGAGACACTTTAATAAAGGAAAGTAATAAGGCGAAATAAGTAAGACTAAAATAATAATAAGGCAAAATAAGTAATGTCTAAATAATTGTGTTTTATACAAACTTTAATACTTACCTTTGACGACATAACGATTGTTCCAACCGAATTAACTTTCCAACATATAGGTAGTTTATTCAAACTATAAACGGTCAAGGAAACGACAATTTGAAAAGATCCAACATTTTTTTTTTCGTCATGATTCGGTTCATAATGATATCATACATTGCCTCATAATATTTCCTTTTAACGTCATTAGGCTTTCATTTCATCGCTCAACAACTATTTACTTTTTATTTTATCTCTCCATCGTCTCGCTTAATATAAACAAACCTCCACATACAAGTTTTCGGCTATCGCTTTCCATTACTTGATATTATTAATACAAATACTATTAAATTAATTCCCAGACTTGTAAATCCTGGCAAGATCGTTACGAGGCAGCGTTATCGATATTATTACGTCAGTGACTTGTAAATTGTAGATATGAAAATACTAGTTTGTCAGAATTCGATATGAGTGAAAATACCTTGGAATATCCGAATCCATATTTGGTTTCTACATATCGTGTTACGGAGTTTCGAATGTAACACGGTATGTGATTTAGTTTTTAAGCGATATGCGATTGGCGTGCACATATTGTGTTAGTTGTATACAGGGTCTACACATACATTTTAGTTTATTTGTTAAACATGTTTAAATTTGTTTAATACCTAAACTAAAATAGAAGTTTGACACCCACTATCATGACGCAAATAAGTGCGGACATCTAACTAGGTGCGTTAACATGCGTCAAGGCGTTTGCAGATTTGTTTATTCTCATAAACGTCACTAATTAATACTAAAAACTACTTAATATGGTGTCAAAGTTCAACCTCTTTATTATTTGGCGTAGCGTCTCCAGTACCAGTAACATGCGAATAAGGTGAAATTGTATTTACTTAACATTAATTTCAGACATACGAGCCGAAAATATTGAAGATATCAATCAGAGTACAGGAATCCATATTTCCAATATTATTGATCAGATCGTAGAAATACATAGAAGTATTTTTAATCTTGAAATGAACAGTTTACAGTAAAGATTTATACATATTTATCCACAGCACACAACACTTAAAAATAGCCTGGCAGAATAATGCCAAGCCACAAGCCGTAGCACCCGGAAAATACAGTAATTTATTTGGAAAACAATATTGTATGTATTCATTGTTATTCAATGATAAAAAAATAATTCATTCCCGTTGGCACATATCCAATTTTCTGACTTTATCTGGCGTGCACAACGCGGCTGTCATGCGAAAAGTTGATAACATACACAAAAGTAAAAGCAAGCGTAAGGCTTTAGACAATTGTTTTGAATTTTGTATCTTAAGTATTTTTTGTTTAATGGCAAGATAAGTGAAAATGTTAATAATTACTTCATTATACTTAGTATACATGTATTTAAAGTTTTGATAATAGTCTGAAACTAACTTGTTAAAGCTATGACAAAAAGAAACCTGTGAATAAAATATTTTTAACAAAAAAATAAACGGACGAAAAGAACTAAAAAGCAAAAAATAAATAAACCTTAAGTCTTAAGTATTGAGCTTATTTACATAAACTATCTAATTTTATATAAACTTATTTTGAGTCGGCGCCAAACAACAAACTGATTAATTATCAAAATTTTATTTGGCGCCGACTCAAAATAAGTTTATATAAAATTAGATAGTTTATGTAAATAAGCTCAATACTTAAGACTTAAGGTTTATTTATTTTTTGCTTTTTAGTTCTTTTCGTCGGTTTAATTTTTTGTTAAAAAGATTTTATTTTATGGTTTTTTACATCATCATGATGATGATGATTTCTAAACGCAATACCTGATAAAGTAATGAAAAGTAAACAGAAACACTATTCGTTCCTACAATTTTCGAGGGTTTCTCTCAATTTTTTCAGGATCCCATTATCAGATCCTGACCTTCTTGACATGGGACCACCCTTGAGGTATACCCTATCTAACAAAAAAAGAAAAATCAAAATCGGCTCACAAATAACGGAGTGAGGGCTGAACAGACATAAAAAAAAAAAATATTATACGGTTGAATTGAGAACCCCCTTTTTTTTTCGTCGGTTAAAAAAACGTTAAAGTTTCGTATAGGTTAGCTTCATCAAGGAGTTGAGTTCACCTTCCTTTAAGAAGACGGGGTCACTAAAAGAGACATCTTGGTGACATGACATCTTTGGCAAGATGTCTAATGTCAGGAGAGAGAAGGGCGTGGTTTTAATTGCTTCAAATGGAATATAATCACTTCATCCGTTTTCAGTTTTTATTCCACTCGGAATAAAAAAATAAGTGCTTTCGTATGATTTACAGTAAAAGCAATTTTATTCAAATATAGTCTGAGGTTTGTTATTAAAACCAACTTGAAAAAACTTCCGTGACTTATACGTCGCAAAAGTTTCCAGTTTAACATAATCTTAAAAATGAAAATGGGTCATAACTTTACTCGTTTGTACGGAAATTATGTCATAGTGTAGATGAAATATCGCAAAACTTATATAGGAAGCTTCAAGTGTGTACTGAAGTGAGAAAAGTGATTCAGTTTGTAGTCCTCTCTCACGAGAGGATGCGATACGAGCACACTAATATGAGTTATTGTAACAGCAGCGTACCTTCTATAAAAAAAATAGGCAGTCATGGAACTGCCGACAGAAGTGAAAACTTACACGAAACGATGAACTTAAAACGTCACATTAGCAGGTTGGTGACATTAATTAATAAGGAGGTGACAGTACTCAATGTTTATATTAGCGCCCTCTAGTCGATCTATATATGTATTATTAGCGTGACGGTCACGAGTGCTGTTTCCCCATAGTAAAAGTGCACAAACGTGCCTAAAGAAGTTTTCACTTCAAAAAAGAAAGGAAATCCTTAAATAGGTCTAATTAAATTTAATTATTAAAAAAAATACATTTTTATCACTTTACACATTACAGACAACACAAAAAATAAAATATAGTCCAATCTTTCAAGTACCTACTGGGTTTGTCAGAATAAGAAATTGTGCCATTGTGTGTCACACTGTCACATAAAATCTTTTTAACAAAAAATTAAACCGACGAAAAGAACTAAAAAGCAAAAAATAAATAAACCTTAAGTCTTAAGTATTGAGCTTATTTACATAAACTATCTAATTTTATATAAACTTATTTTGAGTCGGCGCCAAACAACAAACTGATTAATTATCAAAATTTTATTTGGCGCTTAAAAAGATTTTATTTTATGGTTTTTTTCATCATCATGATGTTGATGATGAAAAATGATGATGATTTCTAAACGCAATACCTGATAAAGTAATGAAAAGTAAACAGAAACACTATTCGTTCCTACAATTTTCGAGGGTTTCTCTCAATTTTTTCAGGATCCCATCATCAGATCCTGACTTCCTTGATATGGGACCACCCCCGAGGTATACCCTATCTAACAAAAAAAGAATAATCAAAATCGGTTCATAAATAACGGAGTGAGGGCTGAACAGACATAAAAAGAAATATATATATATATATATATATATATATATTATACGGTCGAATTGAGAACCTCCTTTTTTTTTCGTCGGTTAAAAATGAGATTATGTGAGTTTCAGTAATCTGTGAAGAATATGTATGATTTATGAGAAATATTTTCTTTTCAAATATTATCTTCTTTAAATTATAAAATTCTTTAAACATGTTTCACTATACAAAAAAGTGTCCAACATTTTGATGAAAATAACAAAAGTAAATAATGATAATTCGATAAGAAAAAATAGTGACCGAAATTGTAAAAATCGTAGGAGTAATATTCAGTTCCAAACAATTATCAGTGTGTTTATTGGAAGATGAAAGCGGTACTTGATTTGAGAACATACTTATATAAACAAGAAGTAAAAAGTTGCTGAATGATGGCGATTTTATGCAATATTATTAGTTGTTTTGTTTATGATGATCCAAACAAAATATAAACAGATAAATTGAGAATAAGCCTATTTTTCTTGAAGACGAAAAATATTAAAACGACAATATATTTAAGTTAATGTAACAAATGTTTTGTTGCAGTTGGTCCAACGCTTCAAGCTAAATATCCAGTCGTGATCTTCATCCACGGCGAATCGTTCGAGTGGAACTCAGGCAATGTATACGACGGTTCAGTTCTTGCCAGCTACGGGGGTTTAGTTGTCATCACCATCAACTACAGACTTGGGATTTTGGGTAAGTTCTTCTGACTGTAGTGATATTTACTAGGAATATAATATCTCATTGAAGCTTAAAAGATGATTTCAATTATTTCGTTTTTTTTAGTACTTTTTTTTTGTGAGATAATTCATATTCATAATGATGCAATTTTTTTTTTATTATTTATCACAATATAAACAACAAATACACAGAACAAAATTGTAAATAAGCATTTAGAAAACCTATCTCTAAAGTTAAGGTGTTCTTAGTTAATTATAATTTTTGAAAGAAGTATGATCTCAATTTGTATTTCATTATGGGGCTGGACATCTTCCACACTGCGTAATTCTGGCGGTAGTTCGTTAATAAGTTGAGGAACTAGGTAAGCAGTCGTTCGTTCGCCGTAGGTATTGCTCGCTGCGCTCGACGTACATAACTGGTTCTGAGCCACCGCCCGCGTGTATTAGAGTGTTTTATTTTATGCCGAAGTTTTTGGTTAAAAAAGTTTTCCTTAAGAAGTGTATATTTGACTTGTGTTTGTACTGGCAAGATTTTACAATAATTGAATAGGCCACTGTCATCATCGTTAAACTGCTATTTGATATTTGTGGATACAATATTGCGGAGAATTCTTCGTTGAAGATTGAATATGCTTTGCAGGTATGTATTATATGTGCGACCGTAGCTGCTCAAACCATATTGGATATACGATTCAGCTAGGGAGTTATACAACATCATCTTGATCTTATATGGAATGCGATTTTTTAGTATAACTATGTTCGCAAGGAACTGTCTAAGTTTATCACAAACATATTCAATATGGAGAATCCAGTTCAATTTGCTATCGATAATTACACCAAGATACCGTTGATTATCAACATTTTTGATGGCAAGTAAGCAGCTATGACTATGGGCAATTATACTGTTATATGGACAACGTTTCAGATACGGAGATTTGATATGTAGTAGTTGTGACTTATCTGCACTTAATACTGGCCCGGAGTCGTGACACCATCTCGAGAGTATATTGAGGTCAGATTCAGGCAATCAACAGCTTTTTGTGGGTCTTTGTCTGCAGCGACTAAACATGTGTCATCAGCAAACTGATAATATGTGCAGTGTTTTATGTAGTTCACCATGTCACTGACGTAAGAAAGAAAGTGAAGAGGACCAAGTACTGATCCTTGCGCTGTTCCCTCAGTGATGGCTTTATAATCACTGTACGTATCATTTATCTTGACTGTGAATTTACGGTTGTGCAGGTAATTTTCGCACCATTGAAGTAATGGTCCACGTACTCCGGTGCTTTCTAATCTTTTTATCAGTTATTTATGGTTTAGAGTATCGAATGCACGTGAGAAGTCAATAAGAAAAACCAGAACATGTTTTCGATCATCAAGGTACGTATTCACTTCATCAGTGAATTTCGATAAGAGTTCTGTGGTACTTTTACCTGGTTGAAAACCGTACTGGTTTTGGGTAATGATTTTGTGTGTTTTGTAATAGTGGTGTATTTCATGACTAAGGTATTTTTCGACGTTGAAGACAGTAGCGTTATAGGCCGATAATTTAAACAGTTGTTTTTGGGACCTTTTTTGTGTACTGGTCGAACGCATCCTATTTTTAGTTCGTCTGGATAGAGACCACTTGAAACACACACTTGTTAATGAGAGCGGCAAGTGCAGCATGTCAATTTTTAAATGTGATATTTTTATATTGTCTATTCCTGGCGATTTATTTACATTTAATGAATTAATTATTTTATGTATTTTGTCACTTGAAGCTTTTTTAAATAACATACTCCTCTCAGTTTGCACCTGGTAAATACTTTTGTCTAATAGTTTAATACTGCAATTTTTGATCATTAGTTTTGATCAATGTAAAAGAAATCTTGTGTCAGGTCAAACATTTCATTGAATCTATTATTTATTTCTAGACGGTAAGTTAACGATAAACTAAAACTGCAAGTAACACAATGACTCAGGCGTCAGACCTGGCATGAAGATATATATATATATACTTTATAAGTCGTTATTGTAATCTACCATCAATTATGCACTCAAATTATGCAATTATGCATTCATGTTGATTATTAATTAATATCATTCGTATTCCACGTAAAAATGGCACATCCTCAATCATCTAAAAGTGGCGTGAATGGATGTTTGATTAAGCGGGAGCAACAAGTGACATGACGTGATATTTTTTTTTTTTTAACAAAAGTTAAAAGTGTTGTCATTATGAAAAATAAATAACATTAATAAACGTGATACCGATTAATAAATTTTTTTACGTTATAATACTAGCAAAACTAACGCGAATGTTATGCTTATAATTTTTTTTATTAATAAGTTATAACTGCTAAGTTGAAGGAAAGTCCTAGGCGTGTAATTTCTTATAATTATATCGTACTAATATTACAATCGATTTATATGAATATCTTGTGCCTAAAATAAACTATTATTTAGGAACGCTTTGATTGTTTTTAAAAAATACTTTAAATAACCAAAATACAATTATATAATATATTGGCGCTCCTTTGAATGTATGTGTGTTTTTTATTTTACTATTAGCTTGATATTTATTATGTTATTATTAAATTTTGATCTGACAGTCAAACAGTCAGTTCTTCTAAAGTCTATAAATAATAATGCACGGATGCCGCAATGGTTTAAGTGGTTACCTCGCCACTACGCCTCGCTGAGTGTTGTGGGTTCAAATCCCACACAGGACAAAAATTTGTGTGATCCACAAATATTTGTCCCGAGTCTGGGTGTTCTTTGTGTCCGTTGTTTGAATGTTTGTGAAGCCCCCCGCGACACAGGAACATTCCTAATGCGGGAGTTGTCTTGTTTAAAGAAAGAAAGAATAATAATTATTAAAGGATATATATTTGACTGGCCTGTTGGTCTACTGGTTAGTGACCCTGACTACTAAGCCAGAGGTCGTGGGTTCGATTCCCACCGAGGACAAATAATTGTGTGATGAGCATGATCATTTGTTCTGTTGTCTGGGTGTAATTTATCTATAATATGTATGTATTTAGAAATATATAAGTATGTTTATCAGCAGTCCGGTTACCATAGTACAGGCTTTGCCTAGTTTGGGATCAGAAGGCCGCGTGTGAGGTGTCTCAAGTTACCATTATTATGCAATCTTTTTTTCTGTAATACATAGTTTTGAGTTTTACATCTCTTCTCCTTTCAACTACCTCTTATTTAGTTTTTACTACAATGTGTCTGGATAGCAATACTAACTAATAATACATAATATTAGATCAGACGGCCGTGTGTGAGATGTTTGGAGTTATTATTATTATTAAGTGTACTTTAGACTTGCACCACTTAGTTACAGTTATTCAAGTATAGAATAGAATAGAATGCTGCTAGCATTCTATTCTATTCTATTGTGTCACTTAAATTTATAAAACGTTCTCTTTGGACATAATACTTTGTTTAAAATTACTTTTAACCCTTTATACTTATTTTTTATTAAGATTAGGACAGAAATTGATAACATTTTCTTTTTAAATTTGGATGGCATATTTTTAGTTTGTGGAAAGGAAATAATAAAGGGACTATCATCCTGAAAAAAATACTGTTCCTGAGGCAAAAGCTAGGTGTAGTAGTCGTTTTGCACGAATGGACCATTTTTAAATTTTTTGGTAATAGCTTGTGTACGTACGATTTTATTTTGATATGATCCTAAAAAAAATTCGAAACGTCCGATTTGTCACCTACTTTTTCTGAAGGAGGTCAATTTGCACGAAAATAAAATCCGTCTGTGCAAATCGACACCCCAGAAAAATATTTAAAAAGGGTTCATTTACAAGATTAAAACGGAAGCTGGCTAGTAGTTAAATAGAAAGTGATTTAAAATTGTTTTAGACTGTTGCGACTTTGATACATATTGAATGTATAATCCTTGACTTACTCGCGATAATATTTAAAAGGTACAATACCTCTTGGCTTGGTAGGAATTACACATTTAAAGTGATAAAAAAATTTATCGTGAACAAAGTTCTCTAAAAATGTCCGTAAAGAATGTGGAAGATTCGCGGCAAAATTTTGAAAACGCTGTCCATCCTTAATTAAAAGAAAGCTTTTTACAAATTTACAAAATTATCACAAAATTTTAATGAAGTTTCAGAAGAAAACGTATAGTTCTCAGCTGGTATGAAATAAACTATTTTCATAATGTTTTGCTCGTAATTAACTTCGATCATTATGTAGACTGTTTTTAAACGACTTCAAAAAAGAGGAGGTTCTTAAAACAACCGATTTTTTTTATTATATTACTGTTATGTTTCTTTTTTTAAATTTAATTGGTTATCCCACTAATATTATAAATGTGAAAGTTTGGATGGATGGATGGATGTTTGTTACTCTTTCACGCAAAAACCACAGAACCGATTGCGATGAAACTTGGTATGTAGGTAGCTGGAGACCTGGATTAACGCATAGGCTACTTTTTACCCTGATATTTACACAGGATCGGTAGCCGCGGAAACCGCGGGGCGCTGCTAGTACTTATTTATATAAGTTTGACCCTATTTGAAAAAAATATTCCACCTTTAAAGGTACAAAATACCATAAGACTCTTAAAGATGTTACGTCGACCACCAGTCTAACCAACATTGGTTAATCACATAAATCTTTTGATTGCCTTTCAGCAAACAGCGCATATTTCCTCAAATCGATTGAGCACTTTTATTTTTATATTATCCAGTTACGTATAGTGCCTTAGTTACTGTCGTCACGTAGCACTCTTCCTAATTAAACATTATTTGTAAAAGTTACGGCTTTGATCACCTAATTGGATAATGAACTTTATCGACCAAGTTCTAAGAAATAGAATGGTAGCTCTTCGCTCGGAAAGGAATAACGCGAAAATTAGTGTTCTGTAACATTATTTGCTACTATACTAGTGAACTTGAATGTTGTATTAATACATGTACATTGTGGTAACAAGTATAAATTGAAAATTTTAATGAGAAATCCCTTCAAAAATTACAAAAGAGCTCATGATCTTCGAACGGGTGAACCGATTTTCTTGAATTATTGCTAAGAACACTCTCGATTAAGTCACCTATAAAACAAAAAAAAACTATATCAAAATCAGTCCATCCGTTTAAGAGCTATGATACCACAGACAGACACTCAGATACACAGATGCACAGATATATAAATACACAGATACACACGTTAAGCATTGAAAACCCCTTATTTTTGCGTTTAGGATTAAAAAAGTTGGACTGCTACATAACTAGTACAATACTAAAGAAATATATAGCGTAAATAACTACAAAAACAGGGTTGTTAGCAGAGCACTGCATACCTTCTAAAGCTGCTGAAGTTTTAAATAGGGTGCTTTATGAATAGGGTCGCTACAGCGAAGCTACTACTAGGTATATATTGTTTCACGGATGTTTAAAAGGTGAAAATAGCAGTTGATAGCTAATAACTGCGCTAATCTAATGAACGTCACGAAAAGTTACTAATGACTTTATGGACAAAGTGTGATATTTGGACTTTTAAATAAACCGTGTATGTATTATAAGACTATTATTTACTATGAGACATATTTGCTTAATAAAATTAGGGTATAGGCTAAGAGGCTAAATGTACGAGAATAATTAGGTATACAAACTTTAAGCAATAATTAGCGTCTACTTTCAGAGGTATATTTTAAACACTGGAGGAAAGACATTCATCAACTCATTCAGTCACGTCACAAGGCTGACTTTTTTTTTTTTGTGCGTGTGGAAACCCTCTCGGGCCGTCACCCCACCGGGGTTTTCGGTGGGGCGGTGTGTCGGAATCGAACCGACTAAAATCACACGGTGTGCCGTACTGCGCCTAAACTAGGAGGGATCCGGGAACAGCTTTTATTAAGACATCCGGACCCCCCCTAGCGCCTGCCCGCAAAAGCGCGGGCACCACCTTCGGGTAACAATCTCTCAATTAGGCGACGTCCAGGCACACGCAGCAGCCGCCTCCTCGTGGGGGGCCACTATAGCAGGTGGAAGGGAAAACCCGTCCTGACCACCCGCGGCCACACTCAGGGCGGCATGAGGCGCTGGAAAGCGCGCCTCCGCCGCCTAGTTCGCCGGCGGCGAATTAAGTCCGAGTGGAGATCGTCCTCCCGGACCCGTTCCGCCGCCTCCTTCTGCGAGATGACGTCCTCACAGAAGGTAGCGACCGCGGTAAAATTCCTGTCGCTATCGGCCATGGAGCGTATGACGGCCGGTAGCGAGAGATCCCCTCCGATGACTGCAGTGAGGGCCCGACGCTGCGTTGCCCAGGCGGGGCAAACTGCCAGCGTGTGCTGAGCCGAGTCCTCACTGCAGTCGCAGTGGTGACAGGCGGGACTCAATTCCCTCCTAGCGACCGAGTGCAGGTACTTCCCGAAGCAGCCGTGCCCGGAAAGAACCTGCGTCAGTCGGAAGGAAAAGGTCCCGTGCTGCCGCCTTGCCCACTCGACGATGACCGGCTGGGGCGCCTCCACGGCGGCAAAGCCAGCACGTGGAGCCTCCAGCCGGGACGGCCTCACGCCATTCGCGTACCTCTTCGGGCGTGGGCCGACTGCCGCTTCCCGCCCGGAACTTAGCCGTTCGCCGATACACTTCGGCGACCACTTCCGCCTCCAAATCCCACGGGGGAGTCCCGGCCAACGCGCACGCCGCCTCCGTTGACACGGTGCGGTATCCGCGTATGGCTCTAACTGTCATAACCCTCTGCGGGCGCCAGAGGCGCGCCCTATTATGGGCGATCAGAGCCTCCGCGTCACAAGGCTGACCTACCATGACCACCTACAGTAAGAGGTATTAACTCAATAGTAATGAATAATAATGTAAGTTGACATTTAAACAAGAACTTATTCAATGTAGAAAGTAGCACAACAAAATATACTCTTTTTGAATGTACCCAAGATAGACAAATATCGTTCTCCTGTTAACATTCTAAATTTCTTCGGTCCTTTATTTGTTTAGGGAGCTTCTGTTGTTTACATAAAAGTGGACTGAAACAAGTTACGAAGAATTACTTCAGAATAAATTTAACGTAAAAGGTACGTGGACGGTAAAGGACGTGTGACGTAGACAATAGTTGTAAAAGAAGATATCCTCGCTCCAATAATATAAACTATTTTTAACCCGCGTCGCAAAAATTAGGGCTGTTATAAGTTTAACGTGTATGCCTGTGTGTCTTTCTTTCTGTGCGTCTGTGTATCTGCGTGTCTGTCTGGGACATCATAGCTCCGAAGCGGATGGACTGATTATGATTTAGTGTCTTTTTTTATTGAAAGGTGACTTGATCGAGAGTGTTCTTAGCTATAATATAAGAAAATCTGTTCAGCTCTTTCTTAATATTCTTGAAGGTATTTTTGTGTCTGAGGTATATGATTTTTTTATTTATTTATGCTTTCCATAATTACCTACAGGACACATGAAAGTAAAACAAGACTTCTATTTTATTTGAATATATTGCATTTGAAAACTATAAAAATCGAATTAGAATAGTTAAAACAGAGATTTAAATGGTTAACTATGTTGGCTATTGTATAATTAAGCCATAAGATGTTTTTTTAAGAACCTGTTTGTAAGTTCTATGCAATATTAAAGTTTTAATTCATTTACTAAAATATTAAAGGAGAAAAGTTTAAATCACAAATATTATTGGGTTTTTTTTGGGTGTTAATAAATTCCTTCTTCTTTACAGTATAATTTAACTATAAATCTTACGAAATTTGGTGTAATTTATAGTTAAATACGTGAAATATTAAGTAAATATCACGTATCTTATTTATTAAGAATTATTATGTTTGTCTTCACGTTTCTATTATGGGCAAAACAAGGGCGTTGTATCAAGATCTTACGCATCGTTATCACGCGCCACTTTAAGTAATTGTACCAGATGTATTAGGTTCCTTGATAATCTTTTACTCATCTCCAAATTTCTATTTCCTTAACAGGTTTTTTAAATGCAAATCCAATACCCCACCTAAAAGCTCGAGTGGCAAATTACGGTCTCATGGACCAGATAGCTGCATTACATTGGGTGCAACAAAACATAGGCCTATTTGGAGGTGACGCTGGAAATGTCACTATGTTAGGACACGGTTCCGGAGCAGCGTGCATTAACTTCCTGATGATATCGCCGACTGTGATGCCTGGTAAGTAAATATTGATATCAACACCAACCAACTACGTGTTGTCAACTTTAATTAACCTTGTTCGTGGGAGAGCCATGCTTCGGCTCGACCGGAGTGATACCAGAGCCTCACAGAAAACCGGCAGTGAAGCAATGATTCCATTGCTTTTTGCCGCGTGAGTGAGGTTACCGGAGGCTCTAACCATCTTGATAGGTGTTTTTTTATTAAATTTTTTAAACAATAATGTTCTTTTACTTTTAGTTAAATGACCCAATTGGTTATAGTTGATTCTGTCTGAAACATGTTTTTCTATATTGAAAAGTCAATTAAAATAAAATAGACTATATATGCAAAGGGTTATATGGTCTAATTTATTTAATCGTCATTTAATAATATATATTCACAATATTTGAATTTGGATTACTCACTCATTTGTATAATATTGTAAATAATATTAACCCATAGCTTTGTTTTAGGTCTTTTTCACCGTTCGATTCTTCTGTCAGGGTCAGCTCTAAGCTCTTGGGCGTTAGTAGAAGACCCGGTCAGCTTTTCCGTCCAATTAGCAAAACAAGCTAACTGCACACTACCAGAAGACATCGTGAAAGACCACGAACTTATAGTAGACTGTCTAAGAGAAGTGCCTCTGGAGGAATTGATGTCTGCAGAAATCAGCACTCCAAGTTATTTAACTGCGTTCGGTCCGTCAGTTGATGGAGTTGTTGTCAAAACTGATTATGCGAAAGAACTTCTAACATTTTTCATACCAAATGACCTTCAAGGCTTCTCTAGTGTGTCTGGAGTAAACAACCAAAAAGCTGATAAAAGAAGCGGTGAAAGAATATTTGGGATCAAAGGAGGGCAAAATAAGTATGATCTACTATTCGGGGTTGTCACTAGTGAAGCACTGTGGAAATTTTCGGCGCAAGATATACAAAATGGATTTGAAGGCGAAAGAAGGGATAGAATAATAAGGTGAGGTCGATGTTTATTCAGCAAAATTGGTGTTTGAACTTGGGTCATACGGCGTCTCTACGTGAATAGGTAGTAATCAGAGGCATTGACCGTGTGAAGTGACGAAAATATTTGTCACGGAATTTTCGTGACTAAAGAAAACAATACGCTGAAATGCTTATGATATATATCATGAGTATTTCAGCGTATTGTTCGAAATAAAAACTTGTGAAGAGAGTAAATATGTGTTGTTATATTTAGAAATGAATAAGGCGAGAAATACGTACATCTGAATCAGAAAGTGTATGTATTTTTTTTTTTATTTCAAACTTATGTAAAACATATATCTCTACGGACAGATATGAAAATTTGACTAAAAATATTCACTTAAATGCGCTAGTCACAAAGTAAGAGTGTGTTCTCTTTGTCGTGTTTTCTAACACCAATTACAGACTTATACGCTCTGAAAGCTAAAAGGGGTTTTATAAAAAAGCCTTTGATGTAACCTTGTGCTGTTTTATGACGAATAATTTCGTGCGATGTGAATGTAGAACAGTTTTTGTTAGTGAAAGAAAAAAAAGATGAAAAAGAACGTATGTCTTGTGTTTCAATCGGTTGAAATTAAAGTATATGTTTTGCAGGTCCCGTTTTGCATGTATGTAATGTAAGGTTATAATGTATGTCTATGATATTTTGGAATATTTTACGAACTGTAATGTAATTTATTTATTCAAACGTTCTACGGCTCTTCTAGACTAAATTCTCAATGAAATTCAATTTACAACAAATTCACCGGCCTTTAAACGTAACAAATTTTGAGCTCCACTAAAACTGCAGAAAGCGATTGGGACGGGGTTGCAATGATCCAAATTCTTGCAAGTCAATTGTAAGTCAATGTAAAATGAGCCCATATAGATCACATTGTTGTTCGTCCGGGATTCTGCTCTACTCGACCATTTAAGACGTTTTCATTTGAAACGTGAAAAGTACCGATTTGAATTTTGACTTTATGTAAATCAGAAATTATATTAAGTATTATAAAAAGTCACAGTAAATTTTACTTTTTAAAACATGTCATGTGTTTTTCTGTTGCAGAACTTACGTAAGAAACTCGTACACATATCATTTAAGCGAGATATTTTTCACAATAGTGAATGAGTATACTGATTGGGAGAGGACTGTTCAGGTAATTAAAACCCTTGGTGCATTTTGTTATATACAGAGTGTTACGTTCTATAATACCCTGTATATATAGGGGTATGGTGGGGTGAAATTTTCAAAATATTTACTATTATTTTATTATTATTTTACTTTTCTTGAAATGGTTGAATTTTTTTCCACTTAAGTGGTTGTTTAATAAGTTATAGTTGTATTTAATAATCCAAAAATATTTAATTCAAGTGTTTATTTTCCATTAAGTACATTACAATAAGTAACGATAAATTTATTTACCAAGTAAATAAGAGTAAATGACATATCTCTTAAAAAATCTTTAAAAATTCGCGTTCGCGATGACGTTCGCTTTGAAAGATTGGAAAACAAAATTAAATGTGTAAATGGCGACTTAATCACGATAATGTTGAAAAGGTACGATACATTTTTAGTTACTCGACGTTTCAACCGAGTTGGACCACAGTCGGTCAAGTATCTCAAACTGTATGATATACTCCGGTAAAATCTCAGCTATAACTAGAGATCGGATAATCGGATGCATATTTACCTAATGTTATTTTTTGGATAGCAAATTATGGAAGCGGCTTCTAAGTATATTTTTATTTACGAATGCAGTTGTATTGTCGCGTCGCTACTTGCGCACAAGCAAGTATAATTTGCCGTCTCACTCGCACTCTTACAAAATGCTTACATTTTCTAGGGTTTAATAGGCCCTATTTGACACTTGTTACAACGTAATAAGGTTGTTTTTGCTTCGTCAAAAATCACTGACAATAAAAGTAGGGAAAAGCAACCATTATACGCTGTAACAGAGCAAGTGTCACTTGTGTCGAACTGGGGTTTATTACATCTCACGGAGTATAGGTACACTTAAATTTGAATTTCCTGGAATCGCGGGATTCTTTCGATAAAAAAGTGCTTTCCATAATAGCCAACATCTCAACTTTAGGTAAATATGCATCCGAATATACGATCTCTAGCTATAACGCAATAACGCTTAAAGCAACGCCTCGTCTAAAGAAAAAGAAGAGACTTTGTCAGCACTTTTGTCGAGTGTATGTTCGTTTTTGGCCAAGCTTTTGAAGATCAGATTATGCCTTAACCAAAAATACAACCATTGCTTACTCATACGTGTACATTGTCCGTACTAAAAGGAAGTGAATTATTGAAAATGAAAAGAAATAATTTCAAAAACACAGTTGTAAAATACCCATAAATCTACTTCTATGTTTTACTATTTAACACAATGAATTGACGGTTTGACGGTATACTGATAAATTTCTTTGCCTCCCGTGTTAGTCAATAAACTAATAATAATTTCAAGAGTAAACTGCAAAAAAATTATTGCCAGCTTCATATTTTGGTGTAAATTTCAAATTTGTGTAGTTATGATATCTTGTTGAGTTAAATCAGTCAATATTGTCTTGGTTGCAAACTTTCTTCCTTTTCTGTTGTTTGTTGTGACTGCAAAGGTACTGGTTCACACCAGTCGGATAAAGTAGCTTTGCAGAGAGACAAGAGTGAATTTGTTTGAGTGTAATGATACTTGAGATTGCTTCTTTGTATAGGTACTTATTCTTTTGTCATGGACTTCAAACAGGCCAATTTTAATGCGAGTTTTAATTCTTTGGCGTTTAATTCGGCAAAATTCTAAATTTGGCCCCTTTTAATTTTATTTTAGGTAGGTTTAAACTTAGGATTTTCCAAAAAACTTTATTAATTTCCGTTTAAAATAACTTTCTATACATTTATTATAAACTTTGTTCTATTTAGTAAGTTTGAGTTAAGTAAAGGGTTTTGTGTATGGGCATCCACGAACATATCAATAAAATGTTGAGGAAGCGATTAGTCAAGTTGAAGTAACAACTAATATTTTTTAGATGTAATATACATTTTTTTTCCTTAGCATCCTATAAATACCCGAGACGCTGCAGTACTAGCGATATCCGACGCCCAGTACGTCGCTCCTCTAGTTCAAACTGGAGACTTCTTAAGCTCTCCTGACTCATCATCAAAGACGTTTTTTTATGTGTTCGATTACCAAACTAAAGATGGGGACTATCCACAGGTGAGTAAGGTGCTTAAATTTTATTACATTTTTTATATAATTCCATTGGAAAATACGCACATGATCCTCTGGGAAGATTTTAACGGTACCTGTAAATTGTCTTATTGCTATTGGTACAGGGCTCTGTTACCGCATCTAGACTCATAGGCGGTCCATTGTGCATTCAAATAAGCTGACTAGTTGAGCCAGCCTAGCTCCTTCCAGAAGCACAGAAGCCTCCTGGAGCGTTCACAGGCTTCTAGGAGCGACCTCGCTCCCGCGAGGATACTTGCCCGTTGTGTGGCCCGTAAATTGTCTTACACCAATGACGTCAAATGTGCGTTGACAACCTTTTTTCTCCCATCCCGTACAGATACAGAGACTATTCACCAGATAGACTCAGCAATCTAATAATGGTATTTAAACTTTGACTTCTGCATAATGGCAAGGGAGGTACTAGACCAGACCGACAACTAGAATTTGAGCAGATAGGGTATACTCGGGTTCCTTATCATAGACCCACTTGTGACGGAACACCGTGTGGTTTTAGTCGGTTCGATTCCGACATACCACTTCACCATTAGCTCCGGTGAGGCGGTGAGGTGATGACCCGTAGGGGTATCCACACAAAAAAAAATATATCTGTGCCGTACCGCCTTAGTATAAATTAAAGTAAAGTTTAATAAATAAAATAATTTAATAATAATTAAATAAATTAAAGTTTTTGTGTATTTCCACGGGAATTAATGCGATCGCGAAGTCAGTCAGTCAGCTTGTGCCACCTGGTCGAAACGTCAGGCAATTTAGAGGTATGTAATACCTTTTCGTGATCGCGTTAATTTCCGTTGAAATACATAATTATATCATGGAACGCGAAAGTTTTAAAAGTTAGTACAATATTTTTGTGTAAAATATCGTGATCTTATTTTTTTTCATAGAATAACAAAAAAAATACTAATAGTTTAGATATTTTTATTTTATATTATAATGCGATGTGATTGTGTGATAATAATACTGTTATAGTTATAATTTCTCACAAAAAACTCATTATTATTTTGAATATTTAAAGGTATATAAACGTTAAGTTTGAATATCATGCAAAATTAGTAACACGTTCATTCATATTTATTATGCTAATGCGAATGTGAATGTCACAAATAAAAAAAAAACAGTCATGTTTGATTATTCAAAATGTTTAAGATAAATTTGTTTTCAGCGGATGGGCTCTGTGCATGGAGAAGAACTGCCCTACTTATTTGGATCTCCGTTGGTGGATGGGCTCGGTCACTTCCCAAAGAACTACACCAAATCTGAAGTAGCCTTGTCCGAATCGTTCATTCTTTACATCGCGAACTTTGCGAGAAGTGGGTGAGTTGTCTCAAGCTTTTCACTCACAGGTTTTTTTTTATTATTTGTGGTTTTTATTTTTCAGAAGTAGCTATAAAACTAGTTTTCGAAATAGAATGTTTGACATTAACATTAAGAAGCTTACATTTTATACAAAAAAATTAACGTTTCCCTAAAAATTGGGTCTTGCTAGGACCTATATCTTAAAACAAAATCCCAAGCAATATACAAAATCTGAGCTGGAACACTTACAAACATTTAGTCAAACAGAAAGCCTATAACACACTGTTGTAGTTTATATGTGTGATGAAAATGGTTGGGGTTAAGTTGCTCTAATTTTTTCGCTTAGATGTTTTTTCAGCATTATGTATCTTGAATTATAATTATTGACAAGTGTCTATAATAGAGGATTCTATATTCTTTTGTTTTTAATCTTTGTCATGATATTACTTTTTTTAAATATATTTTTATACTAATTATGTTTGTGAATGAAACTGTCATTTGTGTGAAATATTAAAGTACAATATTATCGTACAATTCAGCGTATTTATAGTCCTGCATTATGCCTGTTTTTCTTTTATTAAAATATCAACCAAAACCTTCGATTGAAACAAAAATTTAAACAACTGGTTGCATTCGATGGGAAATAAATTTAAGAATATATATTTTTAAATTTGTTTAACTGCGATTTTCTCAATAAAACACCTAAAGTTTCTTTAATACAAAGAAAATCAATTACATTAGGTATTTTATTCACTACGTAAGAGATTGCGTGTGTAACAAACTCATGCCGTCTCACCATTTAAGCGTGAACATTATTTCTCATGGCAGCACATTAATCAACAGAATAAAACAAAACACTGTATCATTATTTATACAGACCTAAATTGAATAGGCAAATACTGTACTAACTGCTATCTTCCTGTTTAACCGCGTAAGCTTGATAAACAAATTATTATGTACTTGGCTTATGCTGTGTTATTAATAATTGCCTTATAATATTTAACGGAGGACAGTTAATTTAGTTACTCGCTCGAACTACACTGTTTCTTAGTAAATTAACTCATACATTTTAGACACACTCAATTAGACCAGGTTGTCGGACTTTTTAGGGCTCCAACTACCCGTAACGAATGCAACAGATGTTTGTATGGCACCCGGGACCGACGGTTTAACGTGCTCTCCGAGGCACGGAGGGGTCTCAATGTGTTAAGAATGGTCACCCGTCCTAGACTTACCTGGCTAGTATTACTTAACTTTGTAATATGCTAACCTACTCGGTTACCACTTAGCCACGAGCCCCTCTACCAATAACGTTACCAATAACGTTATATTATGCAATTATCAGACTGTTTTGTGCAACAAAAATAGGGTTTCGATTTATTGGTGGATAAATTTGACCAGATATTAAAGTAAAATATTAAAATTTGCAGGATTACATAATATGCTTGACAAACCATGCATTGAAGTGCTGGATATAATTTGTTAAATAATTTCCAGAAGCTAACTTAGTACTTAGTATTTTCAAACACGAATCTTTGATTCTAAATCCATTTGCTAATTTAATTGTTTTATACATTTAAAACAATTGGTTAACAAACTTTCATTTAAATGTTACTATGATAACTGTTGAAAAGCCGAACCGTTTGAATTTTAAAACAAAACAGATTGCTAGAAACTTTCTTTGTTCAAAACATTAAATAATTTTCCACATAAGTAAGTAGTTAGACAATTTCGCTATTATGAAACAAACTTAATTAACTTCTTTAGTTTTGAATAAATTGAATTTCGTAAATTGAATAATTATAACCGTTGAAAACGCGATGATATTTTATTGAGAGTCTTTGAGATAAGTACTTGTTATTCATACTAGGCACAACGACACAATCTATTTAATTTAAAAAGAAATTACTTGCATGTAAAGAAAATAATTAGGTATTAAAACATAAATCATTTGTAAATTTGTTATTTTATTCATTGGCTCAAGTTGCTTTTCATGCGTCACGTATGGACAAAAGGCCCGTTACAGGAGTTTTCTTGCTAAATTTAAGTGAAGGGGAGTTTTCTTGCTAAATTTAAATGAATTTTTTAACTAACTTTAGAGCTTGATGAATGCAAACAAAACTCAGACACCTATTGTTGGTATCAGGTACCTTATATCATATTCAAGGGTACTCCAATATACATCCTTTACAGGCTTAGTGTCAGACTCGTAACTTTAAAAAATATAAAAGGTGTTTTAAAATGATGATTGATGATGAATGATATGATGATTTAGTTGTCTGGTCACGTGAATTTATTACATTTTGATTACCTATCAATATAACTAGGTTTAATGTACCGAAGTATTTCGTTTTCTATTATTTATAGATTTTTTTTCAAATTATATGTACTAATTGTTTTTATTTCAGTCCACCGTAGAAAAAATATTTAACCTATATTTTTCTTTTCTAGAAATCCTAATGAAGCTCATCGCCAAGAATCCGTTTTACCGATTTCAAGAGAACGAAATAAGTATAAGAGTATAGTGTGGGATGAATATGACACTTTGTATCAGAAATATTTAGAGATCGGTAAGTAATATAAATTTAATGTTAGAAGAAAAATAAATAATAAGTTCCTTCTAATGAAATTGAAATAAAGGGAAGTCTGCTCCATCTTTTTGAGTAAAACAATATTCAAATAACGATTCTATCTATACTATCCTAAAATACTAAAAACAGAAAATTATTCTCACTCAGCTTACGACTGCTACGTAATACCGCAAAATGTTGTTCCTAGAAATTCCTTAACCCGTTATACAATAAAAAATTCCTTTACAGGCATGAAGCCACGTATGAAAAACCATTATAGAGCACATCAGCTATCTGTGTGGCTGCGTCTCATCCCAGAGATTCACCGCGCAGGAATGAAGGATGTAGTCGCCAAACACAACCTTTTTAGGAACCACAATGACCCTGAGTTGTACGACGGCCTTGTTAGACCCGATCCGCTCACTCGCGCCAACTATTTCGACCCTACATTAGAACTGTACCGCAAGCCGACCTACAACCTCACTCTGGATATACCCTCAACTACAATGGATACTTATGTCACTACCTGCATTAGTGTGATGTCAGCTCGCCCCGGGTCTGCTGTCACACAAACCCAAGTCCCGAATAATACGCACACACAGGACATATCCAATTTAGAAGTAGCTGGTTATACTGCTTACTCGACAGCATTGAGCGTTACGATAGCTATAGGATGTTCCCTTCTCATTTTGAATGTTTTAATATTTGCCGGCGTTTACTATCAACGAGATAAAACGCGGTTGCAAGTAAAAGCGCTTCAACAACAACAGAAAAGAAATCATAATTCAACATTTGATAGCGTATCGTCTAAACATCCCCATTATTTCGTCGGTCACTCGCAAAGCTCAAGCACTATTGTCGATATCGATCATCAGGACAAAAATGCGATAATAGCAATGACAAATCGAGTTCCTCACTTTACTACAGCGAACTGCCCGAACGTTTGTCACACGGGAATACAAATGTCGAATTTGTCACAGAAAACGAGTCCCCCGACAAATAGGGGTCAGTGTACGACATTGCCACGAAAAGTTGGGTTCAGTTATCAGCAGAATCAGATATGTAATGCGTCAAATTGCATGACGTTACCAAAAAATGCGACTTTTATGAGTAGTGCTGCCAATTTGCCGGACGTCCAGGCGCAGACTGGACAAAGTCAGGGGCCTGGGAACGGTTCTGTTCTCCCCCCTCCCTCTTCGCCACCTTCGCAGCACTTCACACAGTCTCGAGTCCCGCAAGCTGCAATGTCAGAAATGAACGTATGAGACATGGAAG
The DNA here is from genome assembly GCA_949752705.1 of Callimorpha dominula. NCBI lineage: Eukaryota > Metazoa > Arthropoda > Insecta > Lepidoptera > Erebidae > Callimorpha > Callimorpha dominula. Next base: position 3,127,029 of record OX456991.1, read on the forward strand.
ATATTTACAATTATGTGTAAAGGTGACAGTGTTAAAACTAAAGTGATGTGATACGGGTCACGGGACATACCATGGTTGTAAATATCGGACAATTACACGTGTATATAAGATGGTGAAATAATTGTATGTAATACAGGTAACATTTTAAGTAATCATAGGTCTAATGTAATTCGAGATCTTTGAATTAATTGACAGTTATAAGATGTTATTTTTTTTATATTTGTTTTTTCTTTTGTATGTAAATATTAAAAATGTTATATCATTTCTAAAATAAGTACAAAATAAACGGAAGACAGAATCTAGAAATTCGACAATCGATCCAGCATTACAATGTTATAAAAAATACGATCTATCAGGAACTTATTTGAGCATAATTCATACCGTCATACATATTGTTATGTCACTTAGCCGGTCATTGAGAATGACTATTATTGTAAATAAATTAGAATCTTAAAGACTGTATACTTAAACTAAGAATCATTTTAAGTTCTATCAAACCACATGACACAGATTCCTGTAATACGTTATATTGTTTTTAAACTGTTAACTGCTTGATTTCGAACTATAGTAACTTTTAAACTTTCGCGTTCCATGATATAATGATGTATTTACACGGGAATTAATGAACGTCAGGCAATTTAGAGGTATGTAATACCTTTTCGTGATCGCGTTAACTCCTGTGTAAATACATGATTTCGAACTAGTGTGAAAGATGCTAGGGTCCACAACGTTGACCTACTGCGAGTGGACAGACTTCAAGTCAGAAAGTAAATGTGCGCGACCTGTGACTAAACTGAAAAGCCGGCGTGAAACGCCAATGTTTAGACCATCGGCTTTCACTGCTGCCTCTCACTATAATATGGTTTGGAGAATACCCTTCGGAACGCTACAGCGACAACACTAGAGCGTTCTAAAGGAAATAATTTTATTGCAACAGCTAAATACGTGCTCAAAACTTTGTACAATGAAAAACTTGTTAGTAACATTATATCACCCAGAAGAGAAAGATTTAATTACGGCCTTCTTTGTGTGAAGAATTAACCGTAGTTATTGTCATTTATTGTACCCTCGTGGACACAGGCCGCATGTTACAAGGATCGGCAATGACGCGAATGCTGACCGATATTGGCGTCTTTTTGGTATCATAAAAACACGATAGTTCAGATACGGGGCACGGGTAGGAATTCATAGTGGAGATAACTAAATGATTTCTAAAGACCATTTCCACTGCCAAAACAAGATCACTGAGACTACTCTTTTCAGGTAAGGTAAGATAGTTACATATTTATTTAAATCCTGTCTTATCCATCCCTAAAATGTATGATTTAAAAACCTGAATAAAATTAACAATTTTCCACCAAAAGAGAAAAAAGAAAAACAATTTTCATTGTCATCAATAAAATCGTTTCCATGGCGGGTGGGAGGTCGATGTTTTCATTCCGCCGTGTGCAGCGACGGACAAAATTGTAACGGGAGTTTGTAAATTGAAATACTTTGTATTGAAACACTGGTGGATTTGTTTGTCGTAATTTGTTATTGAAACTGATGAATAATTTATTTATTGTACACGGAGGTATCGTTTATATTTTTGAAAGTTTGTTATTTTAATTTTCTAACGTCTAGGGGGCCAGGAAGCTATTTTTTGTCTTGTAATTGTCTCATTAGTTAGACTAAGTCTTTTGTTATTATTTTTGCATATTTATGTTATTCTTTGTAAATATGTTTCTTTGTACCTACCGAAAAAGTTGGTTGACATGATTTTGCTGTTTGGTTGGTAGTTTATTCTTATGGTCATTTTAAGCTGAATCTAGATTGTATATTAAAACTGATTTTTATCTTCGTCTATCTTGCTCTGATTCATAATCAGAGTCGGCTATATGCTAGAGTTAAACTCACAGATTTAAAGAAGTCATCTTATATTTCCGATTTTTTTTTATTTACGTCCTCTTATCATATTTCCTCTTCTCGAGTTTCCGAGTTTTTAAGTTAGACTAACTTTTAAACTTCCTTTCCATGATAAAATTATGGATACCTATATCCCGTATATATACATAATTATATCATGGAAAGCTATATCTGAATCGCCTGACGTTTCAACCTGGTTGCACTGGCCGTGGTCACTGGCTGACTCAGATTGACGAGGTCTGGGGTATGTAATACCTATTTCGTGATCGCACCTGGTTCTAAAGGTAAACTTTGGAACAAATAGTCAATGCAATTTTAAGGTCTAAGTTTGTTTTACTGTAGCCCAAAGTGCTATTCTCGCTCCAATGACAATGTTTAAAAATATATAGACAGTTATTACTTTGACTTTACAAACAAAATCTTACAGATAGGGAAGAGACACATAAACTGTGGAGTGATAAAATTATTTATTGATGGAAATTAGGTTAAGCTATTTCGTCAACGATATCTCGACTATCGTGAGGTAGGTACGTGACTTGTTTTCGAAGTATTTGAGCTGTGTATTTATAAGAGAACAAAATCGTAGGATGGTTATATACATTCACAAGGTGTTACAGAAGTACTTTAGTTCCGTATAGTAGACCCCGTGAATGACGTAAATTGTTAACAGCTTTAGAAATATTTGTGATTTTTAAAATGAACGAAATCATATTTTAATTGAACATGGAAATTTACCTATAAAGCTAATATTTCGTAAGAGAGAGGGATGACATGAATGAAACTACAATTCAATTCAATTCAAATTCAATTCAAAAAAAATAAAAAAATATTATAATTAAAAATTATAGATCAATACACACAGAGTCACCGCAACAATAGTTTGCTTCGTCAAATGTAAAATTATTAAAGAAAAAAAGAAATGGATCACATAATATCATATCTACCTGTGTCGATCTATAACCGCCCGTTTCCAAATGGTTGAGCCTTGTGAGAAGAAATCGGGAAAAACAAGCTCACGGCCACTCTTTTGAAAAAACAGGCATTTAATACAAGGGATATAGATATAAGTTGTCAAAAATGCCCGAAAGCCAGAATACCAACAGAACGGAGTCATTTAAATAGGCATGAAAATTAATAATATGTTATTAGGAAATGTGTATCTTCACAATTTTTGTTTTCAACATAATTTTTTTTTGGCTGTTCATTTAAGGTTGAAATATGAAATCACTTTTCTGTAGAAGTAATAATATTTACGCATCTTATCCGGTATTGTCACAAATCACAACACTAACGGGGTTCTATGATATGAATATTTGTCCTTTGAAAAATACTAGGACTTGACATGTATGTAAAGTATTAGGTCTGAGTTTGAAGAGGAAATATTATTGGGGTTGAGGCGATACGTTGTTTAGTAATCAATATCTCTCAAGGTTTTTACAAACAAAATTTTGCTCTCGTTGCTGTTCATGGTCGATGTGTTAGCTTTCAATTGAATATTGAGTTTGTTAGAAATTAAAAATGTTTATGACTATATGGTTATAAATAAAATTCGCGAGTTTAAGCTCAACTCTGAATACAAGCATCAATATTCAACGAAGTGCTAGCATACTTTTTAGAATAAACTTTAATTTATTACTACCACTAACATTTACCTAATATATAAAAGTCATTAGAAAAAGAAACGCAATAATCTAATAATAAATAATATGTTTAGAAGATTGATTTGAAATTATTTATATAAATTTTTTGCTTAAAATAACACTAAACCAACAAATATCAAAGGATTCGTTCGTCGAATTTGGTTTAAGAAATACTTACTTATGTCGTCAGTTTTACAAATTATACACTCAAAACAAACGATTTGCAAAAATATTTCAATTATCGATTTAAGTAGTATAATGTAATATATAAATAATAATAAATTTGATAAAACAGAGTTTCAGTTTTTTAACATCTGTGTCATGTGGTCCAAACAAATTTGTGGGATTTTTTTGTTCATTTACATTTTGAAAATTTTATATTACTATATTTTTTGTATAACTGTTGTAATATACATATTATACATCTTCATTCGTGTGTCATTTTATGTATATCTGTTAAGACGTAGTTACGAATTAGTACATCACTATTATGATTTTATGTCTATTTCTTATAAAAATATGTTGTCGGATCCTACTTACTGAGCAGAATAATTAGTTTTATTTAATATAAATATATTTGAGTTATATTTTTTTCATTAAATCTACGTCGTGTCAGGAGTAGTGATAATTTTAATTGTGACATGTTTGTGTTGTAAACTCTGGTATATTTGATGCATAATTATTAAATCCATACTTATCATAGTATGTTGGAAATTTATAAGATAAAAGTTATCTAACCGTTATTATGAAATCTTATGACAAGTATCAAAATTAAAAAAAAATAAGACAGAATAAAATTCGTGAAAATTTTGATAGTGTTTTATTTCGCACACTGGTACACAAATCTTACTGAGAAGGAATATCTAAGGAATGGTGTGAATGTAATGATCGTCAACATATGAAGAGCCAAAGAATTGAACCTGTGATTTGGGTGCTTGGTAAGTATCAACAACAGCTCAGTGGCATACATTAGGAGACGCCTATGTCCAGTAGTGGACAATGAAATGCTGATGATGTTGATGAATTCAGACTGAGCGGCAAAAGTCGCGAAAACTGTTAAAATAAAAATAAAATATAAACCTTATACTATTGTAATAGAGCTGAAAATCGAGTGGAAACTGCAACGTCTTATTGTAGGAGACGCTACCACCTTCGACCATGTTTATCACGGCAGGAGTTTGCAGCTCCCTGTTCCTACACATGCTCCTTTCATTAGTAGAAGATAGGTAGAGTAAAAAAACAATAAGAAGGTAATGTGGATCGGCGGTAGAGCATCCGATTGCCATATCAGGGGTCTTGAAAGCGGAAAAGCTTTCTAAATGACCAGATTATGACAAATCATTGTTTGTATTCTTACTTCTTCTTTCAATCCGTTTTAAATTATTAAATCATTCGACTTTAGACATAATCGTCAACCCTGACCTTTCCATAATATGGAAAAGGTTTTAAAGTGTTAAACTAAACCGAAATTACTCCAAACTGAAGTATTAAAAAAACTAGTAATTTTATAATGTTAAAACAATTGTACCGCACGACAACAATTGTATCTTAATCCTTACACCGAAAACTATTCCATAAATCTGCGATGACGTTATTTGTATTGTCTTTTACTTTTGTTTTATCAGCAATTAAGCTATTATAGCATTTATGGAGGTGTATTTAGATTATTGATATAAAACGGATTGAACAAATCGAACATGAGTTTCTTTGTCAGTATTCTTCTCATAAGGCTCTACGCATTTTGGAAACTGGAAGTTATAGATCGACACAAGCAGGCAGTAGATTTTGGTGTTTTCACCTAATTTACCTCGACAATCCAGCACATACTGTGGCGTCTGTTTGTGCCGATCTATGATTTTAACTCTAGCTTCAATTTAACGTTCATAAATGTCACTTAGTGTCTTAATTGAATAAATGATTTTGAATTTTGAATTAAAAATTAATTAACCTCAAGCTTTTAATACAGTTAATGCTGAAACGTATGAACCAGGAACGTTACGATTACTTTGACCCAAAGCGATCGATCATTGACCGCCCGTGAACCCTGTTTGAATACAGCCTTTTAAGGATCACATACGTTTCAATTCTGAAATAGTTTTATTCAGTATCAGTCCAAGGATACACCTGCGGTCAATGTTGGTTCAGAGTTATATTTGAGATGACGTTAAAAAAAATCTGTAATTCATCGTGTTATGTTGTCGCAGCAGTTGTAAGGTACACAAAACTTGTTCATTTTTTATTTATATTTAATCTTCTGGAATTAACTCTACTGTTAGTTGGACGTGTCAAGAATGAAAAAAGTAATGCCCGGTGTCAGATACCTACTACAACTCACGTATCAGTAAGACAATGAGATTGATAGTTCTTTTTTAACAATAACGCGACAGTGTGTCAAGCCAAGTTTAAAAAAACAGAACTAGCGACACAGCAGCCGTGTGTTATATTACACGAACCATTCGGAGCCACTTTTGACCGCTTAATAACTCATAATCTATTTAACATAAATACGTGATCTTTGTTAATTTATTAAAACCCTTTAAATTAACTAAAACCCCAAATTTCATAAATACTCCTCAAACAGTCATCGAGATATTATCATTTTAAAATCGGCATTTTTTTACGAATGACTGACATATAGATCAAAAACCTAACCCACTTCCCGATGACCTAGTAAGTTGAAATTTGGCGTCCAGCTGGGTAATTGTGAGTATGCAAAGGGAAAAATCAGAAAACAGTGAAATTTTACGATTTAAAATATTTTCCAAACAGTCGATTTACATCATGAATGGTCGCTTTTATCATTTTGCAAATCAGATTAAACATAAAATTTATACAACCAATAGTAACACAAACTGCAACTGGCAGCGCTGATTTAGCTATCTGACATCATTGCAAAAAAAAATGGTAAGAATTCTACTCGAATAAAAACTTTCGTGTGTGGTATTCATATTAGTTAAGATATACGGTGTTACGATAATATATACGATAATAAAGAAAACTAGTCAGGCATCCCAGAAATATAATAATAATAATAAGTCTACACATCTCGCACACGGCCGTCTGAGGCCAAACTGTACTATGGTAACCAGACTGCTGATAAACATACTTATATATTTCTAAACACATACATATTATAGATAAATTACACTCAGGCACAGAAAAAATTATCGTGCTCATCACACAATGGTGTGGTGTAAACAAACTGGGTGGGACGACCTCTGGCTTAGCAGTCAGGGTCACTAACCACTAGACCAACAGGCCAGCAAATATACACGTGAGTAAAACCGTATATCTTAACTAATATGTAAGAATTCTATTACGCAAGAAATATATTCTTAATATTTGAAAAAAAGAATAGCAAAAGATAATCAAAATCTTCTTGTCATTCAATATACATAAGTCGTAAAGAGTTTCAAAGATTTTATTTAAAATGGCAATTCGCCAGAGATTCAATTATGATTGGGAGACTGACATTATTGGTTAAAAGTGATTGCGATGTAAAAAGCACTTTGATATTTGACTTTTACTTGAACAATCTTATTTTAAAGTCTTTGTGTAAAAAATTTTGAAGTCAATCGTTACTAATATTATAAATCAAAAGTGGGTTTGTTTGTATGTTTGTAACGCTTTTATACCTTAACTACTCAACCCATAATTGAAATTTTGCATATTCGTTGTCAGGGGTATAGGAAAAGAAATACCATTGATATCGAAAAAAAGGTTTTCAAGATATAGATTACTGATATAATTGGAATTCACGGGCGCCAATGTTAATGTTATATAGAGAGAAGATAACAGAAATATAATTCGGTAAATCCTTTGAAATATGTTCTATAGGTAATTCTTTTTGGAACCGTTATGAAATTCGTTCATATCTTAAATCTCATCTCATGTTAAATCAAGAGGGGCCCGTTGGTCTAGTGGTTAGTGATCCTGACGGCTGAGTCAGAGGTCATAGTTTCGATTCTCACTCAGGACAAATAATTTTGTGATAAGCACGATCATTTATTCTGGGGTCTGGGTGTAGTTTATCAAAAATAATATTATAGATAAATTACTCCCAGACCCAGAACAAAATAAATTATTGTATTTATGTTTTTAATAATATATGTATTTATATCATCAGTCTGGTTATGGAGAGACTCTGCCTTTTATTTTTGTAAGGATTTAGAAGATCGTCATCCATGTCCTCTAACCCTTGAAAGGGGGCGAAGGGGTATAACGGACTCTTACCGACTAAACTACCTCGGTGTTCCACTGCTTGCCCATAAGCGGGGGAGCAAGAATCACCATTGCATTCTTCCGCAATGTACAGACTCTGCCTAGTTTGGGATGTATCTTATGTGATTATTATTTATTGTCTCTGAACTCAATGTATGTTTCCACACTTTGACCTTTTTCTTCTTTAGAAATTGAATTATAATACCAGCAGAAGAACAATAATTATGGTAGCGATAGTTAACCGCAATCTTGTATAGGATGTGGGTTGGCCCCGATCCAAGCCATTTTTTTGGCAGTTTATTTAATATTTTTTATCCTTTAATACTAGAATTAAAGGCACAGGTTACAGTTTATTATTCCATAGGGTCGTAGCGTGATGATAGCCTATAATCTTCCTTGCAAACTGCGCAAATAAAAAATATGTCTGATTTAAAAACTATAAATTTACACGTTCCACTTCCTTTTATGAAAATCGGCGGCCAAAATACCTGAAAATTCAAACGGTCATAACTAGTAAATCGATATTCCTTTTTCAAAAATTCTTGTAACTGCAGCTAGAGTCAGTAATTTACGTAAGTGTTCCTTTTTCAAATACACGCGAGTTAAGTGCTTTTTCTCCAAACCAAAAGTGGTCAACGTGCCCAAAGAAGTTTTCACTTAAAAAAGTAAATATCATCTGTTAAATGTAACTACAAGTCACGTTAAGTATGTGACGAAAAAAATCATAATTCACACATGTAAACCTACTCCACGTCTACCATAAAACATACGTATCCAAAACATAGTTAGACGTTAACAAACTGCTGTAAAAATGTTACTAAAAGGTCACAGAAAGGCTCAACTAAAAGCGAACGGCAATTTTCTTTTAAAAAGCACTCCGATGCTTTTTAGCTGCAAAGGACATCTACGTATCTACATACAAACGCCTTTGACTAAGTTATCTTGTATCATCTTTTTCAGGGCTTATGGTTTTTCATCCAGGAAATACGGCACATTTTATTTTTTATTTTGGAGAAGAGGTGAGGTGTAAAACTTTTATGTAGTGCTGTGTTTTTTAATAGCATGTTCGTTTTTATGCACTTAGCATTGTCGTCAAACATCAGCATATATTACTTCTTAGGCAACTATGTGTGTATGTAGATTAACCGAAAAATCATTTTGTGTGTTAACCAAAATTCTCAAAATTTCAACGCTTTTAGGATATTCCTATCTGAAATGATTGCCATTCACGGCGAGCTTAACCGTGTGCCAATGTTAATCCCAATAATAAAATTTTATTATAAATGTGAAAGTTAGGATGGATGGATGGATGGATGTTTGTTACTCTTTCAAGCAAAAACCACTGAACCGATTGCGATAGAACTTGGTATGTAGATAGCTGCACACCTGGATTATTGCATAGGCTACTTTTTATTTCGATATCCTCACGGGATCGGTACTTACGCGGGTGAAACCGCGGAGCGCTGCTAGTGTTGTTTACAGAGAAGATAACAGAAAAATATCATTCAACGTTTACTATCTATCTATTACTATCCGTTTTTAGAATACATTAGCACAGGAAATCATACGTGCAAAAAAACATTAGGCATACATTTATAAAAGCTACTAATATTTTATACATACACATTTTATAAAATGTATATGTATAAAATTGTATCCTATTTTGTTCTGTACAACAAAGAGTGTATCCATGCATCAATCGTAAAAATATGAAATCTCAATAGCACCTAAAAATACATTTGTTAGGAAACGACAGCAATCCATCATATCAAATCGTTTCAAATCAGCATCAATCAATCACGCTTAGTATTGTTGTTTCGTCAGCTCAATAAAAATAGTATCAGCCCTTTTCCTTCGACAGAATTTTCAAATGATATTACTTAAGATTATGATTTGGATGGATTTCTTTTACAGTTATTAATTACAAACGTGGCAGAGAAACATAAATGCCACATTGACGAGTGCAACAGCAGTCTATTTTCGTTGCCAACCCTGTACAAAAACTTTAACACTCACAAACGGCTCAAAGGAATAGGCAACAAAATACAGATTAAAACCTTTAAGGTTCATGCCGGTTCGAATGACTGCATGCTACCTAAATAATTGCTGTATAGAATATCAATTATAACGGTAATATGTTTCTAAAACGCCTTTGCGATAGTCAATCTAAGTTATTGTTCCAAGATGTTGCAAAGTTATCTTCAGAATTATGTCAAGAGCTGTAAAAATAAAACAAAGAAAAAATAATTACAAAAGTCATGTCAAAAATGTGTAACAAGAATGACAGCTGAAAAGGAAGTCAAAACGGCATAAATAAAGTCTAATCAAATTAAAAATTTTGCTAGACAGAAACTTTAGCGTCCGCTGACCCAAATTACGAGACTCTCGGGCAAGCTCAAGAGCCCTTGGCATCGCCACAGCGTATGCAACATCGGACAAGGATGTCCCATCAAATCATTAGAAATCTGATTTTAAAGAAAGTATTTTATTATTTGAGACAGGTTTTAAATTAATTGTACCGACCTTATACTTTAGACCTATAGTTTAAGATGTAATGTTACGTCTGATTTCTTTATACTCTTTAATAAAAATACTAAAAGATAATATAATGGATAATTTATACAACGTATTGACCAAAGTGGTTAAATCATCTTCTTAACGATTTGGGTTTTATAATCGATAAAACTCTCACGTCTGTCACTTTGACAAGACGTAATTGGATTTGAAAAACTGAAGAGATAAAAACCAGACCTTGTTTTATTTTAGAAAGCAAACCAACTGACAAAGTATCACCATCCTACAAAAGACCTTTAGGCAGTCCTAGCACAGTTCTTTTTGTGTGTTTTTAAAGAAGGTCGCCTATCCCTATCTTAAAGGAAGATAGGGATAGTCTTGCACCAGTGAGACTACTTTTGTCGCTGTTGGTATTATTTATAGCCACTTGTGATATACTGATATTTTTGTTGTATGGAAAACAAGTAGTATTGCACCAGTCACCGCCAGTGATCCTTATAAAAGTATGGAGTATATTATATATGTCGGAATTGGCTATAATTAGTAACCAACACAGACACTTAGCTGTCAACACGAGACGTAATCGCCATCTGTTGGTGCTCGACAGAGTACGAGTCGGCATAAGACACCGTCGGGACACAGTGCTGTTGCAGCAGTCGGGTAGAACAGTCGTCGTAGAAACTCTTTCACGTTCCGTAGTTGCCTAAATATCTACTTTGTTAAACAGTGATTTCTTTGTAACGTAATTACTGGGGACTATACCTAATTTCACTTTATTTTCGTGTTCACTTTATTTCCATCCGACTCCTACCCACCCTCCCCACAAAAGTATGGTAAACAGAAAAAGTGAAAATAAAGTACACACGGTCTATTTATCTGCCGATATACATTATGTTATACGTGTCTCGTAAAAGTGTACTGAAGCACCGAATACATAATAGTATGACTGAAGTCGATTGTAAAGAAATATTGATAATAAAAAGAGGTCGCTTCGATTCTTAGGTAATAAGAAGACTTAATCCTAAACTACATATACGTAGTTATGGACCTTAATATATAGCTGTTATATTATAACATAGAGTTGATTGGTATATTTACATGTAAAAAACTTATTTTCGCAGGTATTCAAGGATCACAAGCTGAACTCTTCGTCGAAGTACATAGACACATTGCCACAAAATATGTTTTCGTCTGAGATTATTATTAGTGGCATTTGTATCAACTAGATAGATAGATAGATAGATAGAGTATACTTTATTGTACCCTAAAAATAGGATACATACAACATACAATCTTAAGTAGCATACAATGGGCGGTCTTATCGCAGTCTGCGATCTCTTACAGACAACCTTTGAACGACTATACTGTATAGTAATAGGTAACTTGTGGTGCACATTAGTCTTACTTACTAAAACAATAACATGTATACATACACACATACAGACATAAATACATACATACATACCCATATAAATATATATATACACATAAATACAGATAAACATATACATAGGTATAGGTTATTACAAAGATAGGTAGTGATCCTTGACGAGTTTTTGAAAAATGGTTAGTGACTTTGCCCGTCTGATACCTTCTGGCAATGCATTCCATAGACGTGCAGCTTGCACTGTAAAAGCTTTGTCAGAAAAAGCTGTGGAGTGGGTTTGAATTTCCAACGTCAGGTTTTCCGATGATCTTAAGTATCTATTATGTGTGTCGTGAATGAATGCGAAACGTTTCTTAAGGTAAACAGGAGTTACGGGTTAAATAAGATATTATAGAGTAAAGAGAGGATATGAGTATTCCGGCGTAGGCGAATCGAAAGCCACTTGAGTTTGGTACGAAATTAGATGTTAATGGAAGATCAGTATGTGCCTTTTTAAATAGTTTACAGGACCTTATGTACCTACTTATAAAATATCACTAAAGTTAAATCTAAAAACGTAAACAAACATTATGAGTCTTAAAATTATATGGAAATATATAAGCACTTGGTTACGTAACAGACATCAAAGTAACCTACATGCAGTATAATATTTCTCCTTAAACATAATTCCCTCACACTAAGTGAATGTCAGACGATACAGGCAAATTGTAACAAGAAGACTTCCAGACATGGTGGCGGCTTATAATTGCCAACCTAATTGTGCGAGGGAAGGAAGTAATAAACCAACGATATTATCATATAAAGGCAGTTACGTGACTCGTTATTTATGTGCATGTGTGCGAGGATAGCTATTACGTGTCATCTACGCACTAATGACTGGTATTTATACTACATCTATTATGTACACTAGAAATTTAATGAGAACCTTTAAATTGGAAATAAATATATAATTATTGACTACCTCGCTGCGATATGCACGGACCGATACGCCGCGCCGAGTGTTGTGGGCTCAAATCCCACACGGGACAAAAATTTGTGTGATCCACAGATAGTTGTCCCTAGTCTGGGTGTTTTTTGTGTCCGTTGTTTGAATGTTTGTGAAGCCCCCGCGTCACAGGAATATTTTTTTATTGCGGAAGTTGTCTTAAAAAACAAAAAAAAAATAAAAATCGCATATTATAGTCGACGATATTGCAACAAGGTTGAGTACATCAAACTGCCCTAGTTGCTTTGGCTTCGGTTCGGTTAATTCACTAGAAAAAAGGTTTGAAATATAAATGGCAGTAGAATAATAACCTTTGCTAGTATAACGTAATAATTAATTATTACCGTGTCGCGACTAAGATACAAACACTGCACTGATGGCGCAATGGTTTAAGTGGTCGCCTCGCCACTACGCCGCGCCGAGTGTTGTGGGTTCAAATCCCACACGGGACAAAAATTTCTGTGATCCACAAATACTTGTCCCGAGTATGGGTGTTCTTTGTGTCCGTTGTTTGAATGTTTGTAAAGTCCCCCGCGACACAGGAATATTCCTAATGCGGGAGTTGTCTTTTTTAAAAATAAATAAAAAAAAAACAGATAACTGACAACGCGCGACTTAATAACCAATTTGATATTATAAACATATTAAAACTAACACATATTATTAATTTTTATACAAAAAAATTTAAAAAATAAGCTTTCAGCTTTTTGACAACCCTATTTCTGTGAAAAGGGCTACAAGAGTCATTTCAACACTTAACGTGTGTCTAACATGTGCAGTCATGTAATCGTCATCACATACGAGTACATATCGCTTTAGCTTATGTCATGGGAAATTATGTAATGAGAGGGGCTTTGACAATTATTTTTGCTTTTGAACAGTTCTCAAATGACTTGTTAACGTAAATATAACAGCAATTTAGATAATACTAGCAGCATCTCGAGGTTTCACTCGTGTAAGTGCTGATTCCGTAGGATTCGTGATAAAAAGTATCCTATTATGTTAATCAAGGTGTCCAGCTATCTACATACCAAGTTTCATCGCAATTGGTTTAGTAGTTTTGGCGTGAAAGAGTAACAAACAAACATCCATCCATCCATCCAAACTTTTAAATGTATAATATTAGTGGGATATTAGTGGGATAAAAAAAATGGGACCACCGGGGGAGCACTTCATTCAGATACTCTACACCTTAATCAAAATATGTGGTCTGGCCGTTTCAGTACCGTCACATGGGCGTGAGTTCATAAATCTCACTCATCTTCATTACTTTTCTGTTATACAATAGTTCTTGTAGTAACGAAAGTGCCCAACGTGCCTAAAGCACTAATCCAATTTTCACTTGAAAATTGGATTATAACAATTCTACCATGATTTATTGTATTTTGCAACAAAATTGACCTATATATAATAATAATAACTCCACACATCTCACACACGGCCATCTGATCCCAAACTAGGCAGAGCCTGTACTATGGCAACCAGACTGCTGATAAACATACTTATATATTTCTAAATACATACATATTATAGATAAATTACACCCAGACACAGAACAAATAATCGTGCTCATCACACAATTATTTGTCCTGGGTGGGAATCGAACCCACGACCTCTGGCTTAGCAGTCAGGGTCACTAACCACTAGACCAACAGGCCAGTCTTTGACTTAAGAGATATATTCATACCATTGGATCTATATTCAAAAGCATACGTTTTGACCATTACAATATTTTCATAATTTGATTATGCTTCATGTAGTATTATTTTCTCCAAGATATCATTCTGGGTCAGACCATTGAGTCACCTAAATGATGCCGTTAAATGAAGACCATGGTTTAATTCCACTAATATTTTAAATGTGAAAGTTTGGATATATCGATGTTTGTTACTCTTTCACGGCAAAACTACTGAACCGATTGCGATGAAACTTGGTATGTAGATAACTGGAGACCTGGATTACCATATGGGCTACTTTTACACACTGGTTTGCTTAGAGTGACATAAGAACAAGGCAACGAAAAGAAACGAAATTTCTTTAACATAACCTTTCTGTAGTTTATAGAGGTCAGTTTATGTGTACATAACTATAAAAACTACCGCAAATTGTACCACGTTACATCATATACGTTAAATCAAGGTTTCGTATTACATGCTGATTGTACGTAATACGTATATGTAGAGAGTAAAAGTTTCATTACTTCCGTAAAATACATCCCCCTATCTCAAATATAATTTTTGTTTCGATCCCAGAAAATAATTAAAGGTATTTAAACATGGTTTGAAAATTATAACATACATTTATTATATGTCATGATAACTGTACCCGAATGAACAATTTTATATGTTTTTTAAGGATATTTTTAGTGAATAATTTTTTACAGACGAATCGATAGGTTATTGTGCTATTTTTGAGGTATTCTATATTATATTAATATAAAAAAACCGGGTCCGCAGCAGGCCCGCAGAGGTAGATTTCGTGTTTTTTTTATTTTTTTGAAAATCTGCCCCCCCCCCCCCCCTTTGCAGGAACATCCCTCATTCACGAACTTAACCTTAATTTTTGCCCTGTTGATTTGTCGTTCAAGTTTGAAAGCAATCGGTGCATAATTGCGACCTCTATCATGCCGGTAAAATTGAGGGACATACATACATATACATATAAATAAACTTTTTAACTGGGAGTGGTTTTGGGATTTAGGGATCATAGCTAGACCCTCCTGTGTAGAAATTTTTGGAAAACTCGACAACTGGTACAAACTCAATAGGTAGACTTTTTTCGAAATCTACCTAAAATTACTTATTATAATTTTATGGTAACATTGATTTTAACCATTTATCCGTATATCTAGGCTCAGTATGATGTACGAGTATGTTCACCCCGTCAGTTCTCACGACGAAGCCAAACAAAACAACGAGTGACCAATCCTAACTAATCCATACTATCCATGCTTCCAGGCTTATGTTTATACTACAAATGCGAAAGTAACTCTGTTTGTTTGTTTGTTTGTTACCTTTTCATAAATACATGGCAGAACGGATCGTAATGAAATTTGGCAAAAAGATAGATTATATACTGGGGAAGGACATAGGCTACTTTTTATCCCGATTTGAAATTCCACGTGAACAAAGTTGCGGGCAACAGCTGATATAAATGTGGAAGTCAGTTTGTTTTTTTATTTGTTTGTTTGTTACGCTTTGACGCCTTATCTACTAAACAGATTATCACGAAATCAAACAAGTTGTCAGTGGTACGGTTAAAAAAATAGGGTACCTTTAATCCAGAAATTGTTCTCAAGGGATACCTGAATTGTTTTTTTTTTTTTTATGGTATACGGGGCAAACGAGAAGACGGGTCACCTGATGGTAAATGACTACCGCCGCTTATGGGCACCTGTAACTCAAGAGTCACGAGTGCGTTGGCGCCCTTTAAGCTGGGAATAGGGGAAAAGGGGGATAGGGGGGAAGAGCGGGAAGACGGCAGAGGGTAATTAGAGGGGAGGAGGGGGGAAGAGGGGAAGGACGGGAATAGGGGAGAGGGAAGGGTTAGGGCATCCGGTAACCTCACTCACGCGGCGAAAAGCAATGCAAACATTGTTTCACTGCCGGTTTCCTGTGAGGCCGTGGTATCGAGAGGAGTCGAGCCGGCCCATACGTGCCGAAGCATGGCTCTCCCACGTAATAATTGATAAAATCTATATTTAAGCGAGCGAAGCCGCGGGCAAGAGCTAGTTTATAGTTGGTTTATAAAAATATAAATTTTTGTGCAAAAGAAATAACCGCAGTTTTCAATTTACATAAAATAATAAAGTATTCTGGACAAAATGAATGTAATGAACGCTATAACGAATATCGCCGGAGGCAGAACTAAAAAAAACGATCGTAACAAATATCTGCAACAAAGTTCCAGGTTATTTTACAAATTCAGATACCTGGACAAAACAAAATCGTTCTATTCACAGTTTGCAAATAAAAAAAAAAGGTCGGTTATAGCGCACTAAAAGTACTGCCTTCAACTTCTTGTTTTATGCTCTTTTAGGATATATGTTCGCTGTAGCTCTTCGGCATCTTGTGATTTAGCACAGAACACATCCGTGGCTGGCGTGAACACATTGACATGTCGGCTTGTATGTTTTTTTATTGGTGCAATACTTCCTACGCATTAGAAATTAATTTGAAAAAATATTACAGTTTCAAATATACATAAATTTTGGCGCAATCGACTTTGGAAATATGTTGACATCTCGCATTTTAACATGTCTAACTTGACAAAACCTCATGTCAAATTAACGATTCACATGATTTTGTGAATGAACATTGATATTTTCTTATATCAACTTACACTGAGTCACCAAAATAATATTTGTTATTTGAAATCTCAACATATACATATAACCGTCAAAACTTAAAAATGGCCACCCTGTCAATATATGTCAATATATTCAAGCCAGCCACGGACATAAAAGTTCCAGTTAAGAAGATCTACTTCGATACAATAAAGTGCAGTTCAGATTGTACTAAGAAGGTTTTAGTAAGCATGACGTATTCGTAATATGATTACATTAACTAATAAGTGCGATGGTTTGGTTATGTACATACTTTGAACTGCCGTTTCAACCAATTTATACTGCCTGGACAGCATTAATCCTACGAGCTGTTTCGACAGCGCTAGTGACACGGCGGAAGTCGTATTCGTAACGTGATATTTTAGGTTTTCCATATTGAGAACAAAGATCAAAGAAAAATCTATTAGCGCGAAAACAAAGAATCAATAAATTCGAAACAAAAATACACAAGGCTAAATTTAAAATTAATTTGAATTGGGAATTCCTAACCAAACATGTTTGAGATTGAAGTGGCCAGTTCAATAAAACGCCAATCGCATAATATATTGTAAATACCTATACCAGCTAAAAGTCATAGGCTCTTCAGATCTGACGTATTGACGGCTCTTTTTTTATTTCCTGTATGGGTTTAAATCCAAACTTAGTTATATAAAACAATGTGTAGTTTCTGCAAAGAGTATATTATATTAGTTTCTGGTTACGGGTATTCTACAAATAACTAGTTTCTATAAATCCTGTTTTCCCTTATAGACATTAAAATTAGACGTCACCTTTGTATGTTGTTAGGCGTACGGATAAAAGGTCAGAACCACAATATGTGCTAATTCGTAGTATGAATTATGCCATCACATCACGGAAATACATAGCACAAGTATACATACATATACTTGTCAATGTGAAAACGAGGGGCAAAGAGGTAATTTCAAAGAGACTTTCAAGCTCTTTTGAGCGCCATAATTTCATCTTCCCCTTCCTTTGGCTTTTAAACATTCGTCGTTTTAAACTGCACTGAATCGGTGTAATCGGCTTTGTGTCTCATTTTGCTATTTGACTATTTTCTGATGCTTTTTTTTTATCAAAGTCCAAAATTATAATGTTACTGTAGTAGTTAATATTATTATTAAGATTTGTTAAAACATTTTTGATGCAGAAAGTCAATTAAGATCGAAATGGTTCTAGAATAAAAATTTTGGTCGTTAGGTCATCTCATCCCAAAACAAACTCGCCCCATTGGGACGAATTGACGAATTTCAAAATTTATATTATTTTCATTCTTTATCTTGTTCCATTCTTAGTTTTGTTAAGTTTTAAGGATTCTTTAAAAATATTTCTTCTAACTGTACTAAAGTTATAAGGAATTTTAAGAATGGGACGAGATGACGAATGAAAAAATTTAAATATTGATATTCATTTTACAGGTCAGATACAATGTACAATATGTTGTAACTTTGCATTTTCTCGCAATATAAATGTATGAAAGTTGTATCTACTGTTTTCGACAGCTGATGCCCAATAAATAGGTGTTCAGTACAGTAGGATCCCCCGATGGAGAATCCACACGCTAATTTAATTTAATCAGTTTCAGCTTAATTTTATTATCCATTGTATCAGAGTGTGGGTCGGCCCCATTTTGTTTGTAAAACCTTTTGAGAAACCTTCACGCGTCCTCACCTCACAAGAGCTAAAACCACACGGTATTTCATTACGTGGTCATCTACGAAGGAACTCGTCACGAAGTGTATACACTGCTACACCCGCGCTGAGCACTCCACTCCTGGTCTATGCGAACTGCAGTATAAGTATGGATACTTAGTAGTATCCATATCATGCGGTAGGAGAGGGCTGCCTTTCTTTGTCCAAGATGCCTCTTTACCCTATCTTCCATAACACATCTCACAGCCACAATTATGGCGAGCGTTATATTCGTACGATCCTCTATTGTCAACAAAATTGATGTGATGAAAATAAATCTATTTAACAAATTGTCTTGTTTACTTTATAAATTAGAGAAAAAAAGATTCAATTTAAAAAATAAACAATTTTAAATAAAATCACAATTCTACAATCGCACAGTAAATAAATAAACACTTACAGCTACAGTCATGCATAAAACATCTGCATAATTAAACTGTATTCACTGTTTTTAAATAAATCTCTGTATCTCTGATTACCTATATGCAAAAATAAAACAGACAACACTCGCTTTATTGAATCCATACAAACTCTGAATGAAAGGAGGCTTTTATTTTTTGTCACACCGAAATCGGTGCACTTCACTCAAGTCGAGCGTAAAAAGTGTTATATTTTTCCATCGATTTCGCTTTCACAGTAGTCGCAGACTAATGGACCAACGTGTCTATTGTTAAAAGGTTTTTAGAAATTTGAATCTTATGCGGACAAGAATTATTTATAATGGTATTGAAGGCCAGCATTCGTTTTATAACAGTGATATAGGACTAGTGACTAATTGTCCAGGTGAAATTAGAGAACTCGTGATGACGCGAACCAAACCTTTTTTCTAACTTAGTTGGGGTCGGCTTTCAGTCTAACTACGATATGGTTGTACCTCGATATTTTACGTGGAGCGACTGCCATCAGACCTTCACAACCCAAGTAGGTACAAGGCAATATCGAAGTTCTGTAGTTCTGTAGATCAGGTCGGCGGAGTTTTTTTTTTTGAGGGCTCCAACTACCCGTAACGAACGCCACAGACGTTCGTATGGCAACTGGGACCGATGGTTTAACGTATTCTCCGAGACACGGCGGGGTCTCAATATGGTCACCCATCCTAAGACTGACCTGGCTAGTATAACTTTACCTTGCAATATGCCTAACCTCCTCAGTTGCCATTCCTTCACGAGCCCTATGGTATAATATTATATTATTATCCTAATTATAATTAAATCGGAGGGCAGCATTATCAAGAGTTGCCAGGTTCAAAGCCCACGACACGAACTATATCCAACGCATACCAAAAACCTTGTCTAACTATTCTAGTAACGTACGATCTATTTTTCGGTGAGTGCTCGATTTTGTCTTGGTTATTGTCGTTCTGTTTCTATCAGTACTTTGTCTGTGTAAATTATGTAATAATTATAGTAATTACCCTAGTGAGATCGTTGTAGTGTTAACATTCTCAAGTTTAAATGTTTCTCTAAGTAAATAAGTGAAGATTGTTTTTGACCGACTTTCAAAAAGGAGGAGGTTCTCAATTCGTCGGAATCTTTTTTTTTTATGTATGTTCACCGATTACTCGAAGACGCCTGAACCCATTTTGAAAATTCGTTTTTTGTTTCAAAGGGTATACTTTCCAGGTGGTCCCATTTAAATTTTATCGAAATCAGTCGAGTGGTTTCTTAGAAATCAACAAATATCTAAAAATTGTATACATCGATGATGTTTTCATTTGCTCCGAAACATCGCTGTCTCATTGGAGCAGTGCGTTTAGTTGGCCTACCCATATTATATTTAAACAAAATACACTTTCCACTAAAAAGCACATAGAAGTCGGTTAAAAAGTTAAAGTTAAAAAGGACATTAACTATATGTTGATATGAAGATTATTTTACAATACACACATAAAGTTAAAAAAAAATGGAAGTCGCGTGATTGGAGAACACACTGAAACTTAGTCATTAAACTCCAACAATTACAAGCGATTAATCCAAAACATGTTTTAATTATGTATTAATTTCAAGTAGGTTCACAAATGGTGAAGATATCGCGTATACGCAAAAAAAAACAATATTCAGTAGAATTGAAAAACTTCTTCTTTTTAAAGTCACAATTACCGTCATTCAAAACATATAGGAGAGCCGAGCAAAGAGAACATACAATGTTTAAACACTGCAGTATTATTTGAAAAAAAATAGTCAATATAAAAATACACAAACAATTTCGTCCTAATCTAATAATATTAAAACCTGGTCTTATTAAATCAAGTAGCCAATAAATAGGTAAAACTTAATAACAGACTCGTAAAACCCATTAGCTCTTCCCTTCTAATCTCGTGGCCGTGTTAGACACAAGTTAAATCCGTGTCCGCTAATGAGAAACTTCCGAGTAGATTGAGTTAGACGCTCCCTTCATTAAACGAATAATTTACTCCATATACTCGTATATTCACTTGGACTTAATAACAAAATTTTACCCTTAAGTGTGAACACAATTTTTTTGCCTTATATAAATAATAATACACACATACATCACATAGTGTTAGGCGGCTGGATCAAGGGACTGATGGAGAAGGCAGTTCTCCTCGACACAGCCCGCAAAATGAGGTGGTTCCTGTCTTTGGAGCCCTAACCACTACTATTTATTATATTTTTAAATATATATTTTTATGTACATATTTAACTATGTAATCTATTGTTATTGGTTAATTAGTTGGTTTCAAGATCAATAATAATATATTATGGGATCTAGAAGACGGATAAATATACATAGTGAGATTTTTTTTAATACATATATTTTATACAAACACCGAGATCAATGCAAAATGTACATATTCATGCATACAAATCGATTGAAGCAATCATCGATTTGACAGTCGAGTCGAGATGGTAGACATGGTATAATACATTAATAGAAATATTGAAATGTAGTCGAATTTGGAATGGAATTATTGGACTATTACTCATAAATATGTGATCAAAGTTTTGATTTCGTTCTGATACGATATTCCTTTTGATTTCATTTTACGACTATTTTATATGCAGTTTCTAAACGAACTGTGTGCCATACCAAAAAATGTCGCGACATTATTAATATATACCTATAAAAAGGTAGTTTTTTGAACACATTGTTGTCTTGCTTATATTTAATTATTTTTATAACTCAAGGGAAATTATTTGCGACATAGTGTTAAATTAGAATCCTAACTAATATTATAAATGCGCGAAAGTGTGTTCATTTCATATCCTTTCACGGCTTAACTAACAAACCGATCATCATGATGATAAGGACTTAGGGTACTTTTCATCAAGAAAAAAAAAACATTCCCTAAGAAAAGAAAAAACTTTTACGCGAACAAAATCGCGGGTAAAAGTTAGTTATAGATACTTGTGCTTGTAAAATAAGTATTTTCCTTAAATGTAAATTAAGCTTGGAAATATGTTTTTGATCTTTTTTGAATAGGTCTGCTCTCTCGAGCATTTCAATTCGTACGTGAATTTAATGAGCTCATTAGAAATAAATTTGTGTTGTTGTGTTGTGTTGATGTTCGTTTGAAAAATTTTACCGCATACATAATAATTGTTGTGGTACACAGCGATTGTTATCGTTTATATCTACATCGTTATACGACGTTATAGAAGTGCCAGCAAAATAAGGTGTTGGTCGGGGTTCTTAGCAATTAAACCATGGGCCGCAATGACTACACAACGATTGTGGTACCCACCACATCCGACGCATCCTACGCGTTCTATAGTACCAGCTACGTGTAATTAGTTGGGGCCTAGACAGCGCTGTGTAATATGTCGGATAATATTATGTATTATTAGTTAGTAGTTGTAGTAAAAACTAAATAAGGGGTAGCTGAAAAGAAAATAGATGTAAAACTCAAAACTATGTATTACAGAAAAAAGGTTGCATAATAATAGTAACTTGAGACATAATTGACGTTTCGACCAGGATGCACTGGCCCTGGTCACAGGCTGACTCTCATTCAGTCAGCCTGTGACCACGGCCAGTGCAACCTGGTCGAAACATTAGGCAATTCAGAGGTATGTTATACTTATTTCGTGACCGCGTTAATTCCCGTGTAAAAACATAATTATATCATGGAACGCGAAAGTTTAAAAGTTCTTATAACCTCACACACGGCCTTCTGATCCCACACTAAGCAGAGCCTGTAATATGGTAACCAGACTGCTGATAAACATACTTAGTATACATTACTAAATACATACACATTAGAGATAAATTACAACCACACATAGAACAAATGATCGTGCTCATAACACAGGTATTAGCTCTGGGTGGTAGTCAAACCTACGACCTTGCTCAGCAATCAGGATCACTAATCACCGCACAAAATTACCTATTTTCGTTGAGACTTATTTGTAAAAAAATGTCTAATGGGTACAATCTATTCATAAAGACCCAGTAACCACTTACTGGGTCTATATGAATAGATTGTTACTGAATAAATCTGATCTTCTATTTTCGTTCATTATCAATTTACCAAACATCAACCTTATGTAAAACTTCCAAAAGTTCATAATAACCTTAAGAACCCAAGTTGATTTGGTAACAATAATGCTCATTACGTCATCCCATCTTTCCATTAAGGTCGGCTGGATATCTTACATAGAGCAGTACATAAACAAAACGAGTTACTAATAACACGACTGCCCAAAAAGGAGTAATGTTTTTAGAGTTCAAAAATGTATGTATGTGACTTTCTTTATCCCACTATAACTACTAAAGGCAGTTGATTTTTATATTTTTTATTTGGTTACTTTTAAAAAACACAACAAACAGCTAGAAAACGAATTGTAGGCCTATTTTTTAACTATTGAAAAAGGCGTTATAACATTTTGTGTATTGTCTATGATCTACTTCACAAACTTCACATCACGTTTTGTCAATTAAAATAAACTTTTTATTTAAATTCAAAAATTTACATTTTTTAGCTCTTACGAATTTACTAGAATTTTGTATACACCTAATGCATCCAATAATTACACGACCCGTTTTATTTAAATAATATATTTACAGTAAGGTTTATTTGATGTTCTAATAAAGTTCCTTTCTCCAAAAGGTAGCTAAATATCATACAATTTATACCAACCTAAATGCCTCATGGTTACTGGATGATAATAACATGAACTTTAAAAAAGTATATGACAGACTTCAATGCACCTAAATCTTCAATGAACCATTTCGGAATAAACCTCTTTCGAACAAAAAAATATTTTTTAAATCAGTATATATATGACAGAGTTATACCCGAACATACATAAAAAGAAATATATGCATCCGAATGGATAACCTCCTTTTGTTTTGAAGTCGGTTAATTATTACGTTTCATTCAAAAGTAACTCGAGTGCAAAACATGTTAAACAAACATCCGATAGTTACTATCGTTCACCATTATCATAATGCATAACTTTAAGAAGGATTCGCGCTTTTAGATCCATGGAACAAGTTCGTCTTGTCCCGCCTCCTACCCGTTCAGTTGTTCCTCTTTGTTCCAAGTTTTCGATTGTGGAGATCGGAACAACTTACACAATAGTATTGCTTGTGTGCTGTTAGTAAATAGGCATGTTTAGTTTGAGATATTGTGGAATGGGAATGTTCATGTAAACCATTTATTTATTTTATTAAAACTTATGTGTGTGTGACATAGTTCCTATAATAACTACACTAATTATTAAGTTTAATACCTCATGTTATTAGTAGAATCTTTAAAAGTTTATTTTCTTGTAGTGCGAATAATGTACCTACATTGTACATATGTATTTTTGATCTCTGTGTGTTTTGTATCCCTTGTAATTTTAAATCGTTTTTGTCCTAAATGAATGAAATAATCAATTAAAATATACCTAACGTAAAATAATATCAAAATCAATTTGTATGTGACTTCAAGAGTCTGCCAGGTGTGAATCACCACGGAACTCCAGAACTCTATATCTACACGTTCATTGTTCCTTGGAATGTCATTTTAATTCTGGGGATTCTTCTCGTAGACCCTTGCGGCTCTAGGCGTAACTTAACCAGACCGTGCGTCTGTTCAAGTGGCCTCCGCTAGTGCTAAGACAGGTGGGTCACTGAGTTAGGCCCATGTGGGTCTGTTAGTCAGTCCAGGTTGCGTTTATGGAAATCCTACTTCAGCACTGAAGTAGCAGTTCTATATACGCGCCTGGGTCGACATTTTAGTTGCTCAGCTGTCGAGGTCGAGCCTGAATTATTGTATTGTGTTGAAGTCATGCGTCGTCAGCCTTACGATTAAGAGTTACGGCAAAATGTCAATCTCTTGGCAGTATATATTACTTAGAGGACTCGGACTTTCCAGCAACAGCCAGCTGAGTTACAAGTATGCGATGCTGACCGGTCGAGCAATTGCTCACATTTCCCAATCCATACATATAAGATAAATCCCTTTTCTTCCATTGCATTCCCTTATTATTCCCGTTTAATATACTCAACCTTTTCCCATCTTTAATTCCCAAAGTGCCCGATCGACGGCAATAGCCTTGCCCCTATTACGTAAGTGGGTAGAAATTAAACCTTGCAAAATGTGGGTGTTTAATAAGCCTCTACCATCTCCTTCGGTGAGTGTATGTATATTATGAAATATATTATATTTCATGAAAATAGAAGTAATGAGTGTTAAGGAAATTTTTATAATTTCATATTTTATTAAAAATCTTCTAAATGTTATTTCAGAAGAAAAGTACCCGCTGCTTCAAACGAAAAGATTATGCCAGTCATATGAACTCATTCAAGAGAAAATGTTATAAAAGAAATATGATTTTAATGAATGTCAGTAATGAGGAGAAATGTATATTTTCCTTATTTTGCTATGGTAGCCATATAATAAACAAGAAAAGGTCAAAGAATAAAGAGTCAGATTTTACACAAAATAAACATAAATAAAGTATTACCGGTTAACGTATTTTTTTTATTTTCTTTTTCTTAAAGATCTTACGAAGCTTTGTTTATATAATGTTTTTACAAAGCTCTTTTACAAAGTTTATTAATAGAGAAAGCGTACGACGAAGACTTATCTTTCTTAATATAGTAGGGAATAAATAAATACACTATTTTAAATTGTTTTAATTTGTTTGTGTTTTGCATAAGACATGCTATTTATACAATTAATTACTTTAGCAATAACACGTGTACGGGGTACATTCTGAAATTATATTTGAGTTTTTCAGTAATTTTTGCATATCTGGATGGCTGAGTGGAAGAATTAAATTTATTTGCTTTTTAACCGACTTCAAAAAAAGGAGGAGGTTCTCAATTCGTCGTCGTCGATTACTTGAAGACGCCTGAACCTGGACAATCATTTTTTTTTTGTTTGAAAGGGTATACTTTCCAGGTGGTCCCATTTAAATTTAATCGAAATCCGTCGCCCGGTTTTTCAATAAATATGTAAAAATTCTATACATCGATGATATTTTCGTTTACTCCGAAACCTCGCTGTCTCATTGGAGCAGTACGTTTAGTTGGCCTACCCTATTATATTTAAACAAAATACATCTACTTCTAATCTAATCCTGCCTTATCGCTAAAAGCAATTTCTTCCAGGCAACCTTGGGATGGTAAAATAATGACCAGTAATAAAATAACTTAATGGGTAGTTATGGTGGTGGAATCAAAACGTGTTAAACTTAAAACTAATAAATGATAACTATAAACATAAACAATATAATTAGATAGGTAATGCAGGGAAATAAGTGTAATCACTTTGTAACATTTAATATATTCATATACACACATAAACATATATAATAAATATTACATTAAGTACGGAAACGAATTAAGATTTGTTATTGGGTGCAATATGTTCTTATTACTTTATGAATGTTAGGGGTGGTCAATTTGACGCGTAATTGGTCCTATAATAATAATAAAAAAAAATTAAAACCGCAAAATACCAAAAACAGTAAATTTAGCTACAGAAAAATGATTTTTTGGCAAATAGTAAACTAACGAAAAATTATCTTAAATGTATATTCAAACTAAACTCCTAGGCTAACGTAAGTAACTGATTTTAAACTTTAAGTCGATGACAAATACTGAAACAAAAAGTAAATTAATTCATTTCCCAGTTTGTTTGTTTTTTTTTTGACAAAGTCTTTAAGTTAGCCACTCACATTCTTTTATCGACTTAGTTTTAAGATCACTCTACAATTTCTTTTCCATTTCTTTACGTTTTTATTGACAGTACCTACAAAAGCAGTTATCTAGTTAATGCATAATACTCCTTTATATCCCCTACAAACAGAGTTCACTACAAAACAAAATTAAATTCAGATACAGGCTCGTAAACTTGAGCCTACATACTCAAAGTCATTGAAATTCTAACCGGATAAAATCTGCTATCTGTACATTCCTTATGTAAATGACGTCTGTTGCAACTCCAGTACAAATCATGCGTGTAAAGCCCTCGACAGAATCAGTTTCATGTGTGATCTGAATAATGTCAATGTCTGTTTATACCTTTGAACCTGTTACAAGGTTTTCGTGAAAATATATTTTATTTCCCCTTACGTTTTTATTGGTAACGCAACACTTTTTATAAAGATATTATTTCTAATGATCGTTTTTCAATTTGCATTTAAATCCCAATTCGATATGACTGTGGAAATTTTCCAATCCACTCTATTTTCAGAGTATTACAGGTAATGTGGGAGTGATATTTCTGATGGTGTAAACGTCTATAACTCGATATATTTACGATGACTGGTTAGCATGTAGTGTGCTAGATATGTAGATTAAATAGACCGTGGTAGTACCATCTTAACCCCTTCATGTATGTGCGTTACATTAATTACGTGGCTTACATTAATAGTGTCCTGAACAGAACACGACGACTCTCAGTAAATCAATTGTGTAATGGTGAGGTTTACTTTGTGTGTGTTTAGTTTGTATTTTATTAAAAACTGGCTATATTGGCCGGTATGTGTTCTGTCTAAATTCCAATTGCGATACGTATGCTGTCAGTGACGTTTACTATTCCATACCTTATTCGCATTGCAACAATACTACTTCAGGCAATAGAATCCTCGTCAACTTTTTTGATTCTCCAGTTTATTTTTAAAAAATGATAACAAACTAGTTTTTAGTCATTAAAGCCGATATGGTATAGTATATTGTTGTTGGTAGTTTAAAGGTAACATGTCAAACGATATGAAATAATTACTACCATTAAGCAATATCTTTTATGTTTAAACAATTGTTGGGAAAGAGTGATGTCTAATCGGGGCTATCGGTGAGACCGTTTGTCACAATCGAACCACAACACGTAGAATCGCACGCTGTGCCAAACCCTGCTCCTAAGATACATGAAAAGCGGGTGTTGCGACGATATAACATCAATGGTCACATCAGCATGTTCCCCAGGCGGCGAAACGTCACCCTATCATGAGATATAGTCATATAGTCTATATTTAATTTTTTTACCATACCTACCGAGAATTTGACGTTGGTTGATAATAGAGGACTTTATATGGATAGTGCCTATGTCCAGTACCTCCGTATGTCGAAATGCTGTTGAACCTTTTTGAATACCAGTGGTGGCGTTAAGGAACTCCTTTTTTGACACGCTATTAGCTACGGCTTTGTTCGACATACCAAAGATTTAAAATTCACTCTAGAAAAATTAAAGAAATGTATACCAGTCACCAAATTTTGTTCAAGAACTACTTCATGAACATTTATCTTCGTCTTTGCTTTCCATATCAAAAATTTAAAGTCACCAAAAATATTACCAAAATAATGTCAGTATAGACACTCCTTAACGAAACAAAGCCCATGGCAGACCTTGATGGAGCTTGGATCTTTGATGATTTATATTGCGGAATATCTTTATCATCTGTACACTTCCTCCTCTGTTGCAGGAATCTAGATACTTGTGCGGTGCCAGTGGCATTTATTGTTCTGGTGAACTCGTTTATTTGTTTTCGCAGCAATGTCAACACGGAATGGTTAGAACTCCTCGCAAACTTTAGAAACAGTGAATAATTCGGCTGATTCTTTCGCAACTGAGATTGCATTCATTTTCTTTGTGTAGTATTACTTGACATGTTTTTTGCTGGCTGAACGTAATCAAGTTTAGACATAATTAGTTGAAATAATTTAGAGGTGTTAGTTAAATAAGCAAGACTGATATAATCCTACCAAAATCAAAATGTCGTCGGTATTACTACTAATATCAAATATACACACAATCACTAATCTAGGAAAATGTCAGGAACTCTATGAAGTCAATTTTCAACATTACATTTATGAATCTTAGATGCGTATTTCCCTTTTTTTACCGACTACTATAGAATAATTTTATCTACAGTAGACAGTAGCTATTCAATATTTCCTTATATAAATTATTTTAAAGTTTAGAGTTGATTAAACACACTTCTACTAAACTGAATATTTAAGAATCATATTAAAATCACTAAATACAAAGATAAGGAAAGTAACATCTAGATATTTAATCAAGGTATCAACAAATAAATCCTTTTATTCTTCACCCCTATTCATGTTTTCAACCAAAAAATGTTTATTCACATCACTAACCGCTACATCATTACCTACTGTATACATTAACGCAAAGTACCTGTAGTATGATTTATTCAGTAGGCCTCAGTCACGTTTCAAATGTAAATACGAAACCGTTTGCGATCACGTATCGAAAAATTTTGATGCATGATAATATGGTACGTGCGATAAGTTCTGTCGGCTTAAACTGACTACAAAATATACCACAGGTCAAATTTGGTTTGAACTGACTGTCTGAAAGCTCGCAATATGAGAATTTGTCAGATACAGAACAGATTAAATCACGTACTCCTTTGAAACCAATGGTGTAATGTGACGTATAAGCGCTTCGGCGTTGACGTCGCTGAGTTTGCTGCAATTGTGGTAGTAACACAGACCATGAAGGATTGCTTGGAGAGGCAGGTCTTCATTGGATATGACTACTTTGGGAAGTACCGATGTCCGATGTAACCACATCTTAACCTTGCAACAGATATGGACGCAGGATTACGGAGGGGACCAGTATTCTCTTATCCCTCAAAAGACACACTAGGTTCCGGGAGCTCACAACTACTTAAAGGAATATATTATTTCAACAAAATAAAAATTGATACAGTAACGTTTTAGGAAGGCTGATTGCATTGTGTTGCCACCATATAATATGGCAATTCTTATTCTATATTCTTTTTCCAATAAAATACCACCCAAGTTACGGAAAGCTTCATAGACCAAAAACTTAGGAGCGTCAAGGTACCAGTGTCTCTACTCCGAATAAAAAAAGTCAATGTTGCTGTATTTTGGCTATCTGAAAGCGTTCGATTCGATCACCAAGATAGGTCTTTATATTGAAAATGTTGGTTAAGGTAGTTTATAATTTTAATATGGCCATGTTTTAATAGGCCCATGGCCCCAATTCTGTTACTTCACTCGCTAAATTAAAATTCACTAAATATTCTTCATATAAGAAGTAAACCTTGTACACTTCAAAACAAGGTCTTATTTCAAATTGAAACAAGTAGGTAACATATGTCGCTATCGAAATAAGCAATTTATTTGTCGACTAAAGTCTGATACGCTTAAATAAACTTTAATACCACGTAGCGAGAGCCGCTATCCGTTGAATGCCATGTCTTTTGCTCTGTGTTTTTAGTAAGCGTCTTCGTAGGTGTAGATTAAAAACACAACGTCATCCTTGTTCGTTTTGAACAAGTTTTTATACGGCAATTATACAGCGTTTGAATAAATTAAGACTCTCGCTGCGTGGAAATAAAGTTGAGTATACGTTGACAGGTTTTATTGAAATTTAGCGGCGCCGAGAAATAGATGCTAGTAACAAATAGACCTTATTACGAAGAACACGAGGTTGATTTTATATGAAGAAATTAAGTCCGGTTTTAGTTTAGTGGAGTTTAGTCAAAATTGAAAACAACCGAATGAATTTTAACTTTGTTTTTTTTTTATTATTATTTATCATGTTTATATTGTTAGCGCACAATTTTATAAAAAAAATTACTTATTTTTTCCTTTTACCCATGTTTACCTGCCTCCAATTACTTTATGTTAATACTGAGATCAGTAGTTTTCAGTTTTATGGCAGATATATCTTTATCAATGTGTCTACTGTAAACGAAAGCAGGTTCACTGCCCTGCAAGAAATAAATAAACTTGCATGCAACGTCGACGGATTTCCACAATTCAGGTTACGACTTCAATAAGACAAAAACAATCTGCAGTCACCAAACTAATATTGAATAACGACTCAACATTGACGAGAATTTAAGTTTTAAAAAAATAACACACATTGCGACACACTTATTTACTTACCAATCAACTAGGTACCTACTTATAGATTTTAACATGAAAGAACATGTTTTTAAACAAGTCATGGCCAAACACCATGCGTAGAATGAATGCAGAATGCTTTATAACTTGAGCGAGGATACTTCATTTTTACTATTAAAATAACATGGCCTTTGCTGACAACGGGTTGTCCTCAACGCGAGATTTTAGAGACGTGCCGTGGGACCAGTGACAGCTCCTATCGATGATTCTACCTCAGATTCCATAAGTGGCATGGAGCGCTGGCACCTGGTGTGCTGCGGGAAGTAATGCATTTCGTCAATCTCGTTCTTAATGTGACTGTGACGGTTTTTTATTTACGAAAGTACTGTGCATTCATGTTCAAAAGTCTGTCTGTAACTAGTTTATCAGTTAGATACTGTTGTTGACGCGTAGCATTTTTAAGCGGCTTGTGCGTTCGTGATCATGGTGACGTAACTAAATTTTAAATTTTCGCGTTCCATGATATATAATCATGTTAACGGGAATTACCGCTATCACGTAATAGGTATTACCTACATTTGAATTGCCTGACGCGAACATTTCGAACAAGTGGCACTGGCCGTGGTCACAGGCTGAATGACCTACTGAGTTAAGGTTAGGGTAAATATAGTTGGCAAAATGTATATTTAATACGTCTTTGCCTAATCCATCCGGGATACAGGTGTGAGTACCAACATATATGGATGTAAACAGTCTTACTAAGTCATCTAGAGTCAGCTTTATTAGGAAAATATGTGTGTCTATTCAACAATCAGTTGTATTTTTTGATACTGGACATCGTCTGATGCAAATTCAAATTATTTTGTTTTACATCTAATATCTTTAATCTGAACTGTCATTGTGTAGGTTTTCTGAACCATGACAGGTCAACATATTTATTGGATGCATGTAGCTTCTTGCAGCTGTTTTCGCATAATCTTGATTATTTTTTTAGCTTTCTGCACTTCTTCCACATACAAACTTTAAGTATACCAAATTTCACATTTCTATTTTTTTTTTATATATATATTGTAGGGGGCAAACGACCAGACGGGTCACCTGGTGGCAAGTGACTACCGTCGCCCATGCACACCTGCAACTCAAGAGTCACAAGTGCGTTGCCGGTCTTTGAGATGGGAGTACGCTCTTTTCTTTTGGTTGGTTTGGTTGGTTTGAAGGTCGTATCGGTCCGGAAATATTGCGGTTTGGATATTGCGTGAGACTATTTCAACGGAAATTCTTTGGAAGCAAACGCAGATCTGTTGTTATATTTTCAACATTTTAGTTGGGTAAATTCTTGACTGTCAATCATTTGTGCGAACATAAAACTAAATAATAAATAAAAACTCCATGAGCTATGTTCTAAGGTAACAGTGAACTTCCATAATCACAATGCAGTGTACTCATTACTGGTACACTGCATTGTGATTATGGAAGTTCATAATTCAGGTGTGTTAGCGATGTGTATTGTGTACCCCTATATAACTGTATTTAGCAATTCACAAAGCAGTGATGATTACACAGAGTAGTATTTTTTATTACTACCCGTAGTGTAAATTATTGAGGGGCTCGTTGCTAAGTGGTAACCGAGTAGGTTAACACATTACAAAGTTAAGTAATACTAGCCAGGTCAGTCTAGGATGGGTGACCATTCTTAACCAATTGAGACCCCTCCGTGTCTCGGAGAGCACGTTAAACCGTCGGTAAAGGGTGCCATACAAACATCTGTGGCATTCGTTACGGGTAGTTGGAGCCCTAAAAAAGAAGTCCGACAACTTGGTCTAACTACAGAACTTCGATATCGCCTAGTACTTGGGTTGTGGAGGTCTGATGGCAGTCGCTTCACTAAAATATCAAAGTTCGGCCGTATCGTAGGTAGACTGAAAGCCGACCCCAACTTAGTTGGGAAAAGGCGCGGAGGATGATGACCCGTAGTGTAAATTATTAATAAACTATAACGGTCATCTAGAAATGACACCGATGCCAGTAATCTAATTTTAAAAAGTTAAAAGGCTGTTCAGGCTTCAAGCAAAAACGACTGTCCAGGTTTTAATTTATACATAGAATTAAAATGCAAGCTAATCCCTAATGACTGGCTCAACATTTAAGTCGTAAATTAATACGATGTACTATGAAATATATGATGTGAGTTAGAAATGAAGCATAAGTAATGTCTTTTATTTAAGATGGATTATCAAAATATTAGTTAAAATTAATAAATTTAATTTCCATGTGTTCCTCACAGAAAAATTATTTGCCATCTGAGGTAGCGCAATTATCTACAGGACTTGCGTAGTACTACATTTTGTGAATAGATAAGGTTGATTTTGAATTACGTGTCGTGTCTCGTGTCGCGGTTTAGTCCTAAATAAACCGACAGTTACTTTTGTCATCTTGCTAAAAATTTATATCTACCAAATGCGAGAGTCATATAAGAGTGCTTCTTGTAGCGGGTCAAAACTTTCAAATAGTAGAAAATGGAGTGTATTGGTGCATCCATTAGCTTTGTGAGCTTAAGGCAAGGGAATATGTATTTAGTTTTTAAACTTCAATGTGCTCTGGAATACGGAAAATTTATCCTTTTTGAAGACACTCGTTTCAAGTTGTAATGTTACGTAAATGTTTTGAATCTCAAGCTGGCGATAAATAGCATGTTACAGATGAGTCTTGTCAAATTTTAGGAAAAATAATCTCACTAATATTATAAATGTGAAAGTTTAAATGGATGGATGTTTGTTACTCTTTCATACCAAAACTACTAAACGGATTGCGATGAAACTTGGTATGTAGATAGCTGGAGACCTGTATTAACATACGAGTATAGACTACTTTTTATCCTGATATTCTTACGGGATCAGGACTTACGCGTGTGAAACCGCGGGGTGCTGCTAGTAAAAAGTAAAATACGTGTTGTCGACAAATAGATGATTTATGTTGAAAAAAAAAGTTTTTAATTATTGTTTTAGTTGTTTTTTCTGAAATGATTTTCCTAGAGTAGGTTCACATTTTTAACAACATATGAATTTTCATGTCCATTTCCATGATTGTGTTTTTTTTAGTATGTTCTTTTGCACACATTTTCAGACAAATCTTGACATTCGTTCTACATCCTTGATATTAAATACCCATAGTTTGATTCATGTCAGCCTTCACTCTTAGGAAATATTAGCAATATCGGTCAATTTTCAAGTTGAAATTGACAGTTTTCAAAATATGATTTATGTACATATAAAAAAATTATGAGATTTCCTAAAATCCCTAATATAGTCTATTCTACCAAAGTTATCTATTGTCACGGGAATGTTATCAAAGATTTCTTAAGTGTCGATCGACAGGTACAGTGAAAGCCTCCTTTTCTAAAGATTGTTACTTGGCATGTTATATTAAAGGCTTTTATGTAACTTCACGCGTATGTGTGTCCTGGAATTTACAATCAATATTTCACCCACTTCCACTGAATCTATCGTGCTGAAATTTGGCACACACGTTTGGTTCTCATGACAATTCACAATAAAAGCTTTTTTTTTAATTTATTTTTTAATAATTTATTTCCTAGAGCTCGTGACAAATGATATGCGAATACCTTTGCTTGTTTGCCACTTAGTAGTATAAAAACATCACATTCTACTTATCATCGTTACCGCTACTAGTTATAGCAAGAAATTATTCACACAATAGACTCACCATTTTACTCTAGCAACTTCGTTAACACAAAGAGCATATGGAAAGGTACGATCACAATGGATGTAAGGGGCTCGCACTGACGTGGAACACTACGAACCCTCATTAAACAAGTTGTCGTGACGCAGAACATTCTACGGACCCCTATCTGTTTTGCTTACGGAAATATTTTGTATTCTGTTTAGGCCATTTAGCCCCGTATTC
The DNA here is from genome assembly GCA_949752705.1 of Callimorpha dominula. Classification (NCBI taxonomy): domain Eukaryota; kingdom Metazoa; phylum Arthropoda; class Insecta; order Lepidoptera; family Erebidae; genus Callimorpha; species Callimorpha dominula. The sequence continues at coordinate 3,161,942 of OX456991.1, forward strand.
TGTAATATAATTTGATCTTAAAAGAAACTACTATTTCTGCAAAGAAATTGTGTCTAAATGAAACTGAATTTAGTTGTCTCGTAGAGCAGAAGTGATAAACGAGGAACTAAAGAGCTGCCTGTACTAATATTGAAGAATATATTTTCTTGGTTGCAATCGCTAATCTCTGGAACTAAAATTCGGATATGATACCTTTTTGCATTCGATAGCCTAGTTATTGAGGAACAGAGAAAATAAGAAGAATTTGAAACCGCGCCATGACTTTTCGGAGCAGAGCGATCATAAATGGGAGGGAAACATCTTTTACCAATTTCTAATTTATTTTAATTACATATAGGTATTCTATTGTATCTTTTGTATTTTACATTGGAAAGCTACAATATATAAAGAGAAACGATTATGTTTCTTGTTGATTCCGATTCTTGACGCAAAACTCGGTTTCTTGCGGTGCATAATTATCTTTAAAAAAAGTATCAACGACTTCCATGTGTAACTTGTATACCTACTTCATACCTTAATTTTCAACCCTGAGAGGTGAAATATTTTCTTCAAATACAAATACGACCTTGATTTAAAAAATTATTATTGGAATCAGTTTACAATATGCAAAGACGAAACGCCTTATTTTTTGAAATCGATGATATTTTTTTTCAATTTATTTTACATTCTTATGTCTCTCTGTAGAGTATTTCGGTTTGTAATTTACAGTAGCCTAAAGTCTTTTAGACGACTCTTGAGATAATAAGGTTTAAAGTTTAGTTAAGTTTCGTTTTCCTATTATTATGTTTTTTTTCTTTATAATATGGCTTAGGTAACATGAAGCCATATCGATTAAAAAAATGATGTCCTTTAAAACATGTGGGTTGGTACGGTATATATATTAAAGTAATAGAACTTTAACTCATGATATACTTATCATTGAGTAGTTTCCGTTGCCATCTGTGGTCTACATCAACAGTTTCACTTCACCAAATGGTCCTTTACAACAGCAAATGCCAAGTTAAATCGCGAGTGCCGTCAATTCCTCCAGGATTGCATAATCAAATCCAGACCTAATTGTAATGGAACCAACCCGAAAGTATAATATACCCTTTCAAAAAAAAAAGAATTATCCAAATCGGTAAAAGATCCTGACGACTTAAGAACCTCCTCCTTTTTTTGAGTCCGTTAAAAAGGGTATGAATCAAGAAACAAATAACTGAATAGTATTTCTTTAGTACTTTTATTATGTACCTACTTTATGAAGTTCCCAAATTGCAATGTTTGAAGCTACAAAGCCTCTTTAGTACTCTAGTCGTCTTGATTGACTTGCCATTGCTACTCGTAAAGCATAACTGTTAGGCCAAATACCTCAAAAACGTGGAATAAGATAGATAGATAGATCATTCTTTATTATACACCACAGTTGAACAAAAATTAAACATAATTAGTTAGTTTATACTAAGCGGCAAGTACAATGGGCGGTCTTATCACTAATAGCGATGTCTTCCAGACAACCTTTGTATGGAAACAACAGAGGAAAGTAATCGGTAGCTGGTGGCGTACCAAAAATATTTAGAACGGGAACAATGAAATAATAAATATAGTATCTAGGTAAAGCGAATGATATTACCTGAGAGGTAAGAATGGGGTGAATAGGAATACGTGAAGTATCTACACATACATATATATATACACATACATACATATACATACACATACAAAACAACAAGAAATAACTTTAATAATTAGTAAATTGTTAACCTACCGTATCATTGTGTACCTGGTACGTTACAACATCATGGTTGTTTCAAGTTATTCTCGATGTAGAGATTCTATGAATTACATAATCTATGAAATTATTACTAACAAGGAAGTGTCAAGTTTACATTTCAAAGGCGAAAATATGAAGTTTAGTACTCCACCGTCTTTGTATGTCGTTGCAGGATATCTAGGTAGAGGGGTATCTAATAAGATAAACTAAAATTAGATTGTTGATAGGTTTTAATTGACTATTTTTTTAACAAATATTTTAATTCTGAACCAAGAAAAATGGAATAAATCTAGCACTTGCCACACACACAAAAACAGCTTCATCCACAATGCTAAGTTCTGAACGCTGCACTATGTAAATGGCTGGCCACTGAATAGGGATGCGATGCATCGGCTTGCAAATTGCGGATTCCCTGTGTCTACACGTGCCGGTACTGCTCTCATAACCTACGGATTACTGGACGCTGTTTCCTGTTCGTGGATTTTGTGTCAGTGATATTCATATTATGTGTATATGTCATCGGAAATGTATGTAATCCGTCAGTATATAAAATGAAATACGTAGGTACCTTGAAAATGTGTATAATGCCTAAAATCGATAGAAAATAATAACTTGAGACACCTCACACACGGTTGTCTGATGTATGGTAACCAGGCAGTTGATAAACATACTAATATATTAATAAATACATACATATTCTGGATAAATTATATCCAAACACAGAACAAATGATTGTGCTCATCACACAATTATTTATCCTGGGTGAGAATAGAACCCACGACCTCTGGATCAACAGTCAGGATCACTACCCACTAGACCAGGAGGCCAGTCAAAATGTGAATATATGTAATGAACACTTTATGTTTAATAAAATGACCTACCACCGACCTTTCATAATTTTTTTTGATTTTCAGTCTACTGTATTTAATTTTTTATCCACCAATTCTTTTGTACAACGTTAGTTTGATACATTTCCTAGTACCATTTAGGAATTACACGTAATACCTATAATACATAAATTTCCTAGGAAGTGTATTGTAGTAGTGTGTGTATTTATACATATGAAGTATCGTTGATAAGTTATTTTACACATATCCTAATCGGAATTGTATATTTTACATAGGAATTGTATACAATTATTATGTTTTATACGTTTCCTGTAAGAATGTTGTTGTGAATATTTATTTTTTACTCTTTATATTAGCTTGAAGTGTATTTATATACATACATATTTATGTAATAAAATATTTTAAAGTGTAATTCATAAACTTCGAGACTTCCGATTAACTTGTTTTTTTTTTTTTTTACTACAAATGGACTTGCACACGGGCTTATGACACTATGAGACTATAAAATAAGAAAATAAATTATAATTTAAGAAAAACTAAAATAACACACTTTAATTGCGAACTGAACTAAAAAGTAGAAAATAATTTTTAAATATGAAGTTTGTGTTATAGCGTAACATACTCGTAAAGTCAAGATGGTTTATTATAATATATTTTAGTCTTTTTCTTTTTAATTATAATTTATTGACAAAGCCCTGTACAACTTCTAATACATACAATCTAAGGCTATAATTTATTATGCAGAACGATCTCCGGCCTCCATGAGCGCTGGCCTGGGGGTAACGGGTGAGGCTGCCCGTTACTCTAGCAGAAGCAGGCCTGAGACGGTGGCACGCAGTGTTCCGCGCGTGCCACTCTACACTGGAAGGGGGGCAAGGCCCCCCGCTCGCAAGGGCGTGGCTGCCTTTTGTTCAAGAGGCGGCCAAGGTCTGCCAGGGTTCTCGGGGACTTCCTTCCTAGGGTATACCCGAGTCCCTGGCAATAGACTTATTTATGACGGAAAACCGTGTGGTTTTAGTCGGTTCGATTCCGACATACCACCTCACTGGCAGCCCCAGTGGAGTGATGACCCGAGGGGGTTTCCACACGGTAAAAAAAAAAAAGAAAAAAAAAGGCTATAATTTATTATAACGAAAAAAAAATTAAAAGACTAATCAGTTTAAAATAAGAATTAAGTTATTAACAGAATAATTAATTGGATTATAAAATGCGTGAGATGCTTTATTAATTATTTTCTACTTTAAGTTCGTTTTGCTATTAAAAGTGCTTTTATAGATTTTTTGAAAGATAATTTATTTTCGTTCAATTTATTTCATTAACGACTTATTTGGTAGTGCATTAGACTGGGGCATGGGTCCGATTCCAGGTCTATTTAAATATTTGTTTGCATTATAATGTGTATTTGAATTAGTCTGGGTGTTTTTATGTACAATATGTATATCTCTACAAAAGTAAAATGTATATAAGTATGTTAATCCGTGTTTAAGAACTCATAATATAGCTCTGCTTACTGCTTAGGTCTACATAGCGAGGGTGTGTATTACCAAGCCAGGGCCACTCTGCAGTGTAGGTGTAAAGCTACAAGTACACGGCGGGGTCGACCAATCGTACCAAAGTTTAGTGGGCTGCCGCGCGCCGGTATGGCCGCACGCTAATTCGTCATCCGTTGGTATGTAGACTATCGAATTAGTAGTACTTAGTCTAGGTTTATTTGTTTACAAAAATACAGTAATAGGCATATAACTTACTGGCAATTAAATATTACTGGTAATTAATTCTTAAAAAAAGCCAACTAAGATAACAGCCACGCGATAGAAAGAGAGGCAACTTCCAAGTGAATATAACGTAGGTAATTACACTGTAGGCTACCTGAATTGCGACTTTACTGTGTCGGAACGAGAGTCGTTATTTATTTAAATGATTTGGCAGAGTGGGACTTCTGTACCTGTACTATTTTGTATTCTGTGGTATTACATACACTCGCTATCTATTATACATGTATTAAAAATAATTTTTATTGTATTTGTCTTTGTATTTTCCATAATTTTAAATACCGCTCAATTATTTATTCCATTTGCGAAGTCATTTCGATTTCATTGCGTCTCATTTGGTAAGAACTTCTTTTTGCTAGACTAATAATATATGTATAAGGACTTGGTTAGTCAGTGAATCATTTTACTTTTTAACATCCGTCGCAAAAAGAGGCGTGTTACAAGTGTATCGCTTTTATCTGGGTGTCTGTCTTTGGCATCATAGCTTTTAAATGGATAGATCGATTTTGATTTTATTTGGAAGATTATTTGATTGAGAGTGTTGTTAGCTATAATTTAAGAAAATCTGTTCAGCTGATCTACGATCATCAGCTTTTTTCTAACCGTTAAAAATATTTTAACAATGTAAGGAACAGTAAGAATAATTTCGGTATTAAAAAAAAACGATTTGTTCTTATATTATTACAAACATATTAACATTTTATTAACATATTAATATTATCATACCACGCCATATAATATTTCAGTATTTGAAAGTCCTAACGTCCAAAAGCATATATAAGTGTTGAAACAGCTGGTTTGTCAGATGCAATAAAGAGTTTTCCGAATGTTAAATATTCTTCTGTGTTCACGATAGTAGCTAAATTCAAACAATTCTCAATATATAGGTCTCGTAGACTCTCACTGAATCGTCTGAATATACATAAGGCTCGATAGACCATATATAATGCGAGATATTGGTATTGGTATAGGGCCCTGTTTCCGCATCTAGACTCATAGGCGGTCCATTATGCGTTCAGATAGGCTGACTAGCTGAGCCAGCCTAGGTCCTTCCAGAAATACAGAAGCCTTCTGGGTCGTTCGCAGGCTTCTAGGAGCGACCTCGCTCCCGCGAGTTGTGTTGTCACTCCCTCGTACTCCAGGACAACGTGGGCAGCCGTTTCCTCCGCGTTGAGACAACTTCTGCATAGAGGACTACTTGTCGCATTGATAGTGAATAGGTGCCGGTTTAATGCGAAATATACATATTAAACTCGGTGCGCGAGTTAGACTCGCGTTTGTTTTTTTCATATTTGTGTGACCTAGCTTATTTTGAGGTAACCATTTAATTGATCAATTTTTATAATGAATTGGATATACCAATGATATGATTGTACTCACGTGTGTATTTCAAGAAACCACTGACAGGGACCCTTTATTAAAGAGCGAAACAACCTGTCCTGACCTGACGTGGAACGATCTGCCGCATCGGTGTCAACCGTTGCACCTCACCAGCTGCGTAACCAAAGTTCTTTAGAGACTCGTGATTACAGCTGTAGCCTTATATATTTAATAACTACCTTTAACCTTACCGAGGGAAACCATTATTATTCCTTAAAGTACCACTAATAATGGTAACAAATTTCACTTTTTTTGTCGTTTTATCTGCCCTTAACGGCGGTAAAAGCCTATTTCGCGCAGATAACGCAAACTTGCGGGCTAACATTTCTTCTAAGTGTCCATTCGCGCAATCAAAAGACGACAGTAAGTGAAGATTTGCGAAATATGCTTCCATAAACGGTTATTTCGCTCAAGTTTTAGTTTCAAGGTCTTTTGTGTAGTAGTAATAATATTAATAGTATAAATACCTACATATTTTATACAACGTATTACAGAAAAAGGTATTTATAGTATCGATATGCATATAGCATAAAAATAGTTCGGCAGTTTTAAAAAATATGGATTTAAAAAAATCTTTAAAATTTTGCTCCTTGTGTAAACAATTCATCGTTTGTTTACCTTCCTTGACTTTTTTAGAAATATTTTAAATATATAGACACGACGGGCCTTCGTTTTCATTTATGTATCATAATAAAAGATAGATTTTAAGTTAGACCAAAAGCAACAAAATTTTGAAACCTGCATCCATTTTACATGTTGCGCGTACATGCGCGTAATGCGCGTACAAAACATACAGACAGGCAGACAAACTTGTTTTGGCTTCTATTGCTCTTGCATTCTAAATACCCTTCATATTGGTGCCAATTCTGTTGTTACAAAACTCACCAAACTAGACTAAAAATTAGTTTAGTCCTGCCAAATGACGTTTCGTATTCTGAAAACGTAGGATTAAACTAATTTTAGTTTGACAGCACTAAAATTGGTTAAGTTACTCAACTTGGTCCAAATTTACTCATTTGCTATTCTATTGTACGTTTTATATGTCTAAAATTGGGAACGTCACACTAAAATTAGACGACATATAAATACATGCCGACTAACTTTAGTGATATAAAGATCTTTGAATTTTTGGTTAAAAGGTTAATTAATAGTATATTTTTTTATATGATGAATATCGAATATGTGATTTTAGCTTTGTTCGCTTTGGCAGAAAGGTATGTATATTTTAAATTCATTATTTAATAAGAGTGCTTACTGTTTACATTAAAACTAAATAATCATCAATTCATGACCTGATGAAATTATCAAGAGAGAATAAAAGAATAGAGAAAAACATACGAGACAAATAATTCCAATCCGTTTGAAGTGGCACAGGAAAACTAGCAGAAACTTTTAAGGCTCTACATCTAAAGCTTTTCATTTACTAAATTATCTCGATAAAGGCTTCATCCCCTAGACATCTAGAGGTTTGCTTGATTTTTAATCATTTTTATGCAATGGCACTTTCCCCATAATACAAACGTGGTGTACCTACTCATATGTAAGTAGATAGAGGTGTAATTATATAATCTACTTATGTAGGTTCCTATATAATATTTTTCTAGTTTTATTTGTACTCCCTTTTTTGCCCAAGGAAGTTATCAAGCTCCTGTAGGGCAAGACAATTTCATTGCACTCAGTCAAACTTCTGTGAGCAGGTGCATTGCAAAAACATCAGATGTAATAGTGGAAGAGTTAACACAAAACATTTTGTATTTTTTTTCTTATAATCCTGCTCATCAATTTTAACCATAGATATAGATTTATATATAAATTGTAAATACATTGTAATATTGATTGATATTGCTGAAATTTTAAGTTTTCAAGAATTGTTCAATATGCCCAACACCATAGGTGCAGTAGATGGGACACATTGCAATAGCAAAACCACCAATAACTCACTCTACTGCACCTGGAAATCTGTTTTATAATAGAAAAGGATTTTACAGTATTAACTGTCAGATTGTGAGTATAATCCACATTAATTATAATAATCACTTTAACAAACTGTAATAATAACAAGGTAGCTGGATGCAGGTGAGAGGCCTATATCCAAAAGTAAACTGCAATAGGCTAATTGATTGATTAACTGTAATTAACATACTTCCACCGGCTTCAAAATAATAAACTACCTACCTATATAAATCCTAAATTTAAATTTACTGCAACCTATGATCTATCTATCTTCAGTAAGATTAATGTTAATTATTATACTAGCTGTTGCCTGTGGCTTCGCTTACTTAAATTTTAAAAATTACATCAGAAGGGCAGGCTAGCACAGTCCATCTTTGGGCATAGCTTTAGTACTGGCAGTATTTGGGTAATTACTTCAGAAGGGCACGCTATCTCAGTCCATCTTGGGCATAGCTTCTGTACTAGCAGTATCTGGGTAATTACTTCAGAAGGGCACGGCACAGTCCATCTTTGGGCATAGCTTCAGTACGGGCAGTATCTGGGTAACCTTTTGTTGTTTGTTTTCTGAACTTCTAAGTAGTTTTATGGCGTTACATACAACCTTGCCTTCAATAATTGTTATGCTAGTCAGGAATAATTTGGAAATGTGCAATGGACGGCTTAAAACAAATTTCATTGTTTACATCACCATCGATGCCTTCATTACCAGCCAGAGCGAACTGTAATAATCATTTTAGAATGTTGCAACCTCTTTAACATGGTTTTTGATTATTTCAATTGAATAAAACTCTAATTTAGATCATTTTTTCAAAACAAAATTATAATGATTGTATTTCTACATTTCCAGATGATAATGAAAATGAAGTGGATGAGGAGAATCATGATTCTAATATTTTGCAAAGAGAACCCAGGTTTCTTTTAACGTACATGGCATATTCAGGAAAAACTGATATAAACACATTTAAATTAAACTACTAGTAAATGTTATTTTAATTAATGCTTTGTTTTTTATTACTAATACAATCCACAATTAACATTAACAAATAATAACTAAAATTTTTAACATAATATAATCAACTCAACAAGAAATCCTGGAATGGAGGCAGTCCCTATGATATCTAGTATCTTTCACTCTATATCTGTAAGCTCAGATCCAGTTGGTCCTTCTTCTTTGGCCTTATTGAGTCACAGATGTTTACGCCCCTTTGTCTTCACTTTTGCCCTCCATAAACTCCAAATCTAGACAAAAATAAATCACAAAGTATTAGTATAAGCATATTATGATATCAGGAGGTACTAGAGTCAATCTGGGCACTACCACTCTCATAATATTGGCTTTAAGTAGCAGTATGATACATTGAAAAAAAAAATCAAGATTCCTCTGTCCATTTTTCCTTTTTCTATGGAATTATGCAAGCTTACATAGTGATGGTAACTGTTTATCATCAGGTAGCCTGTGTATCTGTTTGTTATATCAATCTTATAAATACTTATGAGACCTTTCACATACTCGAATCATATCATGTATTTTGTATAAATTTTGATTTTTTATATTTACTTATTCGTGAACGTACGGTATATCCTCAAACGCCTCTTCACGACATTTTCAAGACAGTATTATCAAATTATTATACTCAAATCATTATGCTTTCAACAAACAACACTTACATGCTGCCAGTACAGTGGTTACAGAAGTTATTACATTACAGCTTAGTTTGTAGAACTAGTTCGATAACCATGCTTGAAATTCCTTTACGTTTTGATTTGCCTAATTACCTGAAAAAATGAAATTGACATGGTGAAAAATGTCATTAAAGCGAGTACAGAACAATATTGTAACGAAATTGTCTTAATGTTAAATACAGTAAAGACGTAAAAGAGTAGAATAATAAAACAATTTAACAAAATTACTTGGTAAATAAAACAATGAAAAATTTCTTACCTCTCGCCATTTCTAGGTTATTGTTGATGCGTTTCACAAGTTACTATTTTTTCTATTATTCTCCTTCATCGTGATTGATTTATTTATTTATAACTTTAGACTTATTTTAAAAAATATGTTAATTATCTTTATTTTAAAGGTAAAAATATGTCAGCTTGACTTGCACAGATTCATTATTAGCTGTTAATTAGACAGATAACAAAAAAGGATATACAGTGGGTTGCCAGCTATGTGAACTCAGTAGAACAGTATTTACTAAGCTATGAGCCGGAAATATGATACTTTGTTTGGTACATAATTATAATGTTCGTAAACAAACATTAATGTGCATTCAAAAACCTAAAAAAGTTGTTTCAGAAGATTTTATTCTTTCACTCGTCACTCGTCGTTGTCATTCATTCTTTACTTTTAAGTAGCAGAAACACTCTCGTACTTAACTTTTAGTTATGTCAGATTCAAATTTAGTGCTGTCCTAATAAGAACTAAATTTAATTCAACGAAACAACAGAATACCATGTTCGATATCTCTTGACTTAAATAAAAGTTTTTTAGTGAAATTTTAGTTAAGTGCGGTGAACAACAGAATTGGCACCATTATTGATTTATCTTAGTTATCTCCAATGTACAGACAATAGTCAATATATTTAAATCATCAAGCAAATACTGCACGATAAATATAGCTTTAAAAATGTTCGTTTGATAAGATTGGATATTCAATTCTATCCAGTTTGTTACAAAACGTGGATTAACAAAACCACACACACTCACATGGTTGGTGGCATTAATTAATAAGGAGCTGACAGAATTCAATGTTTAGATTAGTGCCCTCTAGTGTATCTAGTGTATATAAAAAAGCGGCGGTAGCGTAATGGCTAAGGCGTCGGACTTGCGATCAAGTGGTTGCGGGTTCGAACCCCACCCAGTGCACTACCGTCGTGAACCCACTCCTAACACAAGCATTTAGCTTAGCTGGAGGGGTTAACAAGAATGCTAGTAATGTGTGACCCACGTTACTAGTAGTCTTTTAAAAAAAAAAGAAAAAGAAAGAAATCTATACATGTATTATTAGCGTGACGGTCACGAGTTCAGTGCTTTTTCCCCATAGCAAAAGTGCACAATCGTGCCTAAAGAAGTTTTCACTTCAAAAAATTGTTGTACCTTAGTTACATATCTAATCTAAAACCTTTAAACGAGCAATTCTTGATATATATATATATAATCTGAATCTCGGAAACGGCTCCAACGATTTTCATGAAATTTAGTATGCAGGGGGTTTCGTTGGCGATTAATTGATCTAGCTAGGTTTAATTTTTAGAAAACGTAAAAAAAAACCGAGCAAAGCTGGGTCATCCAGGTAGTGTATAAAAATCGCGAAGTTTAAAAACAATGACTATACATGTTCCTGTTCAGTTGAATGTAAGTTGCCTATGTGGTACCCACCGATGTTTTAGTAGACCTAGAGATTTTATTTTTTTGCCAAATACTAAGTGTATCAACAATAATTTAAAAGGAATTCCTTAATGAGGTGTCAACTAAAACCAAACTCTAACAAACATAATATAACATTACTAGCAGCACCCCGCGGGTTTACCAGCATAAGTCTCGATCCCGTGGGAATATCTTGATAAAAAGAAGCTTATGCGTTAATCCAAATCTTCAGCTATCTACATTCTAAGTTTCATTGTAATCGGTTTAGTGGTTTTTGCGTGAAGGAGTAACAAACATCAATCCAAACTTTCACATTTATAATACTAGCAGCGCCACGCGGTTTCACCCGCGTAAGTCCCGATCCCGTTTGAATATCGGGATAGAAAGTTTCCTATGCGTTGATCCAGGTCTCCAGCTATCTACATACCAAGAAATAGTAACAAACATCCATCCATCCAAACTTTCACATTTATAATATTAGTGTGATAAACAACACATTACTTTTAAAACAACATTATCTAATCTGAAAACTTGATAAATCGTATATTCCAAAACTTAGTGAAAACTAAATTCTAAACAATCTTGTAAACGAGTTCTCACGCCCCAGAAAATATATTATGGAGAAAACTCTAGGAAAGCTAACTTTAATCGATGTTGGGAACTTGGGGACTTGCGCTTCATAGTTCTGGCTTCGTTATAAATTCCTTAACCAGCTAGTTAAGTGTAATTACTTCATTACCCCGACATGTTTACTTGGTGACCCAGTTGGTGTTTACCTTTAGATTTAGGGTCTAAAGGAAATGAATAACCATTTACCTTAGTTACTTCCTTTTGTAGGAGTTTCTAAGTCGAGATGAATTTTAAAGAAGAATGGCGGCTGCCATCGCCCTTGTTTATTAAATATAGGCATGGAGTTACGACATGGATAGCATCTATCCGTGAGGTAATTTTATTCCGATATAGGCATATAGTGTATGGTAATACACTCACAAGTTATTTTAATATCGATATTTTTATCGACACTCGTCAGATATTAACAACCACTTTTTTTCAAAAAATGTTACAGATGTAATCGATATTTTGTGAGTTTAAGACGCCGTCTTTACTCTTAGAACAAATTATAATATGGTCTACAAATAATTTGAAAAAATATATAAGATATTTTTCCCATAAGATTTTGAATCCTATATTATTAGATAATGAGCGTCTAAAGTTTAACTCCGGGAAATATCAAACTAATTGATTTAATCGTAAATATCGTATCGAGTACTTTTCATTCCTTTCTAACTAACATTATAAATGTTAATATGTGTTTGTTTTTCTGTTCTATTCTCAACCGATTAACATGAAATTTTGTACACACGTTGGCAAGGGTACAGATAAGAAAATATCTTATGGTACCTTTTATCCAGAAAAAAGTACTGTTACTGAGGGATAAAAAACTGACAGTCGTAAGACTGCACGTCAAAAGTGAAAACACATACACATGTATATACACATTTGTATATATATCTGAGCGTCATGGTCACGCGAGTTCAGAGCTTTCCTGCATACCAAAAGTTCCCAAAGTGCCTATAGAAGTTTTCACTTCAATAATCGATATTTTTGTTTTTAATATTATCGATATTAACAATTTTCTGATACACAGTAGCAGCACTAGTCACGCATTGTCTTTGTAGTTGTTCACATGATGCCAGCGCCTAAAACCAAAAGTTTGGTATGAGAGTGGTTTAGTGATGTAACCCAGAAGTATTGCCATAGTCAAAATTCATCTTTTATTATCATTATTCCGGACAAGGAAAGCAGTAGTGAAAGTTTTAATTATTTCCTGAGGGTAGAAATAATGACCTTGTTTACCAACTCTACCTGTAAATACTTTATCAGTTCAATAGGGCGGCCTCGATGTTAACAATTTTCCTACCAATATTTGTATCAGCCATCCCACGATATTGAATAATCACTGCGCCATTTTGAAATGTTTGTACTCATAGATTTTTAATGAGCCACTTATGTCGATAGGCCATTGTGGGTGTAAAGTAGTTTGATATCTTGAAATTCCGATAAAGATGCTTCAATGGTTTTCAGATACTTTCGTCCTGTAAAACGGATTTTTGTTTTATATAAATGTCAATGGCTTTCGTTGTTATTTCCTCTAGCATTTATTGTATGTATTTCATACTGTTGGTATTCCGAGTAAAATAAAATAAAAACTAGCCACCCGCCCTGGATTCCCACGGGTAGCAGAGACATCTTTACAATCATCATCATATTTCAATAAATTTACACAAAATTTCAACAAATTATACACCTAAACCTTCCTCATGAATCTCTCTCAATCCTTTCAGTAGTTTTTCAGTTTATCGCCAACAAACAAACAGACACAGAGAGACGCGGCGGAACACTTTATTTTATAATATGTAGTGAAACTACTGCAATTACTAACGTTTGCTTGTCCATTCCATAAGAATTCATATACAGGAGCGGCACGTTGTCAACGCAGAGGCAACTGCATACAACAACAACTGCAGCCGTTGACGCGTCGGCATCTGCCGTGAACCTATAGTTATGCTTGCAGTTTTTTTTGTCGACGGCTGCCACCGACGATTTTTGACGGCTGCAGTGGCTTCTGCTGTTAACAACGAGCCGCTCGTGTATATATTATATGGTCATCGAAGTAATTATAGAGATATCGATAGTTGCCTCAAAACTATTAGGCCGTAGAATGTTATAGTTCTTTACCCTATAATCACTACAAATTATTTCACAAAAATACTATCCATTTATGTTGTCAATGCCTCTATTATTCATCATTAAATAGCGCAAACATTTTCCCATTCAGTAAAAATGTTACCTGAAAATTTATTTTTATTGCCGATGATTTTATTTGTCGTATTTTTATTTGTCACAACGCGCTGGAGAATTTTATTGGGCTTGACGTTATGGGTTTATAAACTAGAACTTGACAAATGTTTGCATATCCAATATAGTTATTTGTCAGTTGTACGTCTCAACACGCCAACGCAACATTTTCGGTTGCTTTTTCAGGATCAGATAGGCATTCAAATACAGGATGTTACAGAAAGATGTAGTCATATTTTAGAGTCGTCTTTTTTGTTTATGTTATAGAGGGCAAACGAGCAGACGGGTCATCTGATGGTAAATGACCACCGCTGCTCATTGGCACCTGTAACTCAAAAGTCACAAGTGCATTGCCGCCCTTTAAGGTGGGAGTAGGGGAAGAGGGGGAGGGGGCGGAGAGTGGGAATAGGAGAGAGGGGGATTACAGGGTATTTTAGGATAGTTCGTGGTTTGTAATATAAAAATCTTATTTTGAAATAGACAAATTAAACTTCAAAATTGATAAAGCTATAATTTCGTAAGAAAGAGTTCTGAAACAAATAAAAATATGGCTTTAAATACCAAGAATGTTGAAATATTCCCCGATTTTTGGAGTTTACTCCTTAAGAATCGGTTTCCATATAAGGCGCCCAGTATGAAATGAACATGAAAAGTAAAATTTTGTGATCGGAAGGCAGCGGAACGCTTAAACGCGTTGTTGTGCTTAATTAATATATAATATAAATATATTATAGATATATTACACCCAGACACAGAACAAATGGTCATGCTCATCACACAATTATTTGTCCTAGGTGGAAATCGAACCCATGACCTCTGGCTTAGCAGTCACTATTCATTAGACCAAAAGACGATTCAAAATTATTCAATATATAAATAGTTATTCATAACAACTAATAATATATTAGTTGTTAAGAATTGTACACCCACACCAGGAAAGTATTCTCGGAAAGAAGAAAATAAAAACCTTGGTTTTTTACATATAATTTTTTTCAAGATCAATCATCTATTTTCCGGCTACACATAACGCTCCTAATATTTGAGCAAACCTTTCTGTAACAGTAACTTTCTGTAATGATCGTGTATACAGGTATACACGATCATTATTCTCACAAAAATTTATTCATCTGTCAATACCATTTTTGTACCATTAAGTCGTTATCTGTCGTTAAATTTAAATATATGTGTATTTTATTTACTTTAATTAGTTAATTTTATTACTAAAACAAAAGACAACAGGTTTACAATTTTGAACATAAAATATTTAAAACTAAAAAAGGCCACCCCGATCCCCACCCGGCGCAAAGCTGCCCATTACACAGGCCTCGTTTCCCCGCTGTACGGCAATGGACAACCTTTGCGCCAAGTAAGACCCGGAGCGACTGTCAAATCCCCCGCTCTCTAAGGCGACGGCCGATCTCTCTGATAAACGAAAGGGCATCAGACCCCCAACATCCAGATGTCTCGAACGCTAGTGGTACAAACAAGTAACTTTCACCCAGGGCATATTTCTTTTCTTCTTTTACTTTAATTATAACGGTTATATTTACAATAATTAAAGACATGTTAACATCAATACAAAAACAAACACAAATGAAAACAAAGATAGGTAAAAGAAATAAGGATTATTAACTAATTTTATAAGTTAGTTTGTCTCGAGCACTCAAAATTCGTCGACACGGAAACGTTACATTTAACGCTGAATATTCCATGTTTGATTTTCGTAATTTTCTTTTTAATAAAGTCTGTTAACATTGTTCCCGCAAGAACAACCACAAATTAAAAAAAGACATAGCATTTCATTTATTGTAAAACCTAATGCACCATCGCAAGAACTTACTTAAACCGAATGAAACCAGTAACTTGCGTGATTCCCCGAACTATTTAATCATTAATGAAACCAGTAACTTGCGTGATTCCCCGAACTATTTAATCATTAATGAAACCAGTAACTTGCGTGATTCCCCGAACTATTTAATCATTAATGAAACCAGTAACTTGCGTGATTCCCCGAACTATTTAATCATTAATTAAACCAGTAACTTGCGTGATTCCCCGAACTATTTAATCATTAATTAAACCAGTAACTTGCGTGATTCCCCGAACTATTTAATCATTAATTAAACCAGTAACTTGCGTGATTCCCCGAACTATTTAATCATTAATTAAACCAGTAACTTGCGTGATTCCCCGAACTATTTAATCATTAATGTTGGGGAAAGCGCTTGATCCTATTTGCTTATCTACAAAAGTTTTATTAGCATTGAAACTACTATAACATATTAATATTACTGTTAATAAAGTCCTTAAATACAAATATTTTCCTTTAAATTTAAATCAATTATGTAAAAACATTTTTACTGTGGGAGAGCCATGCTTCAGCACGTATGGGCCGGCTCGACTCGAGTGATACAACGGCCTCACAGAAAACTGTCCTCATAGCAATGATTAGTTGTGTTTCGCCGAATGAGTGAGGTTACCGGAGGTCCTAAACCTTCCCTCTCTCCCTTTACCCTCCTTTACCCTACTCCCACCTCAAATGTCTTCAGCGCACTTGTGACTCTTAATTGCAAGTGCCCATAGGTGGGGGTAGTCACTTACCATCAGATCACTTTCATAATTCAATGCGTATATAAAGTTTCGTTTCTGTTCTATTGTATATTCTGTTGTATTGTATCTATAACGCTAATGTAAGATAATCCTGGGTGCAGAATCAAGTCAGGCTTATCATAAAAATCCATTGTCAGCGGAACGAAACTAATTTATGATAAAAAAAATTCAACTCTCGAGGGGTTTTAATTCAGCTTGCAAGATTTAATCCAAACTTATAAACATTGCAAATTAAAATATAGATTGTAAAATATAAAACAATTGATTGACTGGCCTGTTGGTCTAGTGGTTAGTGTACCGGTAACTGATGTCTAATATAATTAAGGTATATATAAACTATACTAATATAATAAAGCTGAAGAGTTTGTTGAAACAGGCTAATCTCTAGAACGGCCAGTTGCATTCTGAAAAAAAAAAATGTATTTACCCTTTGGTAAAGGGTAAGGGTGGGTCTGAAAGTAGTGAGCAAACCCATATACAGCGTGTAAGTTAAGCTACGCGAAAAACTTACAAAAACCTCTTTCTGTTTATACTTATCACAATACAAAGTTATTTTATCATAAAAATGCGAGATTAAGGATTATAATAAAACTAATAACTATAAAATAGTCATTAGTTTCATTTTGGCGCTACGCAATGTACGCGGTATTTTTTTTGTGCGGTACGATGACCTTCAAAGTTCGGCACCGTCGAAGCAGCTGATTGCATAAATGTTATTTATTTGATTAAATTGCAGTTTTTGGCCATATTTATTTAATTTTTTTTCGGTAAAAAGTTCTGTTTACTTATCGTGATATCACTTTTAACCAAAAAAATATTAAAAAAAATTAATTTCAACTCAAAATGATGGTCTGAATACAATATTTCACTATTCGGTACGGTGTTACTTACGCCCTGTATATTTAATTAATTACCCTTATATTCAAGAACCGTCTGTCATCCGAAGCTTTTTGTACGAATAAGTAATAAGAGTTTATTTACTCGAAAAAAATAAATAAATGAGTCGTATAGAAGAGAAGGAATTTCACCAAAAAACCAGCGAAGTGCGAGTTGAACTCGCGTGGAGAGGGTGCCGTACAATGAATATGTATCTACCATCATCAAATCATCATCATCACCATCTTCCTGCCCTTTTCTCAATTTTCGTTGGTAACAGCGTAATGTGTAAAGGGTTTTTACTAATTTTTTTATGGCTGCCCGCCTGCCTGACGCTTACCCTCCTTGGGAATATAATCTTGGTTTTAAGACGGAAGAAGTTAAAATTAAAATTAATGTAAATTTGTTAACTGCAGTAGCTCGCAGAGGCCTTGGTCGCGTATCCTATAATGTCCTGTATTTCCTGTGACTTGAGAGACTACTATGACAGGAAGACTAGCTGGCATCACTATGATAGGAACACCATCTGAATATGTTATCTACAATGTTTTTGAAAACAAAATAACATTGTAGTTAAAGGGTGTGTACACACAATATTAAGAGATTGGTCTTGGTATTTTAAGACCTTAGACTTCTAATAGGTTTTCGTATAATCTATAAGTATAGAACTATTCTGTATTTTTTCAAAATATTGGGTTCAGCTCAATAATTTAGTTTATTTTTTCATCTACTTTTAGATAACTATAAATTATAAAACTCATAAATATGAGACCTTTATAACAAGCCCTTTCATTTAATATGTCACACGGTACAGTTTACAAATATGTTTTTTTTTATTTGGTCCCCAAAAGTGATTCAATATTCATTTATTTACGTCACACATCTGTGTTTGGATCACAGGAATTGATGTGTTTAAAATTTCAAATTAATCCGAACAGTAGATTCGGAGCAAATTGGCTGTGACAGTCGGATAAAGCACGAGTAGTCCTTAATGGGTTCCGTTTTCTCATTCTACGTACGGAACTCTAAAACAATATATTTTTATGTGAAGAGAAACAATGTGACTTATTGTGCCCATGGTTAATTGGAGATATGCTTATACAATGTACAAAAGTTCTCCGACTTCCGGACCACAAACATTATTGATAATTAATCAATTATTGTCGTCAATCACACCCTTTGGGAATAAATAATGAAAAATTCGTTTATTGAAAGGGAAAATTAGAGAAAGGAAGCCAATTGAAGGAAAGGATTTTTTTTTGTATAAAAGAATACTAGTAAGGTGGTTCACACATATTGTACACCTTGGGTGTAAGCAATAGCATGAGTACTTAATTGTAACTGTAACTGAGTGTTAACGGGAAGTCCGAACCCACTAACAATATTTTGTGCATGATTATTATTTTTATCATCTTGGGCAATTTTATTATTACTCATAAAAAAATTGTCATACTAAAGTATGTATTTTCTGTAGATATAATATGGGTAGGCCAACAAAACGCATTGCTCCAATGAGACAGCGAGGTTTCGGAGTAAACGAAAATATCATCAATGTATACAATTTTTAGATATTTGTCGATTTTTCAAAAACCGCTCAACTGATTTCGATGAAATTTAAATGGGACCAACTGGAAGGTATACCCTTTGAAATAAAAAAAAATAATTTTCCAAATTGGTTTAGGCGTATTCAAGTAATCGGTGAACATACATAAAAAAAACATTCCGACAAATTGAGAACCTCCTCCTTTTTGAGGTCGGTTAAAAACTACTCTACTCGCCGCAAATAATTTAAAACTTAATGTGAGTAAAACGAAATGTATGCTTTTTAAATCCACTGTTAGACAAAATGATAGGTTAAGAATACTGTCTCAAGGGAACCAAATCGATTTAGTTGATCACCACAAATTCTTGGGTATACAGATAGATGATTTATTAACCTGGAAGAAAGAATTAACAGCCATAACAAATTCGCTCAGTAGTGCGTGTTATGCGATCAGAAGTTTGAGAGACGATTTAACTATTGCTCAAATTCGCCCTGTATAGTTTGCCTTAATTGAATCAACACTTAGATATAGCATTAAGTGTTGGGGAAATAGCTATAAATACAATATTAATTGTGCTTTCATTATACAAAAGAGGGCGATCAGAACCATAGTTAAAATCAAACAAGAAGAATCATTTAGAGATCACCTCAAAACATTAAAAATTCTTACAGTACCGTGTCTATATATTTCTGTTGTGATTAGCGATTTAGTTAAAAAAAATCATAAATTTGAGACCCTTGACGAAAGAAAAATTAGAGAAGCAACTAGAAGAAAGGCTCTTGCCAGTACTATAATACCTAGGTTAAACATTGTTAAACCCTGCTCGGGTGTACAGTCTATATCTCTGTTTAATCAACTGCCAGTCGAACTAAAAACAATGTACAGCTTAAATAAGTATGAAGGTAAAATGCGTGCTATATTGTTTGAAAAGTGTTACTATAGCATTGAGGATTACCTTAATGACAAATCACTGTGAACATATTAAATAATAATGAAATCCACGTACAATTATTGGCTTAATTATTTGCTACTGAATTATCAATTGACTTTTTATTTATTACATGGACATTAATTCACTACTTTTGGCAATTATATATCATTTTAACATTAATTTATCTTTTTGACATTAGTTTGTTATTTTGATATAATCGTATTATTATCATAGACTTTAACTTAATATTGTAGTTTAGTGTAATACTCTGACATGAATCCAATAATTGTATAACACCAGTCATTATTTAATTTTTATTTTTATTTTGTTATTTTTAATTGTAACTTTTATTTTGGATGTAACTTTATTGTAATTTTTATATAATACTATAGAGAATCAAATTGTTAAATGAAAAATCCATTTGGTATTCAACACAAATATATTTTGTAATGAATAAATGCAATACTTATACTTGACAATATTACAAAACCATAGGATATTTTACAATATCTTATATTACAAAGAAACTTAGACGCAAAATAATTTTAGAAATTACAATATTGAACCCAAAACTTCTTTTGCGTGTTTTACATGCGAAGTATTGTGTTCTCAATGACAAAGGTATTGAGAGCTCATTTGCGACACTTAACATTCTCTATAAAATTAAACATTAAATAACTCGTTAGTTTAATTAACATAGCGTAGTACCAATTCAGCAATGCCAGGTGACATCGATCGTCGTGTTTACGAGTAAACCATATATGAACGTATACGAACAGAATCGCGGCTCGTAAACTGAACTCGTAGGCGTTTACGTTTCTATCGTAAAATTGATAGGTCCGCAGGGAAAGGATTCCGTATTTCCAGTTTCGTAAGTAATGGGTAATGCGTTATGCTTTAATCCGGGAGCGTGATGTGTTATTGGATTTGCGTGTTTTTGTTTTGTTGTTACCTTGTTTTGGTCGTAATTTGAGCGTAGGTTGTGGTTTCGAGTTGTATTGTTGTTAGATACCTAGTGTCACGTTTTGTGTGTTTTATTCTAATGTTTAAATAAAACAAACAAAGTTTTAGAATTTGCTGTAATAGAAAAATATAAATAGTAAAAAGTGGGCAGTGAGTTCGGTTAGGCCGGTACGAAAGGTTGGTCAGTGTATAAGGCCCACAACACCGCACTCCCCTGGTCGGTGTCAGCAGGCGAAGGCCCCGGCGTAGTCCGGCGGAGCGCGGACCCGGGAGACTGAGGTATCAGCTCGAGCGAAGAGAGTAGCAGAGGCCTGGCGTAGCCTGGCGGAGCGCAGCCCAGGAGGACTGAGGTATCACCTCCGTCGAAGAGAGCAGCAGAGGTTCTCGATAGCTATTGTCGAGCGCAGCTCTCAAGCCCCATAGAAGTTCCCAGTACGGGAACAAATAAGGCACTTAGAAAACTGTTATAAGTATTAACAGATTTATGAGAGTAGGGGTTTTATATTATAAATGTCGGTTACACTGAGGGTCGGCACAGAGCAGAAGTACGTGTCGTGTCTCAAGCGCAGTTTTGAGACGACTTGGGCGGCGCGCGCGCAAATGGATCTCGCCGCTTCGGATGAGTCATCTTGTCGAATTATCTAGAAAAGACAGTTCGCCATATGTAAGCGCAATTGAAAGCGTAAAGGATAATTTCTTTTTATGTAATGAACACTGATTAGATTATAATTTGAAAATTGGTTAGTTGGTAAGATTTTAGTATAATTTGTAAATAGTTATGTAAGATTGATTAGATTAAGTTTTATCCTTTTTATGTAGGAACAGTATCTAGTGATCGTGACACTAGTTACCTTACCTTACTTAGTTGCTTTACGTTTTTATAATAAATATTGAGATATCGGTGCGGAATATTTCCCATTACATCATTGATGCAAAATCAAGATATTACTTTAAATGAAAGTCTAAGTAGTCGATGATGATAGACAGTATGTTCCTTTACAGGTCCTTACAAAGGGTACTACATACACTAGTGTTACGCAAGGATACATGCAAGGAGCATTCTCAATCCCTCTTATACATGAGGCAATCAGTCTTATTTTTTTGAACTATGTTAAACAAATACTACTACGTTTTGTTAAAAACTAAGTTTTAGTTCTACAATTTAGTTTATTGTCAAAAACTTTAATACCGAAATCTTAATGGTATATCATTAATAAAATCAGCTTTAAAATTTTAAACATAATAAGTGTAAATGAAATAGATTTTTTTAAACTAACAGCGCTTAACACACGCTTAGATATACGCTATAGGCTTTTCTTCGTTCGATCACACTAACTTTTCGAGTTTTTGTCTTTTTTTCAATTACAATTAGCAGTTTTGAGTTTCTGACTAACATATTATATATGATACGTTTTTATAAACGCAGTGCGCTTCGATCGTTCACTTATTCTTGTTGACCTTGTCTTTATTTTTTTACTATCTTCTGCTAGCTCGCTTGCGTAAAAATGGTTTTTGTGTCCCCCGGGAAGAGTTCTTTTTCTAGGTGAAAGGTACCCCTTGTAGGTCGTATGTATATCATTTTCTGTTTAGTGTTTCTCGGCAACGTTTATGTTAAATTTCACGATAATCGGTTGAGTATTTTAGGCGTGTAAGCGCTAAAAACCAAAAAAAAAACAAACTCAATTTGGCATTTGTTATATAAGTTAGGATTACAATTGGGCATTCTCGAATTAATTTCAGACAGAGATGTGACTACAATATCATTCGAGCGTGGACCAAGAGAAGCGGTAGCAGCGGCTGCTATTTACCCCGGTATTCAGCATGCGACGTAGGTGCTCGCGCTTATGTTGCGTTATCCAGCGAGAATAGCTCACTACTAAATCAAATTCGAGAGACATTCTTTAAATTATTTCAGGTATCTTTTAGTTACCTACGCCGTGCATTTTAATATAAAGTCTCTTTTTTTTCAACCTAATGGTCTTTGATATGCTCTGTTGTAATTAGGCAACAATATTTTTATCATAATACATACAGGCACTACAAATTAATGTAAGTGTTGGCAGATCACGAACAGTGATGTACACTGACATCATACGCCATAATAATAATATTTCTAAATTAATGTCATCAGAAATAAAGTATTCATAGACTTATGCTTTCAAGGAGTTTATTGTTTAGTGGTTCCATATTAAAAAAAACGACTTCTATTTTCCATCTTCTACCATTTCCTGTGGCCGTCTATTATTATCATGTCTGACATTAAACACTCTAAGACTGTATAACCATCTACCAAAATACTTTCCCGGAAAAACTTAACGTCTTCAGAAAATCAGCTCGAAATTCCTTCCTACCCTCTCTTGATAAACTTGCGCCTTTAATCGTCGTAGCATTTCCTACAGCGGCCCATTTCACACGTAGTGAGGCTGTTGAAAACTTTCAAAAACTTCATTCGGTTACAAACCGTAATAGTTTTCCGACGCCTTGGAGCTTAAGGCGTATTTCATAATGCCGGACTTTACGAGAAATGGGGCAAATTAAGTCTAAGAAATGATTTTTAATGTTTTCAGACTAGGCTGTCACTTACTTTTGTGGTTGAAGAAGACATTGTTATAATAATAATTTTTATTTTTTATATGTAGATTGTTACGTCCATAGCGTTAGTATTACATGAAGTTATTGAACTATTGTTCGTAAACTTACATACACAACATTTTGACAATCAGCTACATAATGATTGAGTGTGCAGTCTCATCCATCGGTCACTTAATGTTTTCAGCGTGGTGTCGGAGCTGGCACATTATTGGAATGATTGCATAAAAATCGTTCACTCTCGTGTCGACAAATGTTCCCGATGCACTGCAAAACCGTGGCATCTCCACAAGCATTGTTGTATTGTACACGCAAGCGCTGTATGCCATCTGCGTATACTTGACCCACAGACTGCACATGTAGAACGTTTTACAATAGGCTCTATAAAGGGTTATTTTGACCTCGTGAGTAGGTATACCGACCTAATCTACGATCCAGCATATTACTTCGGACAGGCAGCGCCCTGCCTTCTATGTATAGGTGGTCACTTAGATTCTCGGTGACCCAGTGACCTCATCAAGGTTTTATTTGCTAAGAAATGTATGGAACTTATATGTAGCCTATGGCACCGTTTTAAAAACAAGCAACTCACTCTTTCTAACATTGTACCTAAGCCCGTGAGCCACCGCGTAATCGTCACATGACTTCAGCGGTCTTCTCCATGCCCTGATCGATAGGCTCAGCAGCACCAGGTCGTCAGCATAGCTAATGTTGTTCATAGTAAGACTATCAACATGACAGCCGATGCCAGTGCCCCTGAGTTCAACGATCAGCTGATTGATATACAAGTGAAGTATATAAGGGCAGGTAATTCCCTCCTGCCTCACCCCACATTTCAAATTATAGTCTTCGGACAGACTTCCTGCCCATCTTAGAGTATTTATTTGTTGTTAAGCAATTCTGTCGGTTTCTATAAACATTTGCAATAGGTACACGGTGTCACTCATTTGTCGAAATATTCTTTCATGATAGGGAAAGATTGCGTATTACAGCTTGGGAGGTATAAAAATAATAATTTACTCCTTTATTGTACACTAGAAAAATTGAAACCAATTTACATAAATACCAACTGAGTTAAATAAAACTGGCGGTTTATACGTTTGGCGGTCTTATCGCTCTGTGACAATCGGTATCTGGCAGGCCTGGTAAGTAAATCTCTATTAATTGAGTTCAGCTTTGATTCCCTGTTTATGATAATTCGTTGAGATTTGTCCCTGGCTGTTGTCATCACCAGAATTTACCAACCGAAGGGTAAGTGGTGGATTTTCCCTCCTCAGTCACTATTTAATTTTATTCCCTCTACCCCGGAACTCCGTTGAACCTAATTAAATGTTTAAAATAATAATAATAGCTTCACACATCTCACACACGGCCGTCTGATCCCAAACTAGGCAGAGCCTGTACTATGGCAACCAGACTGCTGATAAACATTCTTATATATTTCGAAATACATACATGTTATAGATATATTACACCCAGACACAGTACAAATTATCGTGCTCATCACACAATTATTTGTCCTGGATGGGAATCGAACCCACGACCTCTGGCTTAGCTGTCAGGGTCACTAACCACGAGACCAACAGGCCAGGAAAGTAACCTAGCAAAAAAAATGCTACTTTGCATAAAATTATAAGATGATATTATATGGCCAATAAGAGGATTACAATTTGTTTTATTATATACAAAAACATTTGATATAGGTGACATTGAAATTAATTGCAATTTCAAAATGACGGTAAAACGTTTTTCAAACTGAAGGTATGCTTTATCAATTCAAATAGTCAGTCTTATAATGAATTGAACTTAATTATAATAAAAAAACAAAGCATATTTTTGGTAGGTTTAGTGTGAAATACAATGAAAAAATTTTGCAAATGCTGTTGTGTGTTAAAATGTTGCCTAAAAGGGCCTTCCTATACCCTAATCAAGGAGAATGTTTGAAATTTGGGTATATCCATTAAATAACACTCTTAAGTATGGTTTAGAATCATTTTACGAGAATACGATTCAAGTCTTGAGTTTCGTTCCGAACAATCTTGTAACTCGTGGAAACACGATACGTAGAGTCTATTGGAGATAGTTACGAGTTTGAAACTGCCACCGAAATAGGCAGTTAACATGGCAGTCCTTGTATAAAGTACTCGCTTGAGGAAAGCGATTTGTTTGGGTGACATCAGGTTACGTGTTAAAATCAATATAACTAAGTTAAAGTAGCCAATAAGTTTTTGTATTATATTTGAATTTATTAACAGACTTCAAAAAAGGAGGAGGTTCTCCATTCGTCGGAATCTTTTTTTTTATTTATATTCACCGATTACTCGAAGACGCCTGAACCAATTTGGAAATTCTTTTTCTGTTTCAAAGGGTATACTCTCCAGATGGTCTCATTTAAATTTTATCGAAATCAGTTGATAATTTTTTGAAAACACAACAAATATCTAAAAACTGCATACATGGATGATATTTTCGTTTGCTCCGAAACATCGCTGTCTCATTGGAGCAGTGCGTATAATTGGCCTACCCATATTATATTGAACAAAATACATCCACATTCCACTAAAAAGCATATTGAAGTCGGCACGAAAAGCAATAAAATTATACAAAAAGTATTTTTTTTTGTAACAAATATTTATTTTAGGATTTTTATTTTTGTAAAATATTGCAATGAGAGTCCTCAGAGCTGTCGAATTAAAAAGTGTTTTTTAAAGTAACTGAGCATTTAAAACTAGTAAAGTATACTAGGATATATATTTTACATTCAAACTGAAATAAAAACTGTGAATTTTCTTCTTCGGTACCGAATAATGCGTATAAATTAGGTAGGTAATTCATCATTTTAATCTCGTTGAAGATTTTTAACCACGTTTTTTTATGTTTGCCATAAAAAGAAACTGTAGAAATTTTTGGCTCTTCGACCAAGCAGATTGTACTTCCCGCTGCGTTATAAAAGTTAATTTAAAATTGATTTTTTTTTTATATAAAAATGTAATTCTCTCTTGTTTTAAACTGTGTAATTTTAAAACAAATAATGTAAGTCACATATTCCTTATCACATGGATTAACCAATTAACAAGTAATACATGTTTAATATGCTTATAAGTAATAACAAAACACCATATGGAATACGAATAATAATGTGTCAGAGTTCTTGTTAATAATCGCTTAATTATATAATTACCAGCAACCCACCCCGGCTTTGCACAGGTACAAATTACACCTACACCTTCCTCATGGATCACTCTATCTATTAGTGAAAACCACATGAAAATCCGTTTAGTAGTTTAGTAGGAACTTTGTTTTATAATATGGTAGTGATGTTAACGGGATATAACGCGATCAATCTGTATTCTATTGAGATGCATTGAATTGAGTTTTCCTTCTTTTTATAAAATTATTAAAACTCATATTAACAAATAATGTATGCACTTTATGTTATCCGTAGTAGGTATATAGTTATACCATTCGTACTCACAAGTCTTTCACACTTTTTCAGGATCAATATACATTATTTCCGGGTCGAAGGATCTTATCACGCTTTCCTTACTGTAGTGACGGAAGCTATAAAACGGATTGTTTTACGAAGTGTAAAGTTACAAAGAGAATAACATGCGGTAGATGCTTGTGATTGTATAAATATTTAATGTCGGTCGGAATACGAAAACGGTTTTTTAGTAGAAAATCAGATTCTCTATTTCACTCTTTCTTTATTCTTTCTTTCTCTATTTCTCTATTCTTTCTCTATTTATTTCTCTATTCTCTATTTCACTGAAACTTCGTCTTTTTAAACAGTATTTTATTTATTTATTTATTTTATTTATTTTAGTTCTAGTCGGCTAAACCTAGGTGCGATCGATGACGATTTCTGTTTTATCCACTGCTGAACATAGGCCTAATGTAAACCACTGAGCTCGATCGTCAGCTCTCCTCATCCAGTTTTTCCCCACCGTTTTGCGCAGATCATCACTCCACCTGGCCACAGGGTCATGCGTCGTCCTAAGTCATGACAGGTAGGACACACTGATTAAAGACTTTTGTCTTAAGGCACTGTGGCATGGGGTATGCTGCCCATCCCTGCTGAATGAGAAAGAAAAACTAGGTATAGCCTTCTTCTACTGGCTACAACTAGATGTAAAATATGGCTCTATTGGTTAAAACTAACAATGGGATCTAGATATTGTTAAAAACAAAAAAAAAAAAACAGTCCTATTTATTTTAGTAAAGATGTTACATATCTTTGGTATAACAATGCTCATCAAATTAAAGTTTTATTATCCAAATCCATCAAATTCGTCTTTGATATCGATATTATCTCTGTTAAATTGCTTTCTATGACTGGCCATTCGCTTTACCTTTTATTATGAAATGAATTAAATTAATTAATAGACTTCACATAGCTTTGGGAATATAATCGAGAACCAACCATTGGAGCACCACTCTTGAATACACTAGTCGTTCTCATTCACAGGTGGCGTTGTTATCACCACTTTCGGGACATTACACTCGTGACAAACGAGTTTCATGTCGCCTCTTGTCTCCATAAAAAGAAAACGTAATTGCGGGTCGTAGAAAAAACCTTAAACGATAAAAAACTTAAATAATATTACCATAGGTACATAGTTTGGACATTTTGTACGCAAAAGTCAATATATTTTTAACTAGCAGCGCCCCGCGGTTTTACCCGCGTAAGTCCCGTGGGAATATCGGGATAAAAAGTAGCCTATATGTTAATCCAGGTCTCCAGCTATCTACATATCAAGTTTGATCGCAATCGGTTCAGTAGTTTTGGCGTGAAAGAGTAACAAACATCCATACATCCACACATCCATACATCCTCACAAACTTTCACGTTTATAATATTAGTAGGATTGTATAAGGTTGAATGTTCTTATGTAATGGTAAGTTATTCAATGTCACATGTATATAAGTATTATCTTATAATTAATCTAAAAGTTTGTTTATTCATTTGTTATGCTTTTACCCCTTAATAAAATTAAACTTTGTCAGAAGTACCGAAAACGATGTAGGATACCTTTTATCCAGGAAAAAGTACTGTTCCCGAAGGGTAAAAAATAACTTTTATGCATGCAAAGCCGTAGGCAAAGGCTAGTATAAATAACTAATATAAATAAGATAATATAATGAGACGTGTTACTTTTTATAACACTAAACTACCCAAAAATAAATAAAAATAAAAATAAAAAATGTCATTGACATAATTTCGTATTATTGCGGATAATTGATAAATAAATATTTTATTTTATCTTATCTTAAGGTTATTTTCAACACACTTTTATTAGCTTTACTTGTAACTAACTATGTACCCAAATAGCTATCTTGGAAGTTAATTTTAACCTACTTCTAAATTGGTCGTGTCACAATGAAACTTTGTATGTAGGTAAATGTAGTTTGGATAACAATACTATAATTTGGCATTATTTTGATGGTGTAGCCAGGAGATGAATAGAGTCGCTAAAGATGAAGTGATATGTCGGATATTGTAAGGGACTATTGCAAGGAGTACAGTAAAATCCCGCATAAAATAGCCATTTTCCGAATAGACAATTTAAGCAAAGTGTCTCCGAACATGTGCCTAAGCATGTTACCCTTTATTAATTAGAAAATAATATAAACCGGAATTAATTTAAAATGTATGCCCATAAGACCACATTCATAATTTAGAACCGTAAACGCGCGATCAAGTTGGCAGTTTTACGACGTTCTATAACCGATGAACCAGGCGTGGAGTAATGGGTGTCAGATTTATGACACATAGACCTATTTACCATGCATAAAAATATTTTCGCGTCAATTCTAAGGGGTTAAGCGAGATGCTCAATTGAGTTCAGGAAAAATGTTTGTGTGACGCATTTTGTAAGGAAAGTGCTTAGATAAACATTTGGAAGTTGTTAGGTACTAGCTGATGCTTGCAAATTTACTGAAGAGAAAATACCGTGCAGCCATTTTTAAAATGATTTAGTTCCTGGTACATTCATACGTCATAGTTTTTTATTACTGGCGATGTAATTACATTCTCTTTCGGCTATTATGTATATATTATAAACCATAAAAATATGTAATATAGAACTATTTAAAAATAATTTGAAAAATATTTAGATGGTAAAGTGTTATTACAGTGTTAATGATTTTTTTAATCATAATAATTTTGTACATATTTAATTCAGCGTTCAAACAACACATGGTATCCTATTTCTTGACATGTTTTTTTTTTTTTTTTTTATTTTTATACTACCTTTTTTTTACATTTTATATAATATTGTTTAATTTCCTGACATTTTATTTTATGGTAAAAATGTATCATTATGACATTCTTAAATATTCCTTGTTTCTTGAAAATTTTGGACATTGACATTACTGTATTATTTTTTCTATGAAATTTTATCATTGTAATTATTTCTTTAGTAAATAATAATACACATACACCTTCTGAGACAGAATTAGGTGGTATAGATTAAATTGTATTTTTTTACCCAAAATGCATGGCTGCCTACATGAATTTAATAAATTTAATTTTTTCATTTCATTTCATTTATTTGTGATCTTAGTAATATGTTAAATGTGCCACTACGTCCTACCACATTAAATGGTGTACAAATGATAAATTAAATTAATTAGAGATAAAATTATTAAGACTATAAATAATTATTTGATGATATGCAGCGCCTGGTTACCTACATTAGCATGGTCGGTAGCCTATTTCACACTGCCTGTCTGCTACGCGGATCGTAAGGCACATTTTTTCCTTTATATGACATCATGCTAACTTTCTTGGAAAATTAGTACAGTGGTTTCCCGTTACCTTCTACACCAGACATGTTAAGGATTATTCGGACTCTGAGGACGCTGTAGCCTCCTCCTATCAGTTTTCCAGATGGGTGTATGATTATCCCGCCACTTTTCGGCTGCCAGCCCTTCCGTTGTTTAGCAGGGAGTACCACGGAAACCAATTGATCGCTGGCGCCCTTCGGCGCTGCAGGCGAGGTTGACACTTGGGGCTGGTAAGATGTTATGACCGATCGTAGTCAATCTATAGATAAATTTTATCCTCTTTCATATATCACAGAAAACAGAAAAAAAAAGTACCAAAAGCAATGCCCCGGCCACTCATTCAGGTGGTCTAGATAGGGAATAAGTGATAGAGAGAGAAGAAAAACAAAAATTCGCACCCACTTAAGATACACATTTTCTCTGGGTGGCCTCACTGACCCTTACTTTAGATATACTAGAACATCTGGGTGATCTTTTATAAGATTAGTTTTCTTAAAGCTTTTAAATTTTAGAAAAACTAAATTATAATCTAAAATATTGTGTAATTAAAATCTCCTTATAGGTATTTTATACTTTAATGTTACATTAAGCAAATCACCTTTAGCATAGGATGAATTTAATTTACTTTTCGGACTAAAAATCAATGGAAGGATTAGCTTGGGCGGAAAACCCTCATTTCAGAAACATTGGCGTAGCCAAGGTGACCAGTAATCGGTCTATGTCGAATAATAAGTCCATTATCCGGTGTTAGGTGTGTTATCAGTTTACTAAATTATTCTAAAGGATTCTAAATCCACCATGAATGTGATATGCAGCGGCTCATCAAAGTGTTATGTGACTTCACCCACAATATATGTTTAAATATCTATTGATACTTCTTAAATTTGAAGAGAAGTGCTCGTCATAGCATTACGAGTATTTGAAATCTCTGACAGCATATTTTTTTAAAGAAAAAAAATGTTTTGGGTACATAACACTTTTTTGCTAGGTTTCACTGGCCGTGGTCACAGACTAACTGGCACAGCACTATCCACCCTCAACCGTCGAGCCCGTAAAGTAAAAGTTTGTTCATCCGCCCGCACAATTTCGAGGTATTGTTTCGCCTATACCGTCACACGATTTTAAAGGTGAACTTATTCTGAAAACAAACGGTCGTGTCTCTATTTTGGATGCTGGGCGAAAAAAATACAAGGTTGCTTGTTTTTAACATTGGATTAAGTTCCTCGTAGCTTGCGATATGACCTCGGTTGATATGTTTCTTAATCTTAGTTTCTTCACTCAATTCTTGACAAAGGTGATGCTTGGTGGAGTCTAAAAAACTTTTCACCATTCCAATTGAGACATCATCGATCTTTAAACAGTATTCAAGCAGATCAATTTAGT
The DNA here is from genome assembly GCA_949752705.1 of Callimorpha dominula. NCBI lineage: Eukaryota > Metazoa > Arthropoda > Insecta > Lepidoptera > Erebidae > Callimorpha > Callimorpha dominula. The sequence continues at coordinate 3,193,562 of OX456991.1, forward strand.
TCAACAACATTTCATTTTATCCCAATGTAATAGGTCTTTCACGACGTTCAAACACTCATTAATTGCATCGTTGATGAAAAGCTATTCCTCGTATTTTAGCATATATTCATTAATAATAATAGTTTTTATCACTTCTAACTAAATTGCTAAACTGTATACTCGTACATACCAAAACATGAAAATTTTAAAGTGAATAAATGAGTTTAGTTGAGTTTAAATAATCTCGCAATAGCTGTTACTTCCATGGACACAGAGTAACAGGAAACGATACGGCAATAACGAATACTTCTACTACGTATGAATTAAAACTCAATTCGCACTCGAAAAAAACTGAATGGAAAAGGGGAATGTACTGGAGTTCGGTTTCAGTGCAAATGATTTTGGTGCTTTATACAACGTTTTATAGAAAGGTGTAAGTAATAATATTTTAGAATATTTATATACAGCCAATAAATATTGGAGGCAGCCTGAAAGAATCTTAATTATAAAATTCCTTTTAAAAATGTTTTCTTTTGTGTTTATGCATGTTTAAATAATAATGACTTATGCTGGCGTTTGGCAGACGATATCTCATTTTATTACCAAGAGTGAGCTGTTTGCTTTTTTGTGTAACCTATGAGTTGTTAATATTGAAAACATATGTTTTGTGTAACGATAACAGAATGTGTATGACTTAGAATATTAAAACTTAATTGTTCGTTTTTACTACTTTCGCGTCATAACATTATTTTCTAACAGCAGCGACTCGGGTTGAAAGTCAAAACAATGTTGTTTACTTAACTACTACACTCAGACAACGCCAGCGCTGTCCTCTATTTGTTGTTTCAGTATAATACGTAATTGAGGATAATCTTTTATCTATAAATCTATATAAATATATATATATAAATCTATAAGTATCTACTGGTTCAACAATTCTTACTTGATTCTTTATTTAGGAACATTCCAAAATTTTACATACTCTAATCTTAATGTAATTTGTGTGTGTTGATTGTATTAAACACACACATAATTAAAAAAAAATATTTTGAAAAGTAATGAATTTAGTAAACCCTATTTTAAATAGTATCTCACTTAGAACGCAAGATCTGCTGTATTGACGATAGGCAATACTGAAGGATGTACGGTAATTTTGAACGATATTCGGTGCGATGTACCTACTCATTGTCGATTGGGTCTAATAATATAGGGTCGATTCATTCAGTGGTATGAACAGGGTCACTTTTGTGATAGTTGATTTTTTTTTTATTGTGACACGTCAGAGTGACCTCAACCCGCCTGATGGAAAGCTAGAGTGAGGTCCAAAGACTGAGGACCACCATTATAGATACGGATGATACTGATGATTTCCAAAGGGTCACGGTATTTTCTTACACTGTGAAAAAAATTAATAGGATTACATTTCAGAAAATTCGAATGGTTATAAAGATATAAAATTAAAATGACATACAATATTAACCGCCAGTTTGCCACAGAACTTGAAAAAATGGGAGATAGAAATCAGTACAAAAACTGCTTTTAAGATATACATAAAAGACGAGAATATAGAGAGGGTAATAAAAGCAATAACGTGGAGACAAAGTATTAATAAAAATGTTAACAAAGATTGTACAAAAACTAAAAATAGACCAGAATACTCGAAACTAGTCTAAAATAGTCATTTGAAAAATGATAAAATAAATTATAACTAAAAAAGACAGAAGCCTGTAATACAATAAAATTACGTAATATAATTAATTTGACGGAAAATTAAGAAGATAAGATGAAGCCTAGAAAGCTCTCCAGCTAGAGATTTCGCGGCTTCAGAGTTTAGGCCCACGAAGAGCTGATTACCGCTCTGAACTTCCGTATGGTAACTTCGCCTTATGGTGGTCGCTCCCATTGTCCCAAAATGTCAAGCCTTAACTGCTTGAGGAGGAAGTGTACTCTCTGTTGAGGGCCCAACACACACCCCCACCCATGGTTCCGGCTTTAAATCCTGATGACGACCAAGGTGAAACATCTTCAAGCCAAAAACACTGCCCAGGGGCGCGATAGAATTCCCGGCTGTGCATGAGTCCTGACCTCGAGGTTTCTTTTGGACCCGACTAGATAAAAAACAAAGATAATTAAAAAAATTGTATACATATTATGTTCTTCGTCATGAACTGCCAAAGACTACATAAGCGGGATTAATTTGTTCATATTCCGTAGCTGAAACAGAAAATGGTTTCAATAAACCGCGAAACACTCCGCGGCGAGCCGATATCTCTTTATATCCACCATAATCCTGCACCCGGCTGAATGTGTCACATATTAAAAGGATCTTCTCATGTTATTTCCTAAAACAATAAATGGATTGACGGTCTGTTTTCTCTAAATATCGATAAGGCCTCAGTAAAATTGAATGAGTTCATGGCAAAATAAAATATGTAGATAAAATATTTATTGACACTGTAGTTTTTAATTTTGATTGTGTTTAAAGCACTAAGTTTATATGATACGTTATGAAAAACTGAAGTATTATTGAATAATGAAACAAAAATTAAATACATCGCTCTTTCCACACTACTACCTACAACAAAATAGTTACCATTTCCTCCGACATTCTATAAATGATAATTGACATAGTATTAAGTAAATAAAAATTGAAATTCTTTACACTGGCAACACGGAAGGGTTGGGTGTTGTCAATGTCACACGTGGACAGAGATTTGGCGGAACAGTGAGCGATAAGATGGAACAGAATGGAAACTAGGAAATTAAATTAAAAGAGGTACATACATGAGTTGGGATGTCAACTATTTAATTGGTGTTTTTAATATACAAGTTGTTACTGAAATGTGTCGTCATGTTTTAGTATCGTTATGCATAGCTGATGAATAGATAAGAAACTGCAAAAAGAAAAAAATTAAAATATTTTTGCGTAAACACGTGTTATCAATTTCATGTAAAGTACAATTATTTAATATTTTTATACGGACATTTCAGAACAAATCTGGGTATTCTGACAGCATTCTTAACATTTATTACCTACAGTTTAATTAAATAATACTTCTGTATTACGAAATATTAACTGTCGATAAATTATCATGTTTCTGTAATAAATCAAAAACAACTCCTAAACGTCTTTTTGCTTTACTAGCAGCGCCCCGCGGTTTCACCCGCATAAGTCCCGATCCCGTGCGAGCCTAATGTTAATCCAGGTCTCCAGCTGTCTACATACCAAGTTTCATCGTAACCGATTGGTTTAGTAGTTTTGGCGTGAAAGAGTAACAAACATCCATACATACATCCATACATCCTCACAAACTTTCACGTTGATAATATTAGTAGGATGTTATTCTTGAGGTCGTCTATTTGACTCTAGTATGATCACACCTTCTGTAACACTATGTATAGAGGAAATCTACTGAAGTTACTGTATAACTTATTTACTGCACTAGATTCTGCTTACGAAATTCGAATATTATTCGCTTCCAGACTAGGTGAATACAAATATTTTTAAATGGGGATACTTCTTAATCATTCTGTACTCAAAATTGCAGACAATTGCAATTAAATTATTAACATAACATAATAGCGCACAATAACGTTGTAGAACTATAACTATAATATCTAGTGTTTTAAAAGAGTGGCCGTGAGTTTGTTTGCCCGATTTCTACTCACAAAGCTCAACCATTTGGAAACAGGCGGTTATAGATCAACACTGGCAGTATTATTTTTGTTATTCATTGCTTTAATAATTTTATTATGACAAAGCAACCTTTGTTGCGGTGACTTTCTGTCTTCATCTATATTATTTTTTTTAAATGCAGGTTTCAGATAATTTTGTGCAATTTTATGAAATAAAGATATCGAATTTGAAAAATTTTGATACCTACTATAGTAATATTATTTAAATTATATTGAATCTGTCATGTTCGAGGTCAACCTGGCTCTTTCACATGCCAGTTTTGAAGGCGGTTATGATTTCTAATTAATATTCTGACGCATATTCCGACGCAATATTCTGATGTATCAGTCACAGTGATATAAATGAATCATCTTAAAGTTATGAGACTAAAACGCATGAAATAAAAATAACGACCATTAATTCGTGTTACTGGTGGAATCATCTCTGATATTCTTCTTGATTTTTAAGAAAGTATAGACACTGGTTCAATAACCAATCACGGCTTAAGAAAAAAATCTAATTATAGTAACTGGATTATTTGCTGCAAACTTTAAAATTACGTTAACTTATGAGTTAACGTAATTTTAGTAAGTTATAACTTTTCTTGCAGGCTGAGTAGGATTATACTAGACAGACTAAAATATATAAATTTAATGATTAAGTAGGGAAAATATAGCGGCACCGCGACTATGAAGAGACCACGACGCTGAAACCTATGTGTAGCAAAATTTCTGTACCTAAAACAAGTTAAAAAATTGGTATCATGGAAGCATTCTAATTATTTTGATTTCAAATACGTAGTATTTGATTTCATAATAAAAACTAATTATTTTTTACAAGGCACATATACATTAGACAAATGAATCATCTATAGACAGGTATGATGTCACGGCCTCTTATACCCTTTACGCAAGTGATTGCTATCATTTCACACGAGTTTGCTAGAGGAGGCTAAGATTTCTTTCCTCATTGCATACTTACGTTATTTCCCTGAGCTAATTCAGATTTGATTGTAGTATTTTTCTTATTGAATATTATTGTATGCTCAAACATGGTGTACCTACAAAGTATTTACTTTAAGACATACATATACATAAAACATATTATTATATACATCACAAATGAAATACCATTTCATAGAAATATTCTTATATTGTAACGCTCACATATGACAATTATTGTGATAACATCAAACGCGTAAAAGCCTAAAATTAATGTGTACCTATTATATGGCATGCACACATTACGGTTTGACATTTGATTGCTCATATATCTAACTATTAAATACCCTTACATTCCAATGAGGCACTTACGTGTCACGAAGCCGACACATGATCTGCTGAATATTCTTAGTTATAAATTAGTTATCTCTGCAGCTATGCTTGAGACTTATATAAAAATAGATGAAATATATAGGTACTCGTATATACAACCATATACAAGATGTTTTTTTTATTACTACTTATAAAAGCTTAACCAATAAACCGTGTAAAAGATTACGTGAAAGAAAATTGTCATAACCTAACTTAAACTTTAGGAGAGTAAATTGTAGGTAATATATTTAAAGGTATAGTAGACTTAGTTACATAATGTGGGAAGAATAGCGTGGGACTTGGAGGTGGAAGTAATAAACGAAGTTATAGACAAGTAATGACAGTCACAGGAAGATGTTAAGGGAAAGCGGAAAATAATTATACGTACCATCATTGTTGACAATAATAAAAATAAATCTGATAAGTCTATTATGTCTTTTAAGATGTTATGTGATGAGCCATGGAATTCACACAATAACAGTAAAACCTTCACGGAGATTTAGGACCTCGTGTCGCCATACCTAACTGTTCATTTTGATATTAAACAAAATAAAACAGGCTCTTTCTTTGGTGACCAAAATCCTCTTCCAATGACTTTTGAAATTATCGATCTTCTACAGCCTTATTCTAGCTCCTTACCGCGACACATATTATAGTTTTACTATTGTTCTCGAACAATTCCAAATAAATTAATGTAGAGAACAAAACAATTTAAAATTAAGTTTCAGTTTATACATTAATTTTATCTATTTCTATATATAACTTATAATGTTCTGGAACATAGGTTTGTAATATTATTTGGAAGAATAAAATGTTTTGTAATTAAAATTAAACCATTTATTAAAACAATGTAATAATAGTCTACGCGACAGCATGATCAAACTAAAATTCACAGAAATAAAGAAAGTTCTTTATTTGAGTATGATTTAAAATATATGTATGTACACACATCAAAATATATGTATGTACACACATCAAAATATATGTATGTACACACATCAAAATATATGTATGTACACACATCAAAATATATGTATGTACACACATCAAAATATATGTATGTACACACATCAAAATATATGTATGTACACACATCAAAATATATGTATGTACACACATCAAAATATATGTATGTACACACATCAAAATATATGTATGTACACACATCAACAGTGTCTAGGGATCAAGTACGAGCCGTCGGAATGTTGCGAGCTTGTTCCAGGCTCTCATCATCTCTTCTCGTATCAAGTAGATGCAAAATTTTTCAGTTCTGATGCAAAAATTGTAATGGTTTTGTGAAAACGCTATTACACACTTTTGTAAGAATCCTGATTGACCGTTGATTTTCTATTTTTAATCAAAATTTAAAGACAATTATTTATTCAAATAGTAAAATTCACTAAAAAGAATCAATAATGATCCAAAAAAGTAAAAATAATAATCCTTAATTGCCGTGATATTCTAAAACGTACTTGATCCATAGACACTTTTGATGTGTGTATTTAATGTGATTTAAAATATGACATTAAAACAACATTTGCATCAAAACTGCAAACATGTATGTATCGCAGCTTTTGACAAATATTAAATTGTGCTTACCATATACACAAAAAAAAATGGTATCCAGATTGTCTCTGTAACAGCTGTTTAGAAAAAACTTCTGTTTTTACCTCGAAAGAGGAATATTTCATCAACACTAAGTTTTTATTCTAAGTGCACAAACAGGCAACAGCTGGCAATACTGGACACCAGACAATCAGCATAATGATAGCATTAGTGGAGAATCGCGTGCGTCTGACCAAATGTACGGTTCGACCTAAATTTGCTGGCCATGTTTTTGTTTTTGGGAACGTTGATGTCCGTCATATATTGTTTTATTTTGATTAGAATGTATTAGCCTTCTAACGCGGCTTTGCCAGTCTGCTAATATTTGAGTAGTAATCAGATAAGCTCTATTTTCTCCGACTATCCAACATTATTGGGTTGTAGGTTTGTTTATGCCCTCAACTGAAGCCATGCGGTTACATATACTCACATATCTCCTAATACTTAATGTTATGTAGAAAATAAAACAACAGTGAATAGTAGAAGTAAGTGATTGTTGCTTATAACCTGTTAACGAAGAGATGTGTAAACTGAAATGTGATTATGTGTCGTCAAAATTAGAGCTGCCACAAATGTCACAATGTCGTGTCAAAGATTAAATGAAGTTTTCGTAGTTATTTTGCCAATTTTAACATCAAACAATACAGCACATGATCCATCGTACTAATTACGGTCTGTTTCATATTTGAATGTGTTACAGTATATTAGTAGGTACATGAAGAACACATATGGACAATAAAAAGTAAAAATTTCTTAGGGCGTTTTCATCACCAAACCTAATTTGGTCTGTACTGTTTCGTTTTAACTTATATTATTCATTATATAAACAACAGTTTAATTTAAAAGGTCTATTTTTGTACAGGTCAGAATTTTCATATATAGTATTAATTGGTATTGCCGCAAATATTGTTTTTTAAATACAATTTTATTCTTTACACATGTTTATTGCCCATTGTTTGTCGTGTAATCCCAATATATGTATAAAATTTAATTTCACGCAGGCAAACCAAATGTATTGCATGCAAATATAAATACTTAGATGGTCCGCTGGCGTCACAATGCTTGATAACGTACCCAATATCTATATCCGAGGATGTTTCAGAGTAAGGTCAGTTTTTCCAGGTTGTCACCTCTCTTTCTTGTAATATATCCAAAGTATTTGAAACATTTCTAAGGTATATGATGGTCAGTATTATGATACCACCTTAGAAATGTTTCAAATATTATAATAATAATAACTCAAAATATCTATAATATTTTGAGTTCAGACAATATCGATTCGTTGGTTCGATGTTTTGACCAATGGATGCCGATCATTTTTCGCCAGCAACACATCTCGAAAGCGTCAATACTCTAATTATGTTATAACTAGCTGTCCCCGCAGTTTCACCTGCGTTTATGATCACCGCTCCGCTCCTATTGGTTGTAGCGTGGTGATATATAGCCTATAGCCTTCCTCGATAAATGGGCTATCGCCACTGAAATTATTTTTCAAATCGAACCAGTAGTTCCTGAGATTAGCACGTTCAATCAAACAAACTCTTCAGCTTTATATATTAAGTATAGATTAGTCTAACTACTGCAAAGCTAAATCTCCATCTGATTCTGGTTCTCAAGAGTTTCTAGCTTTTTGAGACGATATCATGATGTCCTATAAAGTGTACATGATCATGACCAATTTCAATAAGTGACGTGCAAGTGCGTGCAAGGTAACATGTAGCTCTTTTTTGTTTCTTTTGCCGTTATTTTTTATTTTGTATTTCTTCTATATATATATATATTTTTATTTTTTTTTTATGTTTTATCACGTCGTACTGTAAGCACTTTAACGTCACTTAGAAATAAATATTTTTTCTTTCTTTCTTTCTTTCTTCTTTCTTACATCAATCCTAGATCTACAATAAATAAAAATAAATAACCTAAAAAGAAGAAACAATTATGTTTAACAAAGCGATTCACGCAAAGATACTAACTGTTAAAGCATCAAGCACATCAGTGGGTTAAACAAATTGCACTAATTATACTGTGGTTGAGCTACACGCCATTACAATGTAAAGTGCGCGGTTCGAGCGAGACAACGTGTTGTCGAACAGAATTTATTTACTTGTAGTTTTTATATCGTTTTTCATATGAATGTATAATAGTTTTTATATATGAATAGACAGTTATTGGCTTTTCTGTCCATGTTTCTCTTCTGGCACAAATGTTAATAAAACCAATGGTGTTAAATTTTGACCAGATTGGTCAAAATTTAATATTCACTTCGGACATAATATAAATAATGAATTATTACACAGAGATGAAGTAGTAATATACCAATAAAAAGTAATTAAGTAAATAAAAATATTAAGTCTATCAAAGTACATGCGAATGTTATTCGAAGTCACATAAATACCTACTTAGACCGATATTAGTATCGGCACAGAATACCTACTATACATTTAGAATATAATTGAACAGGTAATCGGTCCTGCCGTTTGTTGCCTACTGTTATCAAAAGTCAGAATTAATATTCTCTTGAAAACTACCTAGACCTTGGGTATGGATTAATGACTTACCACTTTTATATAACTCTGAACCTAGTTTGTTCAAAATTAGCTATTGAATTGATTTGGATTTTAAAAATTGAAATTTTTATCAACTAGACTTGTTGGCAGGTCGAAAAATAGAAATTATAGTCACCGGGAGGAAGAACTAAATACCTCCTCGAAAAAAACGAATCCAGTCACTGCACAACACTAGCGATTACCCACTAGAAGCAACCACTGCACTCATTGCCACAATAACTTTTTTTGAAATAAATAACTATTCTATTTCGAATGTTCGTGTAGTATTCAGTTCCATCCATTTGTTCGGTTTGGTTTTGCAGGCGTTACAGGCCCTAGAGACAGAGGTGTTCCGCTCGCGCTCTCAGAAGGATGTAGCCGACGGCGACGGGTGACCGGGCGACGGGACCCCTCTAGGGTGAGATGGGTCAATGCCTGTCGGGGATTGCGGAAGAATGCAACTCGTGTAAGTAAATGAAAAGGCAGTACAAAGTTTTTCAAGGTCCATAACTTCTGATAATTTATATTAAATTAGTGATCGCTTGCGGCTTCACTCGCGTAAAAGTTATATTATCTATCCCTAGAGAACAGTATTTTTTTCTGGATTAATGGTGCCCTATGTCCTGTTGGATATCCCTGGTAATGTGCTTGCAAAAATTCATGACCATCAGGTTCAGTTGTTAAGACATGAGAGCTTAACAAACAACCAAACTCACTATCTCATTTAATATATTAGGACTGTTGATTTAAGTCGAGTCAGAGATCAGTAGGTAGTGCTATTTCTTTATCCCTATCTAGTTCAGATATATTCTGTTAGGTGTTTTATTGACTATTCTGCAGGAATATATTCCGCCCGATGTTTATCCCGACCTTCGCCACAGACTTTGTATTCGTTACAATAGATATTGTACAAGCAATTCAAAATTCCTTGACGTTAACACTTTACAAGTGTGCAGCTAAACTTACTGCTATTATAAATGTGAAAGTGTGTTTGTCTTTTTGTTCGCATCTCTTTGCTTCACACAGCAAAGAAATGAAGATGTAATTTTTTGTATAAGAAAATTTTATGGGCCGTAGAGTGATATAGGCTCACAGCGCCTTTGGGATAGCTATTTATTTTTCCTTGAAAGCACCTTCGTGAAAATACGGGTAAAGTATAGTATTTTGTTGCCAGGTAAACTAACATTTTGTTATTAACCTCAATGTACATGGTTAAACAAATACACAATACATTCCTAAAAAAAAAATTAGACAAAATTAAGTTTTTTGGTTGTTCACTGATTCTTCTTTATACTTATCATATATCAACTGCAATTAATTTTTATTTGTGGAGGAACGGGTGTCATGTCCCTCCAACACAAAAGGAGGATCCTCCGAGTCCTCCGATCCTGTGTGGAAGTCGCCACAGTATTCATTTAGATGTTTTGTCATACATATGAATTCGTAGTTTTTTTTTGTAGGGGGGTTTGTTTTTCCTTTTTTCTGCCATGCTATGCTATAAGAGAAGTGAGCAATATTTTCAATTAATGGGTTTTATGTTTGTTTTGGATTGCTTTCCCTGTTTGTTTTGATTGGTTCTGAAAAACTAAAAACTTGAAAATAAAATAAGTAAATAAAGTAGGGCCGTAGCATACATTAGAAAGGAAAAGAAAGAAAATGCATTTATTTTGGTGATAAGACACAAGAGAAAAGGTAATTATTCTAATAATGTACTTATAAAAAAAAAAAATACGCAACACTAAAAAATCGACACACAGAAAACATAATTTTAAAAACGAATTATTGTTTAGCTTTTAGTGCAGTATCTGCATCATTATTGTTTACGAGCAGCGCCTCGCGGTTTCACCCGCGTAAGTCCCGATCCCGTGGGAATGTCGGGATAAAAAGTAGCCTATGCATTAATCCAGGTCTTCAGCTATCTACATACTAAGTCTCATCGGCAATCGGTCCAGTAGTTTTTGTGTGAAACCATTACAAACATACACACAAATGTTTCCTCTTTATAATATCAGTTTACATTTACAATAAAACCATTCAACTTAAATAGAATGCTTGTTATCTTATTTTCATATTCACTCAGGACCCGACAAGGTTGTAATCCTTTGGCTTAACGCCATGGAGTTCAACTGAGAGACTTCACAGAAAAGTAAATAAAATTTTGCATTAAAACTATCAAATAAGTTTCAATAAAGTATTACGTAGAAGGTGCGTCTTGATATTTTTATACTAATTGGCTGCTGATTTCTTGAAACAATAAACAAAGTAACTGATAATAAAAATTTTAAAGACATTGCATTGAACCCGGGCGTACCCTAAGAAGAAAGCCTCCGCGAACCTAGCTTTTAGCACTACATCATTATTGTTTCTTCACAATACAATCGTTTGACTTAAAAAAAATATTACTAATTTTTATATTCTCAAGTTCTCTTATTATTCCTTACGTATATTTGCGGGATTAAAGACCATTTAACTTTCAAATAACTCATTCAAGAAAATTACTCATATAATTTTTCTTACCGAAATCCGAATCCGAAATGGCTGGGATTAGCTTCATCATTATTCCTGTCTAAATTACGCTCAAAGATGATCAAACGCAGATTGCATAGTGCGTTTTTGTACATATCGTCTCTAAAAGCTTTACTTATACTAAGCTGTGTTATCTCCGCTACGAACCGCATCGGATATGTTATTCGAAATTTACTCCAATTCTCAGAAATCTATTCACGTTTAATGTTAAACTGCTAAATACATTTTAAGAAGAAGAATATTCATGAAAAGCAAAACATAATTTGTCAAATTTTGAATATAGATAGCTTAAGGTATCATTTTAAACGCTTTCTCGGCACGACTTCATACTTAAACATTACTTTTAATCACTAATATTTTGTAACATTTTTAAGACTTCATAAAAGACAAGACGTTCAATAATTTGACTGGCCTATTGATCTAGTGGTTAGTGACCCTGACTGCTAAGCCAGAGGTCATGGGTACGATTCCCATCCAGGACAAATAATTGTGTGATGAGCACGATCATTTGTTCTGTGTCTGGGTGTAATTTATCTATAATATGTATGTATTTAGAAATATATAAGTATGTGTATCAGCAATCCGGTTACCATAGTACAGGTTCTGCCTAGTTTGGGATCAGACGGCCGTGTGTGAGATGTGTGAAGTTATTATTATTATAATAATAAATAATTAGTAAGTAATCAAAAAGAAACACATGTTATTATAGAAAGCTCGCGCGCTAAATAAATTAAATCATTCTAGTGACATAGTTTCTTTTCCAAATTTCCTTGACTGCTATCTTTTATCAGGTAAAAATTTATAATGTTAAAGGTCAATACAGTTAAACTTAGCTAACCATGTGTACCTAACCTTATATGGAGTTATCTGATACTAAAACTTCCTCTAGTACTATGATATAGGAAATTGTATGGATTGTTGTATTAGATGTTTTATTAGTCTCATTATCTTCTAAACATAATTTTATTTTAACATTCTTTCATTGATCCAATCGGGATCAATGAAGAATTTATGACGTATTTTTGTTATTCGGTGCCAAATTTTACATAATATAAGTACATAATATGATGTTGATGTTTTAGTACCCAGATATTTTTAGATCTTTCGTTGCGAGATACAACACAGTTCAAACTTTGCTTGGATCAGGGTAACCTAGAAAGGAAATTTAAAACTTACGGTCTTCTTGCGGGGACCGATGTTAACCTAAGATCCCCGCAAGAAGACTGTAGGGTACCCTGTGACTTATTCCATTCAAGACCACCTTACCAATTATCCTTTCTATAAGAAGACGACCTGTGAGGCCGTCCACATAAAAAAAAAGGAACCTGTAAAATCCCTTGGTTTGAAAATGGCATATGAGAATACAACTCAATAAAAAAACACTTAATTTATGGCTCTTAATAGAATCATCATAACTTTTGTCTGACAAATATTATGTAATACTTGTTGGACACTTGTTATTAAAAAACAAAACGATATAAAGTACCTAAGTAGCAGTCAGAATGAGCTCCATTTACGTACAACATTTGTATTAATAACTTGTCACATTCATTTAGATATGCAGCGGAAATTATAAACGCCAACAGAGGGGTATTACATTACGAATACATTGTGGAATAAATGTCTACTTTATGACATCGTTCCAGTTCCGATTTATACATAATAAATAAAGCATTAACAAAAGAGCATCAGGAGTGTGAGAATTTCATTCTACAATAATAAATGAACGTCTATTTACTTGGAACAATCTGTATGTTTCCAACTACTACATTAGAAACGTTGATAGGTGTAATTGTAAAAAAGACGTGGCTATCAGCTGACTCCATAAAGACATTTTACATATATTCTTAACTAGCAGTTTCCCGCGCGGCTTCGCTTGCGTGTACATATTTATATATTTTGCGTGGAACCATAATTATTTTTCGAGTTACTCCTTATAACACAAGCTATCTGCCAGTGGAAGTCCCGTGGAAATGGGTCTCCGGAACGGGTTTCCACCCGGTCCGCAGACATTAATATTAGTCGTAACAAACAAATAGACAGACATTTTAAAAAGAGGTTTTTAGGCATAGGTGTCGTGCAAATAACAGTATGAGCTTAAAAAACCTGTACACAATTACAAACATTACAAGCAGACATTTCAATTTTATTTATTTGTATTGATTACAGTAGGAAGTAATAAACTAAAGTTTTAAGAAATTATTTAAAAAGTAAATGAAAGTATATCGGGAGAGCCATGCTTCGGCACGTATGGGCTGGCTTGACCGAAGTGATACCACGGCCTCACAGAAAACCGGTAGCGAAGCAATGCTTGCATTACTTTTCGCCGAGTGAGTGAGGTTACCTTCCCTCCCCTTGTTCCACCCTTCCCATCTTAAAGGCCGGCAATGCAATTGTGGCTCTTGAGTTGCAGGTGCCCATGGGCGGCGGTAGTCATTTAACGTCCATACCATACCATACCATGAAAACAACATTCAGATCCAAACAGATAGGCAGGTCCGTTCATATATATATATAATTCCAGATAATTTTCCATTGAAATGCCATGCCCGTTACCAAACAAGTTAATTAATTTAATATTTTGCTGCTTATTTCTGTTTTGTGGTTTGTAATAAAAGTTTGTGGTTTAAAATTTGTTTTTAAACTGTCCTAACAATTTACAGAACATCATTTTGAAATTAATTATAAACGTGGTTCATTTTAAATAATGACTTTCTTGCCAACATCAAGATTTTTATTCAATACACACATATAATACAAATGCACATTTGTAATACTAATAACAATATTTTTGAACATATTACACAACATTATCTAGATAAAGAAAACAGAGTTGGACTATGGTTACTAGAGCACGGATAAACATGTTTAGGTATTTTTAGTGAAAACTTCTTTAGTTGGGCACTTTTGGTATGGGGAAAAAGCACTAAACTCGCGTGACCATTACGCTCAGTTGACATATATTGTCAGGATGACATATGTTGTCATGATGACATATAGATGTTCTACTGCACGTCAGAAGTGACTACTGACAGTTTTTTTTTTTGTAAATACACCTACCTCACTTAGAAACACCCAAACACATGAATAACCATATTTATGCAAACAAATATTTACATTGAGCGGGATTTGAACCCGCAACGTATGACATTGCAATTTGGAGTCGAATTGTAATGGGTGAAAAGAAATTAAAGATGGGGAAATTTGAGTATATTGAAAGCGAAACGCAATTGAAGGAAAATAATGTTGCTTATACCGATGAATTAGGCAGGGTCGCATAGATACCTGTAACTTGAACTGGGTATTAAAGAGAAGTCGGAGCCCTCATCTAATTCTAAAACATTTGTTTTATTTTCTTTAGTAAACACGAATCAATCACTTAAAATAGGTACCCATCAAAGCGAAACTCCCCATTACATACTCGCTTTTACAAATCACACCAAAAATGCAGATTAGTGCGTTCGGGCTACGGACAGAGATGTGTTTCGTAGCTATGAAGATTTCATTCACAATCAATGTATAAATCCAACATATCTAATAATTTTCAGCCATAAAGTGTATTTGATACGAGTACGTTAAAGCTCCGTTGTCACTATACATTTGTCCTCTGACCTTGTCATTCGATATAAAATATATATATACGTGTCCCGCGATGTCACCCGATACGTCACTTGCGACATCTACGGGTCGCGGTACATATCAAAAGTAGACCACTGGGAGACGCACGACTTTCGTGTTTCTTGATAGTCGCCTGAAATCTTTTCATTAATGAGGATGCGTGTTACTTTGTGTTCCGCGAAACACACAACACTGACTGCTCGGTCAACATCTGAATGATAACTGGGTAGCGCTGACAAGGCAAAATATAATATAATATACTCGGACATATTACACATCGCTATCAAGACCCAAACTACGCAAAGCTTGTACTATGAGTTACTAGAATACGGATACTTATACTTAAAAACAAACACAGGAAATATCCAGGGAATAATGTCCTACAAAGTCGCAGAGTCGTATCACGTGAAAGTCGGGCGATGTGTCTCCGCGACAGGTCCCCTAGTGAATAGATGGCTTAAATCTGTTTTAAATGTCGTCTAACATTTTAAAATCGGAACACTACACAACCGCTTTAAATTAATTCCGTTCCAGAAAAATCCACACAATCATCCTGCTGAGAGCCAATATTTAATCAAACGAATTACACGGTACTTCGTATCAAATCAACTTTAAATATTTACCTTGAATTCCATCTCTTTAATGTATACGGCAGAAATGGCGGCCGGACCGATCACCAACTGTATCGATGGGTATTTTTTGTATGTAACGGGGGTGTATTAGGCACAACCAATGATATTTTTAGTGTATTATAATAAAAAACATTATGATATTATGTTTGTTGGGAGTATTTGAATATGCAAAGAATTACATTTTTAAAACACCCGAGTAATTCAAGAAGTCAAAAGATCTAATTTCAAATGAACATTCGTTGGTTTGTTTTTCCATGTTTAAAATATTTTCAACGTCTGTCGTGTTTTCTTTTAGTCACCAGTAACTAAAAGCTCTCATATACATTTTATATTATGAACAAATTAAAAGATTGCAACCAATTCGCATTACGTGAAGTAGTTTAAAATAAACTGGTAATTAAGTAGCATAAATATATACCTTTTCCTATAAATATTTAAAAAATACATTATAAACTGATCATACATGTAGGTGTGGTAATGAATAATGAAGACTATTTCTGACATTTATAAGCTACTTTTATCGTATGAAAAATATCAATTCCTACGTATTTACCAAATGTCTCATAAAAAGTTTAATAAATAATGCAAAGTTCAAAGTAAAATCTAACATAAAATCAACATATATTATTAAGTTTATAAGGTCAATCTTTAAGTACTTAAGAGATCATGCTTATGGTTTTTAATAATTTAAGAGCCACTCAACTGTCCCAATACCTTCACCATACCGTAGAAAGGTTGGTCTACTATCAGAAAGAACTAAGGCTGAAAGTGTTTATAGATACCAGGTTACCAGGCGTTTTATTCTATCTTCACTTGTAACCAAGTAAACAAATCTTGGAAATCAATCATAACCTACTTTCAATTGTCATATCGAAATGAAACTATGTATATATATAATTTAGATGACAATAATATAATTTGGCAACCTCGAGCTGATCTCTGAGGAGCCAGGAGGTGGATAGTGGAACTCTTCAGTGGCTACTAGTAAACCCCTTGAGTTTAGGCGACGACGGCTTGGTAAAGATGGTGTGATAATAATAATAATATAATAATAACTCCACACATCTCACACACGGCCGTCTGATCCCAAACTAGGCAGAGCCTGTACTATAGTAACCAGATTGCTGATAAACATACTTTTATATTTCTAAATACATACATATTATAGTTAAATTACAACCAGACACAGAAAAAATGATCGTGCTCATCACACAATTATTTGTCCTGGGTGGGAATCGAACCCACGTTAGCAGTCAGGGTCAATAACCACTAGACCAACAGGCCAGTCACCAGTGATGATAAAGCCAAAAGATGCATAGTGGAAATCTTTTCTTTTTAACTCAGTTCGCAATTAAAAGCGTGTTTTTTAGTTTTACTAAACCAAATTGCATACAAACTTCTAGCAAAAACCTGACATGAGTATTTGGTAAGACCAGTTATTAAACAACATTTATTTAAAAAAATAGTTAAAAATAAACACTAAGACTGCTAATGTAAACAATTCTATATGCTTCAGTACAATCAACATCCAATTTAGTTCCAACACTTTAAACTAAATTTCCACTAATTCCTTCACTGTCCGCTCTTGGCCCGCCCACTGCTTTGTCTACCTGGTATTCACCTCACGCTCCCCTACGTGACTTTCGTTCAGCTACTCGTCTACACGAATGGCTAAATTTTCAAGATTATCTCCAGCATTTACTGGAAAGCTGCCAGAAAGTGCTCGTATCTGTTCCAGAATGGCCAGATTTTAAATTTTTATTGTTTTTCATACGAAAACTTGAGCTTTGCACTTTTAGCCTAATTTTAGTCTCGAGTTAAGCTGCTTAGCAGAGTTGGCTACAAATTGTTGATAATTGATGTTATGTATTAGAATGTTATCATTAGTCTAATCGTTAAAAGTACCACTTACAATACCATATTCTTTTACAAGAAACTTACTTCTATTAAAGGATTGTGTAAAAAACCAAAATAAAACCTAATAAATTCACACTACAGTATTTACCTTACGGCACTGGACATTACCTAATGTATACTCCGATTATACTGAATTATTTATTTCAGTAAATGTTTAAAATTATCCTAGATCCTAGATCCCACATTCTTTACTTGTTTATTCATACTATACATGTGTGTGTAACACATGAATCAACAACAAAACAAAACCATAATTGATATAATAGGTCGGAGAAAAAGTCTTTTTGTATTTTGTGTGTATAAAATTGAAGAAAAATCTCTTTGGTACTATTTGTACCTGGCTGGTTTAAATATAAATAAATATAGGACATTAAAAGAAAGAAAAATAAAAAGTAAAAAAAGTTTTTCTGTCCGCGAAAAAGAGTGAATGAAAATTGTATCCATTTTTTTTATTTTTTTTTTATATTATAGGGGGCAAACGAGCAGACGGGTCACCTGATGGTAAGTGACTACCGTCGCCCATGGACACCTGCAACTCAAGAGTCACAAGTGCGTTGCCGGCCTTTGAGATAGGAGTACGCTCTTTTCTTGAAGGTCGTTTCGGTCCGGAAATACCGCAGGCGACAATTTGTTCCATAGATTGGTTGTGCGAGGCAAAAAAATTCTGGAAAACCGCACAGTGGTGGATTGCCAATTATCCAGGTGATGGGAATGAAAGTTTTGTCGCGTTGAACGATGGCGAAACGTTGCGGCCGGTATAAGTCCGAACAAAAAAATTGTAATGTTTATGGTCCTAATGCAGTGTCAGTAAGAGTAACACAAAGTTGGTTCAAGCGTTTTCAGTCCGGGAATTTTGATGTCAAAGATGGTCTGTGGTCGCCCTCATACTGATAAAGTCGATACTTTTTTTTTAAAGTGTTCAAGATTCAAGCTATTTCAATCCAATTGAGTAACCCATAGTATACGGTTATTATCTTTCAGCACAGAAAATCTTCGTATTCATCAAAGCTAAATTCGCACAAATAAAAACTTCACTAACTTTACAATTAACATTTCGACCAAAACTTACTTGAGGAACAAACGCGTTGCTTGTAATACATAATGGATTTAAAGAAAGTCAGGCGAATTTTTTATTTAAAAGTGAAGTAAAGATTAAAATCCTTTGTATAAACACACACTATCTTCATCACCATCATCATCATTTCAGCCATAGGACGTCCACTGTTGGACATAGGCCTCCCTTAATGACCTCCAAGAAGACTGGTCCAAGAACACACACTATGCTTCCAGTTATTCACTCTCTCTGAACTGGTTTACCCAGAAAGTCAAATTGGTTTCTTTTAACACGTTCAATGTTTTGAAATTTAGCATCTACATTTTAAATTATTTAATTATTTTAAAAAATTGTCAGTTATACTTTGTCAATAGTCTGAGGAGTTTCAGTACGGCAAATATACAGAGTATTGTTGATTAATGTAATTAAGCACGAAAACTAACTTAGCTCGGACCGGTCGTAGTATAAATGAATGAAGTGTGTGCAGGGTTTTGTTCAGCCAGTTTCAGAAATTTGGTCTCAACTATTCAAAACTGAAAAAGAGAGTATCGCTTAACACAGTAATACGCACCCTTACCCTTGTTTTTTACCCTGCTGTATTATCCGATACATTTTTATTAAAATTCTGGGTCAAAGGCTTTTGCGAAAACTGTGAATGGCTACGCAAATATTGGGTTTTTGAAACGTATACAGGTTCTTTTGTAACGAAAAAGTTTTAAATCCAATGTAAAGACGGCGAAGGAACACATTTAAGCGCTCTCGAAATGCAAAACGGACCTTTTCTGGAGGTCGAAATGCGGTTAAAAGAATTGGTGAAGTGAATTTTAGGTAGTACTGTTTCGATGTGATCGAAACCGATGAAGACATTGAATGATATGAGATTGCCATCTATTGGGGTATAGTATAAGGGGTTTCCTATATATTTTATTTGATTTATCTCCCTTAAGATACGCTTACATTTCCTTTCTAATATCAATTATAGCCATCAGTACTTCCTAATTTATTGGTTAAGTATTCATATCACTACATATTATAAAACAAAGTCCCCCACCGCGTCTGTCTGTCTGTCTATTTGCGATAAACTGAAAAACTACTGAACGGATTTTCATGCGGTTTTCATTAATAGATAAAAAAAATTAACTTTTTTATATTTATGATTCGGGATTTACTATAAAACGAGTCCAAACTGGATGGGGTTGCGTCGTTTCATTACAGAGATCCTTTGGTCACCTTCAGCTGCATCATCAGATCAGCTCCTTATCATCATAATATTGCATTTTCACGCAATATACATAAGCGTGCAAAATTTCAGCTCAATCGGCAACCGGGAAGTGTGTCAAATTCAACTTTAAAAAAAAAAACATACGGTCGAATTGCGAACCTCCTTTTTTTTCGTCGGTTAAAAAAGATTCCACGCGGACAAACATACATACATTGCATGTTAAATAAAGCTTGTAAATAAATAAAAATTCAGACAATGTTTATTTCATGTACCTAAATGTAAGGAAGTAATTCTCGAATGCAGAAATATTACATGGGTGAACACAATCATCATCAATTGACCGACGGCTACTGTATCCGGCGCGGCCACTAATTACGCGACCAAAGCAGGATTCGCTTGTTCTGCGCCGCTATCTATTTTTTCATATCGCTATCGCATCGCAGTCGCCTCAGCAGTGCGACCGCGCCTTAGGTCCCATAAGTATCATACTTTACTTCATACGACACCCAAGAGACACGATGAGACGATCCCATTTGTAAGTTAATATCAAATGCTATAAAACTATAACAATATCTAAGTGTTATAAGATTTCCTGTTTCGATAGGTACCTATGCCAGGAATATCTTACTAATATTATTAAGGCAAAAGTTTGTAAGGCAAATGGATCTGGACGAAATCTGGCAATAATTATAGTCTGGAATAGCACATAGGCGACTTTTATCCCGGAAAAATGAACTGTTCCCGTGGAATAGATTTTATTAAAATTTTCACGGGGACGAAGTCGCAGGCAACAGCTAGTTTGTAATAAGTGTTGTGAGCTTTGCTGTAACGAAAGCAATGGCATTTCAATGTCCTGAACATTCTGTCTGAAGTGTTTTTTTTTGAGTTTACTCCTTAAGAATCAATTTTCACTTGCACAAAACTGTCCTGAACTTTAACAATCAAAGTGCATTTTTTAGTTTCATTACTTAATTAAGATGGTAAAAAGTTTTAATTGTAGCTATGAAAACCTGTATACTATTTCCTTATTAGGTACTGACATTTTCATACCCACTATTGCACGGTAAAGTTGAAATGCCAGAGTCTAACAAAGTAAAATCATACTACGTTCCATCATGTGGCCGAAAACGCAACATTAACATTATTATGTCTATACCGTGAAAATTTCGATCACCATTTCACTAATATCTCAGTATTCCATGATGATTTTGATTTTAAATTATTGAAAACTAAGAACGACCGTAAATAAATTTTTCTCCACACAGTAGAAAATATGTACCTAATTCTTCTTCTCGTCTACCTTTACTACAAATACTTGCATGTACGGTTTGACTGTAAGCGACTTTTTAATATAAGAGAATTCAATAAAAGTGATTCTAAATCTTGTAAACACAATGACAACCGCGTATCAGACCGTTACATTACGTAACCTTACATTGTAATAGTAGCATTTGTTCATATTTCATTGCATTTTCTTGTTGACCTGTTCTAACACATTCTGCTACTTTACCAATGTTATTTTACAATATTGAAGATGAGAGTATTTTTGAGTTGTGAACTTGCAAGTGGTTGCAAGTACATTAACATTTTGCATAAACAGTAATTTGGTCCCATTATAATATCTCATATACTAGGGAGAAGCCCGCCGCCAACCAGGCACCTTGGTAATTAAATGTGAAAATTGGGAGTATAATAATAATAACTTCACACATCTCACACACGGTCATCTGATCCCAAACTAGGCAGAGCCTATGGTAACCAACTGCTGATAAACATACTTATATATTTCTAAATACATACATATTATAGATAAATCACACTCAGACACAGAACAAATAATCGTGCTCATCACACAAATGTTTGTCCTGGGTGGGAATCGAACCCACGACCTCTGGCTCAGAGGATCACTAACCACTAGACCAACAGGCCAGTTTATTGCATGGAAAAGGTACGTAAGAAGGGAAGACAATGGAAGTAAAGGGATATTGAAGATAGATCGGGCAATGTAAGCAGCTCGAGCAAGGCGGGGTCACATACCTCTAACTTGAACTGGCTGATGACGGGAATAGCAAGCTCTCTAATTTCACACATCACACGACATATAGAATGTTTTAATTATAACATCTACATTACGCAACGGTGTAACGGGCAGATATATTAAAAGGTATTCAATATTTTACCTTTATAACTTTTAGATCCTTCTTTCTGCAACCTTACCATATGTATTTTACGAGCGTTTAAAAATTCTAGATCGTTATTCGATGGAATATATTGGAATTGTGTTCTTTACAAATATTGTAGAATTCCGAGAGTTCAAGCGTTCTGACAAGAAACATATTAATCACTACATATTATAAAACAAAGTCCCCCGCCGCGTCTGTCTGTCTGTCTGTTCGCAATAAACGGATTTTCATGCGGTTTTCATTAATAGACAGAGTTTAGGTGTATAATTTGTACCCGTGCGAAGCCGGGCGGGGCTCTTGGAATCATTTGTTTTATTGCGGTATAGATTTAAGGAAAAAGGAGTGACTGGAATGAGCTATCGCATAAGAAGATACCCAACTCGGAAAATTCTAAGGTAAAATTTTCAAGGGCTAGACATCTGTCTTGGTCTAGACAGAAGTCAAATGTTTACCAGCTATTTTTAAGGCGATGCCATACTACTACACTAGCGGAAAACATATGACGTCTGTTTTCATACTTCAGAACGTCGAATTGATTCTGTCATCTTAAAACCTATCTGTCTATCAGTTTAGAGTTTTAATATAATATTAAAAGGTATAAGGTATTAATTGTAGAAGAACATTTAGTACCTAAATATATAATATTACTTACATATTTGTTGTTTTTAAGGCAACTCCCGCTTTAGGAATGACTCTTGTGTCACTGGGGACTTTACAAACATTAAAACAAAGAACACAAAAAAAATCCAGATTCTTTCTTGTCCTTGGACTTGATTTATTCAGAAAAGAGAAAAATCACAAGCAGTATCTGAAATTTAAAGATATACAAGAATTAAAAAACTTTTATACAATAGTTGCAGTATTTCAAATAAGTTTTCAAAACAGATAAACCTGAAATTATATTTTTTTTGGAAACGTTTACTAGAACGAAGTCGGCTTTAGTTGTATCATTGGGATATATAAGGCTTACATTATATAAAAAGACGACGCATAAAAACCACAGGGTGCCTCCGACATCGGTACACACAAAGCAACGATCAACCAGGTCGCCCAACAATCCACAAACTGCGACCATAATAATAACGGTAACAGAGGGCACAGGATCTGTATTAGGGCCCTAATACAGATCTTCAATCTTTGTCATATATAAATGACCTAGCAAATTGTATTAACCTTTGATCATGTTACTAATTAGCACACGAAGTCTTGTTTACAATCCGACTTCGATACACTCTTAAAGTGGTACCATAACGCGGGTCTGGTGTTAAATGCTGCTAAAACTGAAATGTTGCATCTAAAATCTTCAAACCCTGAGCGATGTCCAATTGTCCATAGTTGCGCACACAGTTATAACATAACCTTACCTTGGGTTAATTATCAAAACCAAGTTGAATTGGAGTAACCATATCATTTCAATAATGTGGCTAAACCGTCATGAGATTAAAATAAAAATAATTTAACAAAATGTAGTCTATACACAAACGGAAGCACTATTTCAGCTCTAGCAGTAAGCATATACCCACTCACACGCTCCGACACATACCCAAACACACGCACACGCACACACACTCACACGCACACACACACACACACATGCACACGCACGCACACATGCACGCACATACACACACACTCGCACAATTCACTGGCTGAATCCTACATCCAGTATGGATTTAAGCCGTTATTTTAGTACTTACAACACCTAAAATGCTGCAATTTTATTATGACGACAATAGTCTATTTAAACACTGTAAAACTCTTCCAGTCCAAACACAATTTAAATATACATTGCTCTAGGAATACTTTTTAACCGTGCATTTCAAAAAAATAGTAGTACACGTTGTTTATACGCGGTCCGCTTCTCGGAATCTGCTATGTGAGACCAGTCAGGCCGCCACTAACAATATTTACAGTGAATGAACAACTGATCACTTGGTTCCTAGATTTATTAATAATCCTACCAACTGAATTGCGAGACACTGTTTCGTCGATGAATTTGTTATCAAAATTACAACCTTATTTTTAAAATACTGTTACAACATTTTTTTTTGGCCTTGTATATTTTGAAATAAACTTTAAAATGAGTGTGTATATGTTAAATATTAAAAAAAAAATTAAATAGCTTCCACATGGCCATCTGATCCCAAACTAGGCAGAGCCCGTACTATGGTAACCAGACTGCTGATAAACATACTTATTATATATTACTAAATCAATATTATTGATCAATTATACCCGAACACAGAACAAAATAATGATCATGCTCATCACACAATTATTTGTGCTGGGTGCAAATTGAACCCACAGCTTCTGGTTCAGCAGTCAGGATCTCTAACCGCTAGACCAACAGGCCCGTCATACTATTACTTACTTTGTTTTTTACCCATAACATTCATTATAAACCTTCGTAGTTTTGGAAATGCTATTCATATGAAAACTTGTAAATATATTGCTCGACTGTTTAAAGAACAAATAAAATAAAGAAAGGCTGACGGCAAGATCCTGTCTGGGTCGAATGATTATGTTGGAAAGCGATTTGGGCCACAGGTCCATTGGGATTTCTTCCAATTTAAATTTTCTAGTCAAATGTTATAATATATCTTTAAAAGCACTATCTGCTATAACTTTATAAGTAAAGTCGACACCTGTTTAGAAGGAAAATGTTCAATTTCTATTTCGATAAATCAATAAAATATTTATAAAAATAGAACAATCTATAAAAATATGTAAACAGAAAATACATAATTGTTACACGTGTAATCTGACATAATATATATATATATATATATATTTTTTTCTAAACCGTTATATATATGTACGTATATGCTGAGATAGATATATACCTCCCAATGAAGTATTTTATTAAATTCTTAACGAAACTTAAACTAACTAAGTTTTATATATTAACTACAAAAGTAAGAAGCTTGTTACTACAAATAATAGGTAGGTTTATTTAGGATATGCAATTTACAAATTTGCTAAAATTACGAGCTTACTTTATGTACAAATTGTTTATACCTTTTTAGTTTTTGCAACAAACAAGTAACGACCTAATTTAACGGTATGCATTTAAACTTCACGCCAGTTGTGACAACACAGTTTAAATGCAGTTTTTGTACAGTTGAGATAACAACGTTTTAATTGTAGACCGCGCAAATGCATAGCATCTAGTTACACCTTAAAACTTTTGGTGTTACAATCGTGGGTAGCCTTGGTAAACCACTTACCACCAGTCTTGTAATTTTTGTGAAATGTTAAAGAAAAGAAGTGATATCCTTTCAAAACAAAGGATCCCTAAATATAATATAAGTCTAAATGACATATTCAGCAGTACAGAACGCCGCTAATAAAGTCGACTATATTTAGTAGTCGACGTCATTGTCATTTGAATCTCTAAGCAGGGACGTTCTTACAAAAAACAATTAATCATGGCGGTTTGTGCTATTCAATTGTGTCGAAACTATGTTGGAAAAACTTATAACAACGCTAAGATTGACTTTTATCGGTAAGTTGTGTTTTAACTTACACTATTTTATGAGAAAATACGATACTTTATTTTAATTTTTGCAGGTATGACAGATTAGTCGGTGTTGTCAGTTTATTACGGGGTAATTTGACAAAAAGTATGGGTAATCGTAAAACCATGACCCTATTCCTGTTTTATATTATTACAAAAATCTACGGCTGAATTAAATCACTTATATCTATCTATCTATTTAAAACAGTTTTATTTTTAAGTATGTTTTTTGTTGATATATTATATTATATATATTATGATATCTAATCAAAGCATAGTTTATTATTTATTCGGTGTCCAAGAGTTCCACATCGGGCTGCGGAGATACTTCAACTGCCTTTTGTTTAGGCTTACCATTTAAAAATCGAACCTTAAATTCTATATAGGATTTTGCAAAATATCGTATGCCAGTAAGCGCAAACGGAACGAAAAAAATACCAATAACGTCGGCGTCGGTATACTACAATATTATGACAATAACTCCTTGCTGGCTACTTTAGGCCTACAAATAGTGCAAGTATCAACTTATGTAGACGCAACTGTGGGAGAGTTTATTGCCTATTACAACACAATGTACTAAAGCAGCAATCACAATTATTGCCTCGTAGTGGTTATGGTCTATGACTTTAAATTTAAAACTTTTATATCTCGAATTATGTAGATACAAAAGGGGAACGATAAATAGTTTTAATGTGTAAATAAGTACTATACTTATGTCGAATGTATTAAAGTACCGGCTTACATACAGCGTTATTTTGAAACTTACTAATTAAACTTTAAAATTTACCCTTATAGCTAATATTTCGTATGAGGAAGCCCTCTCTCATACGAAATATTAGTTCTGAGGGTTAATTGTAAATAGGGATATAATATATGGGTTGAAAGTATGGGTATTTAATACTAATAATGTTGATGGAATGTACAGATTTTTTTGAAAATGTCTGCATTTAGAAATAAAAAACAAAATCATTAAAAAGACACGAAAGTTTATAAAAAATATGTTGGTCAGAAATTTTATTAAGCTCCTTCACTAGAAAAACATTTTCCAAAGAGAAATATTAAGAAAAAAAATTTAATGACCAATTTTTTTTTCAAACTAAATCAACTATTTGTCGGCTACATATAACGTTCTTAAAACTACGACTTGACGTACTATTGACTGCACCTTTCTGTAACATGCTGTAAGACAGTTATATAAAATTGAGGAATAAGGTCATGATCATGATAAACGACGTTCTACTTAATAAAATATAATTATAAACCCCATTTTTTTTTTGGAATAAAAAATATTTTATCTGTTGAAGTTTTACACGACGACAAAACACTTCAATGTTTTTTACCTTTTATAACTTACATATAAATTGTTTTTGGTGTGGAAACCGCCACGTTTCATCACCTCACTATGGCTACTGGTGTGAGGTGGTATGTGTGAATCAAACCGACTAAAACCACCGTGTGGTTTTAGTCGGTTCGATGTTGCATCACAAGTGAGTCTATTGCAAGGGACTCGGGTATACCCTAGGAAGGAAGGCCCCGAGAACCCTGGCAGACTTTGAACGCCAAAATCAGTATCTATTGTACCGGTTGAAATATGTATGCATCCGTGAATAAGGAGAGTCGATTGGTTTACATCTAACAAGATTACCGTAAAATTATATTATTAAACTGTTTAATTCAAATTCAAATTCAAAATCATTTATTCAATTAAGACACTAAGTGACATTTATGAACGTTAAATTGAAGCTAGAGTTAAAATTATAGATCGGCGCAAACAGACGCCACAGCATGTACTGGATTGTCGAGGTAAATTAGGTGAAAACACCAAAATCTACTGCCTGTTTTCAGTTTCCAAAATACGTAGAGCTTTATGAAAAGAATACTGGCAAAGAAACTCATGGCCACTCTTTTTAAAAGTCAGATCTTCAGGTACAATAGTGTTAGTGTTACACGAAAGGTAAACAGGATGCAAGCTGATGCCGCCTGAATTTCATTTTATTGAAATGCTCCAAAAGCTAACGTACTAAAAAAATAAAATCACTCAGTGATACCGTTGAAGGTTTGAACCTATTAAACATAGAAATCATTCAAGGTGCACATCGACCTTCATTCAGTTACAAAATCTACTGTTAAAAATAATTCGTGACTGGATTAATAGGCTAGAGTTGCAGTTGATCGAACCAAAATAATAGTATAGGGTAAAGCATCGCTGACTAGGCCGACCAGTCACCCCAAGCAGAACCCATTCACAAGTATGACGCATGGACCAGCCATCATCTCCTTCGCCATTTCAGAGGGAAAGAAATGACCCGCCCCATGACGACGCCGCAAGCAATGACATTTTAGTGAGCATGACGAACCATAATCGAGATACTGATAAAAATCACTACTAGTCAAATTACCATAATAATCGTCACGCATTATTAATTTAGCTTAATTATAAGACAAAGAAGTTTGTGTGTATATACCTAATGACACCTTAAGCCCAAGACTGTTTGTCGTTTAGATAATCGTTGATCGTATAGTAGGATTTCCTAATAAGGTGATTTTTTACAGTTTGCTTGAATTTATCTACAGGAAGGTCGCTTACATGTATAGGAATTTTATTATAAAAACGTATACCAAGACCTTCGAACGAGTTGTGTACTTTTTACAAGCGATGATAGGTACCAACGAGTTTAGACTTGTTTCTTGTATTAATATTGTGTATATCACTGTTTTTCTTATAGTCATTAATGTTGTGCCTAACAAACATAATATTTGCAAATATATACTGTGCTGCAACAGTTAGAATACCTATATCCTTAAACAACTCTCGAAGAGAGACTCTAGCACCTAAATTGTATATGATACGGGTGGCTAGTTTTTGGAGAATATAAATCGTTTCAACATCAGCCGCTTTGCCCCAAAGTAGTATACCAAAGGACATGACGCTGTGAAAGTAGCTAAAATAAACTAGCCTAGCTGTGTCCGTATCAGTGAGCTGACGTACCTTCCATACTGCATAAGCTGCCGACCTAAGCCTACCTGCAGGGATGTCTATCTGGGCTCCCCATTGTAGTTTACTGTCTAATGAAATTCCTAAGAATACTGTTGAGCCTACAATACTTAACATTTCATTATTTAGAGTTAAATTAGTACCTAGCTGTTTTACATTTGGCATTGTAAATCTCACACACTTTGTTTTATTTGAATTTAGTAGGAGATTGTTAGTTGAAAACCAATACAATACATCATTTAGAGCCCTATTCTCATGGTCAAAAACTGTTTTTTTACGATCGACTTTAAAAATAAGTGACGTATCAGCAGCAAATAGAGCTATATCACAGAGATCTTTTAAATAATAAGGTAAATCGTATATGCGAAAAAGTAGAGGACCTAGTATAGAGCCCTGAGGAACGCCCATAGTAACAGGTAATCCAGAAGATCTCGCACCATTGACATCTACATGTTGAATTCTATCTTTCAAGTCTTCTATCTTTAAAAAGCTAACCCACACAAATATTAAACATTGCACATTTTCAACTGGATTTACTTTCAGTAAAATTTATTTATACAGATGTTGGTTGAATACAAAGATTTTAATTGCAATTAAGATAAAATTATTTTGCTAAACGAACTCGGTTCTGATATTTAGATCACGTTCCAACAACCTTATTCTGTTGTAAAAGTATTCTGACTTTATAATCTGCAGAGCATTTTTAGGCGTTCGCCTTGCGCATGCAAAATATTAATATTAAAAGTTTAAATTTTAAGTACCTATTTCTGATATTTTTTTTCTATATATGACAGTCGGATAAAATAATGCAGGTAATTTTTTTTGACAAAAAGAACCCTGTTATTAAGCTGTTTATAAACTAAAGGTAAAAAGATACTAGTAACCAATCCGAAAGAAAAAGTATTTTTACGAAGAATTAATTAGTAACTATTAACCCTGCATCGCATAATGAAACGTCTCAATTTTTGAAAAATCAGGAAAAAATAAATTAACACCGCGCATAGTGTGCGGTGTAAATTTGATAGCCAGGAGCCATAACATAGAGAAATAAATTGTCATTGATAAAAAAAATCCCAAAAGTAACCAGTCGAGAACGAAGTTGCAATGGGTTAAAGTAATTTTTTTACCTATATTATAGTAGTTGATCTATTATTGACTGGCCTGTTGGTCTAGTGGTTAGTGACCCTGACTGCTAAGCCAGAGGTCGTGTGTTCGATTCCCACCCAGGACAAATAATTGTGTGATGAGCACGATTATTTGTTCTGTGTCTGAGTGTAATTTAACTATAATATGTATTATTAGAAATATATAAGTATGTTTATCAGCAGTCTGGTTACCATAGTACAGGCTCTGCCTAGTTTGGGATCAGACGGCCGTGTGTGAGATGTGTGGAGTTATTATTATTATTATTTACGAGGTCACTTAAAACTATACCACATACTAAACCTAATGTTTATATTTATTTATAGTATAAAAAGATCAGAGTACACCGAAAATCAGAAATCGACAACGAAAATCAGAGTACAAACTTATTTTTATAATTTTTTTTTTATATTTTATCTGGATAAATGCAGCAGATCATAACAAGAAAACCCCATTTGAATCTATTCAGCCGTACTTTAAGTTAACTTGAACATACCAGAAGTACTCATACTACTAGAAATGCTCTAAGGATCGCTTACTACTGTTACATACTTATGTATAGTGTGTTGTAGTACTATAAAATGTATTGTTGTGTAAAAAAACCCTTATTGCAAGATGGCATACGACCACTGCTATCCTCTTACGTTTCTGATATATATACGTAATAGTTTATCACAGTTGTCTATTTATTAGATGATAAAATATTGAATAGTTTGTAGATGACAATGTCAGACAAGAATATTTTCATGCTTTTCAGACCGCAATAATTACGTAGAAGGGTTTTGTTTTAAAACTAAATTTTTATTTTTATGTTGTAATTTCTTCGGATATCTTTTTAGAGCATGTATCGAGCAATAGCTAGTGATATTTTATAGTTTGAAATGTTCTGATTAAGCACATCGTTTGATACTCATTGTTTGTTTTAATTCATTGTTTTATGTTATCTATAGAGCACCATGTTGAATTTTGTGTGACGTTACATAGCCTGTAACCAGAGAAAAATCACGCTTCTAAGGATACCTCATTTGTTACATAAAAAATGCGGGCACAGATAAACATTATGTATGTCACACATACCTACTTAAATCATAACACTCTTTGGGTTTGCCGTAGTCGGGTAGAAATCTTATAAAACTGTTCAGTTCTTTTGCTATTTTTGGAAAAAGAACACACAGGACACACGGTTAGAATCGGATTAAACCTGATATGGTCGTGTGATGTGTTTCTCGCTAAAAGATTGTCGCGATTCACGTTTTTTTCAAGTAAACTTTAAAAAAATCACCTTTTATCTTTTAGAAACCCCCTCTAATCACCGGGGCTAACGATGGAATGTTGGAATTACCGAATCGAAACCTCAAATTCTATTAACCCTACAAATTTCAGTAAACCGATGGGGGAATGCGATTTGAGCAGTGTAATAGGTTTAACGCGGCAATGTGTAATGAAATGTCATATGGGAATAATTGGCCGCGAGTATATCCGTCACAATGGATGTTCCAATCAATTCGCAACGTCAAGTACCCAAATGAAACGCATAATTTCGTTATCGTTTCCGCCTGTAATTAACTTCTGATTTGAGCTATGTGCTTTGTTTATTATGTCTGACTGTCCTAGAAACTACATAAAATAATAAATTCTTGGTAAAGCAAGCCGGACAAAATTCTTTGCTGATGTATACAATTTCAACAGATTTAGTTTAATGTGAAATTGTCTTTTACAAGTATCGAATTGTGACGTCACAAATACAATTTAATAAAGTCTGTGATCCGGAACATAGACGAATTCATTTTAATCCACATTGAAGTGTAATCATCAGAATAAGCACACAAATTTAATTAATACTGTGTTAAATTTAATCTCTCATCGATGCTATTCACATTTTAGAGAACAATCTTTGGTCAAACAGCATCACTGGAAATATTAATCATTTTTGGGATTTTTAGGAAATAATATATTTATGTCAAAAACTGTATAATTTAAAAGGTACGAGTCTCAATTATACGATTTACACACAAGTAGGGAATATAACCGCAACGCTGTTAAACGAAACTAATCAGCTAGTTGAGTGTTCCTGTTCATGAATAGGGTTATTGGAGTACTTTACGAAAGAGGAGCCACGTTTTGTGATGTTATCAGATTATGTTTATAGACAACAGTAAACCTCTACCACCAGTTTTTTGCCTCAATTGAAAAAAAAAATAACGAATAAACTGCATAATCACAAGGACAAGCACTGTTTTTTTCTTTTTTTTTACTTCCTGCATTTTACATTGCACGGGGTGGACTTAATACCACATGGCATTTGGGAAAGCTACCTCCCTTAGGTAAACTAATGCACCGCCTTGTTGACGACAAATTAACGCTCTTATTTGAAAAAAAAAAAATAACTCCTTAACTGTCAGACCTAGAATAAAAATATTTGTACGTACTTATAGGTTAATTCAAAACGAATAGCATCCAACAGGTCATTTCCCGATCCACATATTATTTTTGTTTATAGACATTTGTAACAGGTAGATGACTTTCATCATTTTTGAGACACTCTCTCTTGTATATTTCTAATGCAGCAAGCGGATTTTTGGGTGAACAAGTATGACGGTCTTAACATAAAATTATTTGTCCCGAAATTTTTAACTTGACACCACAAGTTTCAGAGTGCGTACCCTTCCACATTTGCGTCCCATCTTTTATGCAGTACTAAAGATAATGGTGTCTATTGCGTCTTAGGAGTAATTGTTTATTATCTAAAACAAGACAATTATTTAATATCCGCCATTTTAGTTAGGCATTGTGACATGTAGTGGATTTGTTAAACAAGTGGCTGAGGTAATGTTGATTTATTTGAAGTATTCGGTATTAATTACTTAGCTCAGTATAATAATAATTAGACATGTGCATACGTTTAAACAAATGATGGATTTAAATTTTTATCTAACATGGCATTTTTGTGTTTTTTTTTAGATAAATCAAAACCACCAACCCATCTTCGGCAGGAATAAGGTGTGTTACCAATGTGATGACCCAATAGTAACTACTTGAGCCAACCACTAGGCGATAACAAAAAGAGTGGTGATAACAATGGGTACTATGGCTACACCTACCCCCTACCCACCTACCTGGAAACTCGAACGTCTTTTTCTCGCGGGGTGTTTTCAAAATGAAGAATGTCGATAATTTTATAAAATGATATATGGTATTGCAAAAAGTATTTAACCATTAGTAGTGACTCTTGAAAATATATTTTTTCCCAATTAAAAAAAAAAAGTAATTAAAAAAATACTTATGCTAGGACCCCATCGATGAAAGTGAACTCTTTGGGCACGCTAAGCCTTTTTTTTTTTTTTTTGCGTGTGGAAACCCCCTCGGGCCGTCACCCCACCGGGGTTTCGGTGGGGCGGTGTGTCGGAATCGAACCGACTAAAACCACACGGTGTACCATACTGCGCCTAATATAGGAGGGATCCGGGAACAGCTTTTATTAAAACATCCGGAGCCCTCCTAGCGCCTGCCCGCAAAACGCGGGCACCACCTTCGGGTTAAAACCTCTTAATTAGGTGACGTCCAGGCACACGCGGACGTCACCTCCTCGCGGATGGCCACGATAGCAGGTGGAAAGGAAAAACCCCTCCAGTCCACCTGCGGCCACACTCAGGGCGGCATGAGGCGCTGGAAAGCGCGCCTTCGCCGACCGGTTCGCCGGCGGCGAATTAGGTCCGAGTGAAGATCCTCCTCCCGGGCCCTCTCCGCCACCTCCTTCTGCGAGATGACATCCTCGCAAAAGGATGCGACCGCGGTAAAACTACTCTCGCTACCGGCCATGGAGCGTATGACGGCCGGTAGCGAGAGATCCTCTCCGATGACTGCAGTGAGTTCCCGACGCTGCGTCGCCCAGGCGGAGCAAACCGCCAGCGTATGCTGAGCCGAGTCCTCACTGCAGTCGCAGTGGTGACAGGCGGGACTCAATTCCCTCCTAGCGACCGAGTGCAGGTAACGCTACGCTACGGGCACGCTAAGCCTAGCGCAACCGCTAACCGCAATTTTGATTAACACTTATATTTTGCAGAACCTGCAACACATAAAATTATTTAATTATTTAAATATCCTATATACCTACTACTTACTCTATGTGGAGGAACGGGTGTCATGTTCCTCCAACACAAAGGGAGAATCCTCCGACCAGGCGAGGTGATCATGCCTGGCGGGCCGCGACCCAACGGTTGATGTTGGGAAGTTGTATATATAGTAATCGGCGCGAAAACTCTCATGGCGCGATGCAGGATTAGTAGGTAGTAGATGTTTCTTTTTGCTGTATGTGGAAGTCGCCACACTCTACATATAAATTATTATAAATTAATTTTCACTGACTTTAATCTTAATATAGCTCTTGGAGCCGTTGAGAATTCAAGTATAAACCTCATAACAATATTTAGTTATTTAAATTATTGTTTAAATATATTTTTTGGAGCTGATGGTAATAAAAGAACAATAGAATCTTGAAGGAAAATTATTATTATTATTTTAAATATTTTTTTAAAACACAAAGACTACTAGTAACGTGGGTCACACATTACTAGTATTTTTGTTAACCCCTCCAGCTAAGCTAAATGCTTGTGTTAGGAGTGGATTCACGGCGGTAGTGCACTGGGTGGGGTTCGAACCCGCAACCACTTGATCGCAAGTCCGACGCCTTAGCCATTACACTACCGCCGCTTTATTGTTTAGAAAAAGCTTGCAGCCGTTGGAATCTATTTGTGAACTTAAATTTTTTGAGAACAATGGTATTTTGGAGCTATGGAAATGACCCCTGGGATGTTACCATACATAAAAACAAAACAATCTTATCAGCTTCAAAATTTACTTGCTGGAAGTGCCGCTAAATATATTTTCTTCTTTAGGTAGAAAAATTGTTGCTTAGTTACATAGAGGTGATAGTTCAACCGGCGGGAGCTTGTTCTCTAATAATATCGAATTAAACAGATTTTTTGAAATTCCAAGTGTAATGAAGACCATGAAGATAATAAATCGTGAAAAAAAGTACTATTCAAGAAGCTTATTAATGCCGCGTTCCAATTAACATAAAACGATTCGTTTTGCTTACGGACGGTAAAAATTCGTTGAATTTTCCACGAAAATTTTACCGTCCGTAAGCAAAACGCATCGTTTTTTGTTTATTGGAGCGTGGCATTAAACCATTGCTTTAAATAATTATGATATGTGATTAAAATAGTACAAAAAGAAACTGAACAGTTTAATAGCACAAGTGTCAAGTAATCATATTGATACGTGAAGAGAATTATTTGTACCCCTTTTAAAAGAAAATTTCTCTAACGTTTTAACGTGAATTTATGAATATTTACATTTTATATATATAGAAAAAGTGCAGGAAGCTAAAATTTTTAAACAATATGTCTTGAAACTTTAAAAATTACGTGAAAACGGCTCAATAAAATTACACGCGTCCAGTATATGTGATTCCCTGTCATGGTAAGTAAGTCTATACAATGGCAGCTCAAGTTATACTGGCCAATGGAAAAACCATGGTCGAAATTCCACCACCACGCGATCTCTAGTAACAAATAAATCTGTCAAATATAATCCCCAATTCGTTGTCCACCCTCTTCACGATAGGTGTCAGTTCACATTACAAGTACGTGACGTTAATACTAAGGTTATTTTCTGAAGAAAATTTTCGCAATTAATGGATGTTTAGGGTAGATCGAAAGTAAGAATTTGTATCACGGATCTAAATCTTATGTAAGTGGTCTGATAATAGACCGACTATTAAACCACCACTTCTGTTGCTACATTTCATCCATCCATTCAATATTGTCAACCCTACTCACAAATCTACTATCTTAAGTAGCAAATTAGTAAACCAACAAAGTAAGTTAAGAACCCAAAAGGCCAAGTATAAAGCTATAGACATATAGTAGAAACACTTAAACAATTTGCATAATACGATATTTAGCATTTGAGTCAGCATTAGATATTCAATACGATGATGGCTGGTCCATGCGTCATACTCGTGAACGGGTGCTGCTTGGGGTGACTGGTCGGCCTAGTCAGCGATGCTTTAGCCTATACTATTATTTTGGTTCGATCAACTGCAACTCTAGCCTGTTAATCCAGTCGCGAATTATTTTTAACAGTAGATTTTGTAACTGAATGAAGGTAGATGTGCACCTTGAATAATTTCTATGTTTATTAAGTTCAAACCTTTAACGGTATCACTGAGTGATTTTTATTTTTTAGTACGTTAGCTTTTGGAGCATTTCAATAAAATGAAATTCAGGTGGCATCAGCTTGCATCCTGTTTACCTTTCGTGTAACACTGACACTATTGTACCTGAAGATCTGACTTTTAAAAAGAGTGGCCATGAGTTGCTTTGCCAGTATTCTTCTCATAAGGCTCTACGCATTTTGGAAACTGGAAGTTATAGATCGACACAAGCAGGCAGTAGATTTTGGTGTTTTCACCTAATTTACTTCGACAATCCAGCACATGCTGTGGCGTCTGTTTGCGCCGATCTATGATTTTAACTCTAGCTTCAATTTAACGTTCATAAATGTCACTTAGTGTCTTAATTGAATAAATGATTTTAAATTTGAATTTGAATTTGAATTTAGATAAGACTCAACGACCCAACAAATTAGTTCGGAATGATTATCAACAAGATAAATCTTTATATGATAAATACATTTTCTTTGCAGTTTTTGATCAGCTATGATTAAATCTTAACTGTTTGGGAACATAAAACCATACTGAAATACTCTACTGACCCTTATAACATTACGTCATTTTAATAACACAATTTTGTTCAATCAATCTGAAATACAAGACCCTTGAAAAAAAAAATTCAGAGGCTCCCTCATAGTTAAAGGGAGATATCCTGTAACTATAATGGAGCCTATATATTTTTTTTATATTTAATTATGATCGTCTTTTATACTTTGTTATATGAAATTGCCTTTGATTTGTTAAAGAACAACACTCGCTGATTGAATATAATTTAACATTTTTCTTTCTGTTCTTAAACAACTTGCATAATTTCTCACTGCACTTACAATGAGTATGTATGCCATTATTGAGAAGTCTCCTCTCACTGCTGTAGACAATTTTTGGCGGAATTCCAAGATATGTAAATGAGTGCACTTACTACTTAGCAGTAATGGAGATAATTATTATATCACATTTGTCTTAACACAGTGTAAACTTGTGAAACTTACGTAAGTGAAAACTTGATTGCCAATTTGGAAGTTTTAAATTAAAATTTATTTTATCCTTTCCAACGGAAGAAGATTGATATGAGAATGGATTATGAAATTGACGATTGTATTATTAGAATATTCTGTCGCTGTCACAAGTAAACTATACCATTATATAATCTGACTATTTACCTCACACCTATCATTTTCAATACCTACAGTTTAACCTGTACAGCCATAAGTAATCCAGCAGCTCTAATTAAAAACTGTAACTAACAATATCTATAAAGTACATATTTTATTATACCGAAAGTTGGGAAAAACATATGGCCGGTTTACCATAAGCCATTGTGACTAGTGTATTTAAACATTAACAACAGCAGTATTTCAAAGTCTTGTTTATCTAAAGCGTTATTTTATACTTGTTCCAGAAATTGTTTTATATGTGTACCTTACATAGCTATACTGTACCTTTAACACAGGAAAACCTATTATTAATTTAAGTCAAGTTGTAGGACCCACCCTAAAGCGACAAGGGACTTCGTCCCTGACAAATGCACGGGCATCTCTTCTTCAAAAGATTTATAACTACATACTGTATGTACAAATTTATGTGTTGTCGCTATTCAAACGTCATGCCGATATGAGAATATGTGAAATAATACCTGTTGCCCTCGACTTCGTTTGCGTGAAAATTCCAATTTGGATAATAAGTAGCCTATGTCCTTTCCCAGGATAAAATCTAATTGCCAAGTTTCATTACAATCCGTTCCAGCCGTTTAGTCGTGAAAAGGTAACTAAACAAAGAAACAAACAGAGTTACTTCGCATGTTTAATATTAATATGGGTATCATGGATTTTTTTTTGTTATTTGCTACAGACATTTCAAATCATCAACAAAGACATCAATTTCGATAAACAATGGGTTTGTTTTAGTAAAATGCTCTCGGACTCAGCAACGTTTACTGTAACCAATTTTGCTGGCTAAATAGCTCTCTCTTTTTATGTAGCAGAAACAGCTAAATGAGATCTCAAAATTTACTGTTTCATTAAATCATTCAGTAATTCTTAAGTAATCCAAGAAGATCTTAATCTGATGCCTATAAACTGTATGTTGTTATTACGAAGCGCGAGAGTGTCGAAACATATTTAAGCGAAGTTATCATCTACTAAGCTAATTTTTACATTACACGTTGACAAAACTGTTAAAAATTCTCAAATGCTCAGATTTCTGAGAAGAAACACTGTTGGTTTAGGAATATTAGAACCTAAGTACTCTTATACAATAGTGTCGTCCGCAGCCTTCTCGAATTTGCTAGAACCGTATGGTCACCATATCGTGTTCATTCGCAACGGATTTAAGGTATTCAGCGGGCCTTTACCCGAAGTATTACATTCTTGTGCAGCAGATTCTCTTATAAGAAACTATACGACGAGCGGCTAGTCAAATTTGAAATGACCAATCTTTTGTAATTTTAGACGCACATTTAATCTTCTGTTTCTCCATTGATTGATAAGTAATTATGATTCAGTGCTGTTATCTTTTGGAATAGGTGCTCTTTCCTCATTCTTATCCTAGATATAGACTTATTAGAACATTTTGTGTACCATTGTGGGGAACAAATTTCTGTCTACAATCGCCTATAAATAGAGTTCTTAATCAGTGCAATATTATTCAAACAAACGATCCAAACATTGACAATTTTGCTGATTCACTAAATAAATTTAAGACTTAACTGCAAATAAAATCTTTTTAACAAAAAAATATAACAAGGAAAGAAGAAAGCAACTGTAAAATGATCAATAATAATAAGAAATAAACTGGTTGGTCTATCTAAACTCTTACATTCTCTCTCTCTCTCTTACATGTGTTATGTAACCATGAACCAACTTCGAAGTATATCTTACCGAATCAAAAAATCCGGGCCGGCAGCAGGCCCGCAGAGGTAAATTTCGTGTTTTTTTTTAATTTTTTTGAAAATCTGCCCACAGTTTTCCCCTTTGGGGGAGTATCCCCCATTCACGAACTAAACCTTAATTTTTGCCCTGTTGATTTTTCGTCCAAGTTTGAAAGCAATCGGTGCATAATTGCGACCTCTATCGTGCCGGTAAAATTGAGGTACATACAGACACATATACTTTTTAACTGGCGGTTGTTTTGGGGTCTAGGGATCATAACTAGACCTCTTGTGAATAAATTTTAGGAAAATTCGACAACTGGTACAAAACCAATAGGTAGATTTTCTTGGAAATCTACCTAAAAGGATGATTGAAATCGCACTACCCTATACGGGTTGACTGACAGAAATTTTTTCACCGGTTAAAAATACTTTTTATTAACTCAAATAACTAATGTATGTTTTATTTCTTTAGCTTGTTTAATTTGTTTATATACATACTCATACAAGATATACATATTTACATTATTTTTTTTTTCTTTAGCATCCACTTTCACTAGCTAAAGATATGTACACCGTCATACATATTAGACACAATACTATATAAATGTAATATCATTTGGAAATTCATTAATATGTGCGATATGTGTTTGAACTATTTTTAAATTATATAATTGGATTGTACAAATTAAGCACAAAGGTGAAAACCAGACACTTTCTCATAACTCTTCACTTAGAAAACATGCGGTATTCCCTTCATCCTATGGTTGCCTGTAAGAGATTGCTTTGTGCCGTAAGGTCACCAATTGTACAAATCAGTCCATAGTTGTAAGTTACTTATTGTATTTAATGCTTTTTGTACAAAGAGTATTATTATTATTAATATTTTAATTTTGTGATGGCTTGTCTGTTACAATTACTTTTTGGTTTTCTTTTTAGCTCTATCACAATAACAACACTGTAAGTCATAACAACTCCGTTATGACTAAGAAAATTAAAAACTACGAGTACTGAAGTACAATGTCTGCAGGTTTCAGGCTGAATTTGGTTTTATAATACATTTTGGACATAACTGTAGCTTATTTTAAAACAATGCCATCTACGAAACTTAACACAGAACCAGTTTTTCTTAATTTTAATCGCACCGACGAAGTAAACACTGTATATTTTCAGTAATAATTTCAAATCATACACAATGAGCGGTCATCGCGTCAGGAGCTCTGATTGCTCGGCTGACTGGAGATTGAACATTTAGATCCTTCACAGTGTAGGAGATACAACAAACTGTGGACATAAAACAAATTAACACAAAATTTATTTTACTCTACCGTGAGTAAAGGTTAAATTAAATACATATTTTCCGACTTTTAAAGTAAAAGTTGCTATGTTTTAAATACCTGCTAATGGAATTTAAACTTAAGCGGGTCTATTCTTGCATTAAAAATTTTTTTGGTAAATTTGTCGTTGGAACAAATTTTATAAGCACTGAAGTGACGTAGTGCCATAATATAATAGATGCATATATACAGCATATGAATATAATAAACGCAGTCCGCCTCTATTACTTTGTATGTAAGGTTAAATACAGAGTACTAGATAGTTGAACAGGGTTTCGGAACGGAAATAGATAAGATTAGAAAGGTACAAATATATGGTTTGTTTTCTAGCAGAGAGTGTACTTCCACCAAGTTTTTGAAAACGGAAACTACTGAGCAAATCTGACGTTAACCGGCAATAATTCCACAACCGATCAGCTTAAATGGAAACAGATTTGTCGATAAAGTGTGTTGAAATGTGTTCAACCGCAAATTGTCCGATGATCTTAAAGATTTTAAGCGTCTCCACGTTAAAAGTAAGCAAAGCGTTCTCCAAGGCTGGAAGCTGAAGAAGAGAATGCGGGCATTCCGACAAACGGGCTCATGTGGTTACCTATGGGTAACCAATTGAGCTTATTAGGAAAGTCAAGTGATGTAAATATGACATAGCCCATTTCAGATATTTTGATCATTCAAATTAGTAAATATAAGTAAAACTGTTCGTAACTGTGCTTCGCAAGTATTTATGCCGATAAGCACGAATTTGATACAAGGTAAAAAAAGTAGGAAACCACACATGTCAATTAGCTTACTTTAATGCGTCTGACAGTTTATATTCCTTCTCTTCATTGTCGATCTTTTTCTCTCCAACTTGTATCTTTAAATTCAGAGTCCAGATATCAGCTGGTAAATCTTCTCTTTTCGTTACGTCTTCAATAACTGATTTGACCTTTTCGTCTATATATAATTCAACTTTATTAAACAACTTAAAATCACGAGTATCACGACGCTTTCTTGAAACTATCCAGGTAAACGATGTTAATCAAGCTGAGCAAAGCAAAAGGTCAACATCAAAAGGTACAAAACAACGAAAAACTTAACTTTAAGTGAGCGTTGAGGGATCACGTTACTTTGTTTTCTTACCAAGTATTATGTTACTGAAAGAAATATTTTCTTTAAAGGGTTTATAAAATATTAAAGTAAACTAAGCAACATATAACTTCAACTCAAATTTAAATGCAAAATATGGAAAAATATTTCAATATTTTAATATCAGTGATAATAAATGAAAACCGCACAAAATTGAAGGAAAAGGCACCAGTAAATCAAATGGACCCGTCGCCTCCAAGTTATTGAGTAAGGAAGTGCGGATGTAGCTTACAATATATCATGACTACATTCCTGGTATTCAAACGATCTTGAAATAAATGGATCCAGAATATCTATTGAGTTTTGAGGTGCTTTAGCAATTCTAGCCAAGATTGTAAGGTTTCCCTATACTCATTATAAAGTTGAAGTGGTTGTTTTAGTAGTTATAAGCGTAAATCTTTAGAATTACCAATCGGATTTAAAAAAAGTATTTTTACATGCGATAGACCAATTCTTAAGAATTGGTATAAGGCTATTGACAACCCATCACATCACACACACACCCTTATGAGTGGAGAGGTGACCATTAACTATCTAGTTAAATTTATATTTAGCGTATAAACATAATATTACTAAGTTAATTGCTAAATATGAAGATAAATTTTGTCACTAATAATGTTGAAGCACATATAAGGTTTCATTCGTGTCAGCGA
The DNA here is from genome assembly GCA_949752705.1 of Callimorpha dominula. Lineage (NCBI taxonomy): Eukaryota > Metazoa > Arthropoda > Insecta > Lepidoptera > Erebidae > Callimorpha > Callimorpha dominula. The sequence continues at coordinate 3,235,710 of OX456991.1, forward strand.
TACTGTCCGAAGTTAAAATTGTCCTAGATGTGTAATACTCCAATTTCCTTTTTTTCCGAATTTTTATTTTTCCACATTTTTTCTTTTTCCTTAATATTATACTTATATGTTCACGTCTTTACGAGTTCTATTTTAATCCACATTCTACTATTTTCCTTACATAAGTACAGTCACACACTCATCTATCAATACTAAACATATTTTTAAAGTTTTTATTGTCTGGTTCGGTTTGCGTGAACGAATACTACGCAATAGCTATTTCTTATTTTAAATGTTTTATTATATAAAAATTCCTACATGTGCTTTATTTTTATATAATGATTAAAAAAATTCGATTAAATCTCGATTATTAAACTTTTTTACTCAGATAATATCATTCGCTTTACCTAGACACTATATTTATTATTTCATTGTTCCCGTTCTAAATATTTTTGGTACGCCAGCTACCGATTATTTTCCTCTGTTGTTTCCATACAAAGGTTGTCTGGAAGACATCGCTAGTATAAACTAACTAACTATGTTTAATTACTGTTCAACTGTGGTGTACAATAAATAATGTTCTATCTATCTATCTATCTATCTTTATGATGGAAAATATTCCAAATCTTACAAAAAAAGTTTTTATAAATAATCTTAAATTTTACTGTATTTAAATAATAATTTATCAATACGATCTCGAATTACATGTTTTGTTCCCATTACTGGACCAGCGGCTGGTAGGTATTCAGCGCGCGTCAGTAGGTATTTACATCAAGTGTGAGCGGCCTGCTGACACTGGTCCCAATTCTGTTACTTCACTCGCTAAATTAAAATTCACTAAATTTTCTTCATATAAGATTTCAACCTTGTACACTTCAAAACAAGGTCTTATTTCAAATTGAAACAAGTAGGTAACATATGTCGCTATCGAAATAAGCAATTTATTTGTCGACTAAAGTCTGATACGCTTAAATAAACTTTAATACCACGTAGCGAGAGCCGCTATCCGTTGAATGCCATCTCTTTTGCTCTGTGTTTTTAGTAAGCGTCTTCGTAGGTGTAGATTAAAAACACGTCATCCTTGTTCGTTTTGAACAAGTTTTTATACGGCAATTATACAGCGTTTGAATAAATGGACACTCTCGCTGCGTGGAAATAAAGTTGAGTATACGTTGACGTATACGTTTATTACGAAAAATACTAGGTTGATTTCATATGAAGAAATTAAGTCAGGTTTTAGTTTAGTCGAGTGTACAATAGAATCGGCACCACTGTCAGTCGTAGAGATGGGCGGTGGGAAAATACCCGTTGAGTTAATACCCGGGTATATTCCGTTACGAGTATCTATCGGGATAAAACGTAACTAATTACCCAGAGCATGGTCATTCAATGCAATGTTGAACAATTGTTTTAGAATGGCTATACTGTAAATATTGACCATTTCGAACATTTCTGATTATATATTTTTTAAAGTCATTAGAGATTGACAAGAGTAAACAATATAAATCAGTTACATTTTTAAATGACATTGAAAAATTCGAAATTCTGTGATGTGTCATACGATGTGGATGGTTCTTCTCACATTGTCTTACAGAGATAAAGCTTAAAGTGGTACTGTGTTGCTTACCGCTGCCACTCAATGTGAATGGTTACATATTATAATATCTAAACGTATTGCAACTATTTTCGAGAAAACTACTGTCAAAAGACTAACTGTTTAAAATACCTAAAGATTGTTTCACAGATTTTTGTCATAATTAATGAACAAAATCCATAACCTTACCATCAGGTGATCCGTCTGATCGTCTGCCCCCTATACCATAAAAAACATACCAGTATCTTTTAAAAAAAAAAAAATAATAGGATATATATATTTTTTACCACCTTAAGCCTCCCCATGTGAAGAAAATGATTACTACCCTAATTAGTATTTGATGTTATAAACCAGAATAACTAAAACCTATATCTTTCTAGTCGTAAAAACCAAAAATATTTACATAAAGTTGCGATAGCCCTTACACTTCCTTAAACCGACTTATGGTAAATCCGTAGCTGACGAGTGCTACCTATAAATCTTCCTGTAAAATTTCATGTCTGGAGTACACAAAACAAGGACTTTCATACAATTTTTCGAGAGCCCTTAGACCTTCATAATCCAGCTAAATCCTTTAGTGCATTCTTAGCTGACGTATACTATCTATAAACTACTGCCCTGCCAAATTTCTGATCTTTAGTATTAAAAACCAAGGACTTTTATGCGAACTTGCGAGGACCTTTAGACCCATTAAGTCTATTCCTGTCGCGAAATCCGTTTTTAACTGACATCTCATAGGTCAAATAGTTTTCCAGATTTCATGATTAGTCGAAAGATGAGAGAGTCAGAATTCTTTCGCTTTTATCTATACAGATTATGATGATACGAATGTAGTACATGTATAATTAACTAAATTGTTTTCATTGTTATCTATAAAAAAGGTGTTTTCAGTAATAAAAGCAATTTATAAACATTTAAAGTATATTTACCCGTGATTGAGGTATTTTCCCGGGAATTTACCGGGTAGATACCCATTTTTAGTCAGTCGCCACACTGACACCGACGCGGAAGACAGCTTCACCCCTTGATAAAGAGCCCCCGTTGGGTCCGAAACTAAGCGGGCATTCCCGAAATATACGCGTGACTAAAACCGTTTATCCTAAATGAACATGAATACCACCCACGAAAGTTTTTATTTTATCTTGTAGGATTCCCATCTACTAAACGACAGTAAGGATCTCAACAGAATTGTTCAATGGGTGACAGTATATCCCACACATAGTGGAGCACAACGTGCTATGAGACGACGGTGAAGCACCAGCCGTTAACTTAGATAAAGCTAAGGCTTCTTAAGACCGCACTAATTTTAGGACCCGATCGGCCTATTTATACACGTAAGTAAAACCGTAGGTATATCTTTAAAAAATATATTAATAAGTTGTTGAGGGTATTTAGTTCAACCTTTCTCCTTTGGAAAACATAATTATATCCCTAATAACTAGTGTTATGTGACGGTAGGCGAAAAAAAACGAGCGATGTCACAAATCATCCGGTATCGGGTGTACTGTATGTAGGGTAGAACTAAATAATAGTTATAAGCATTATCTCGTGCTTACTGTAGATATTACAGGTTAATCAGTATTGCATGAGCCACAGGCGAGTGCAGATGTTTCAGCGTGCGTATCATAGTGGGCGATCCAGTGAAGTGTACATATGCACGCGGGGTATAGTGTATAAATGGATACACTATATCGGGCATAAAAAGCCACACTAAGGTGCAGCTAGACCACTTTTGCGTCAGACGGCAAACAGTACGGATCTAACGTGAGCTGTAGCGTATTCTTAATTTGTTTTACTATGTCTCTACATGTGTGAAAGTGATGATTTAAAAAAAAAAATAGTTTATGTGTGAGTTATAATACTAGAGATACTTCCTTGAAACGTACAATACAAAGGTATCTAACAAACCCTTTTACTTCAACCCTTATCCATACACAATGACGTAACACGCCCCGTCTTGTCTTGCGACAGGGGGACTGGAAATAGAGTTACCTTGTTTTGCAGAACTTTTTATGGTGAAATATGAACTTCAAGGTGAAGGTACAGAATTCTAAGTAGCATATGTTTGAATTACAAGTTCCTTTTAGGAGACTCTTATTCATTTAGGTGGTTCGTTGACACTAATGTTTTTGACTCGTTGAAACAAATCATCATGAGTCCAAACTCGCCGGTTTTACTAGTAAGGGGTTGTCCATTAATCACGTGAGGCTCGAAAGGGGGAAGGGGGTTCGGAGAAATCACGAAATATCATAAGGGGGAGGGGGGGGGGTGTAATGAGTTATCACGTGTATTTATTTTTTCGTATTTTTTTTATATATTTGAAAATAAAAAAATACACGTGATTTTGGCTTAGGTTAGTCTAAAACCTCACCACGTTTCACCAGGTGGGAGGGGGGGTTAAAAAGTTGCAAAATGGATGACCCCTAATCACTGAAGATTTCCACTATCCATCTACTAAATCCTTTATCAGACTAGCTTGATGAAATATAATTAGTGTATTGTCATCGGTATTACATATAATTGCAAAGTTTCAAATCAGTACGATATATTAGAAGTTGGTAAAATTCCACTTCCGAGATAAGTTTACATACAGGTGAAGCTTGTAGAAGCGTGTTAATTAAAAACCGGCAAAGTGCGAGTCGGACTCGCGCATGAAGAGTTCCGCACCAATGTACAAGATTTAATACTAAGTACGTACTTTTTATTATTTGTTGTTATAGCGGCAACAGAAATACACATTCTGTCAACTATCTACATATTACGGATCATGAGATCAGCCTGCTGACAGACAGACAGACGGACAGCGGAGGCTTAGTAATAGGGTCCCTTCGAGTACGGAACCCTAAAAACCGTCAAAAATTATTTTACATCCCTCGGGACTAGTACTTTTCTGTATGAAAACGTGTATGCAAAATGTTATGATGACCGGCTGAATTGTAAAGAGGTGAAAGCGACATACAAACTCATATCGCGCACCTAGATCTAAAGGGAGCTAACTCAAAAAAGCATTTTTTTCAAAAAAGGCGAAAAACTAACTGTGCATTGCAGGAGTTTTGGCGTTTTATATGCAAATCATATATCAAGTTATTATTATTAGGTATAATATCACTCTTTATGTACCGACTCCAATATTTTAAGAGATATTATAATCGTGGTCACAGGCTGAGGCAGCCAGCCAGTGTAACCTGATCGCGTTAATTCCTGTCAACATAGTAATAGTTATTATCACAGGCAGCCTATGACAAAGGCCAGTGCAACCTGGTCGAAACGTTAGGCAAATCAAATGTATGTAAAATACGCAATTACGCGCCTTTTAAATTCGCGATCGCTTAAAGCGATTCCCGAAACGAAAGGGGTACCGAACGCGAAAGTTGAAAAAAAATAAGGAATTTACAAAAGTAAGGAAGGAATTTACATTTGGAACTGTTTGAATGATAGTACCTACCTTTACATCCTGCTTCCATTTTCAAAGTGTTCATCGCGTGCCCTGTCGACAATAGAATGACGTTACAAGTTTGTTTGGCCAGCCAAACGAAGCCAGCTCTGTGGTGACCGTTCGCGGTTTGACCACTTCCGGCCAGTCCACAGAATAATAAAAACAAGGAGAAATGTGTATTTTGTATAGAAACTGGTCACCCAAAATTTATGCATATTCAATACATGCAAATTAAGTAGTCTATTTCAGTATGCAAAAATACAATAAATACCCTCTCTCTCACTGTGTATTTTATAAGCAAGAAGTGTATATATTGTAACAAGAGAAACTGTAAAAACAAGTTTAGCCGATAATCCAGAAGCTTGCAATGAATCCCACACTGTATAGAAATTATTCCGGTAACTAGCCCTTCAAACAGCTAAAAACCAACAAACGACAAGCATCTGAGAGTGGGTTATTTCACCCACTCTACTCCTACAGCTATTTAAGTTACTTCAGATGCTGAACTCCGCCATCGTTGAGGGCAAAATCTACGAACGATAATTTGTCATCTTTAAGAGGGGGTTAATTTATTTTTTTTATTGTCTAGGGGGCAAACAAGCAGACGGGTCACCTGATGGTAAGTATCTACCACCGCCTATGAGCATCTGCAACTCAAGAGTCACAAGTGCGTTGCCGGCCTTTAAGGTGGGAGTAGGAGATGGGGGAAGAGGGGGAGGGAGGGAGAAGGGGAAGGGGAGGAGAGGGAACGGTTAGGGCTTCCGGTAACCTCACTCACTCAGCGAAAAGCAATGAAAACATTGCTTCACTGCACACCGGTTTTATGTGAGGCCGTGGTATCATTCCGGGTGAGCCGGCCCATGCGTCCCGAAGCATGGATCTCCCACGAACTGTAAATATATAAATAATAACTGTTTTGAAAATTCCAGACCGATCTCACTGAGTGTTAGTTATTCTCTGAGTCACCTTTTTAAGATGTATTTGAGAGCCCTTATGAATAGTTTCCCGAACAATCTGGGTTCCGAAGAAATTGTTGTACAAAGATCACTTACACAAAGACGTATGTACCTATGTATAAAAGTGCACAAAAAATACAAACCAAAAAATATTAAATCATGCATTCTTTCTCTGTAATTTTCAATAGTGATCATAGACTGGTAATTAGTAAATACTTTTTCATAATTAAATTTTCTTCACGTCACTACCCTAAAGAAATAGATATCCTAAAACAATCAACTGTTTTGAAACATTGCTCATATAGCAGTTTCTTAACATGGTTCATGAGTTGAAAACGAAATGTGAACGCACATTGCATGTCACAAACCTCCACTTAACGGAAATCAGTAGGCTTTTTTTACTGCGAGGAAAACCCTAAAAAATTACCCAACGAAAGTGGGCGGGTTCTTCGTGTTTAGATGCCAGTGGTCATGGTTTAAAACAACAGACCCTCTTGGCCGGAACTGTTATAATTGCCTCGTCAAACCCTCAATGCGGTTTTGCCCCAAGGTTGAAAAATAGGGTCGAAATAAACCGGTTCTTATTAGCGCTAAGGCAGATCGTTATAAATGAAATCGGTTTGAGGAATACGTTGAATATGAATGCGACGTCGCGCGCCGCATTGAGCCAAGGCGCCCCCATCGAGCGACCAATAATCTACAAGAGCAGAGCATACAGACGTGCCAGAGCTATACACGGTTACTGTCACAAACAATATTAAAACAGGATACTTGATAGTTTAGATATATATTTTGTTCGTTTTTTTAATTAAATTAACGATTATGTAATATATACGCTTATGAAATAAACCTTCTTGGACTTAGTAGCTTTACATTAAATTTTTCAATTTTTTTTTGTAGTTTCATCTCTGTTAGTGGTATAAAAGATACACCGTAATATGTTTTATTACGTAATTAATGAGTATCTTACACAAAATAATTGCAATAAAGATTGTTAAATGTAGCAAAATAAAAATGAAAATAATTTATGTATAAAATCTGCTGTAGTACAGTAAAAATATTGCATCTTGTATATTCTAAATAACTACTTTTATCGATTTAAAATTGGAATATCAATTTATTCCCGTAGAGAATATAAATTATTCGTAAAAAACCAAATACAATAATATCACGTCACAGATGAAGCCAGATGTCAACCTTGTTTAGACTAGATGACATGTCATTTTTGGTTAATCGACTTTTCGGATGGTATACAATTCCGGCACAGAAGTGGTATGAAAATCCAAATATAATAAATATATAAATAAATGACTAGCCATCCCCGCAGTTTCATCTGTACCTACTGGTCGTAGCGTGATGTTATATGGCCTATAGTCTTCCTCGATAAATGGGCTATCTAACACTAAAATAATTTTTCAATTCGGACCATTAGTTCCTGCGATTAGCACGTTTAACCAGACAAACAAACAAGCAAACTCTTCAGCTTTATTATATTAGTACAGAATCGAAGACAACGCTCTGGGGTGAGGCTCAAAGTTAACATAGACCTAAGTCAACACACATGTATGCAATTCGTCTTACGATCCCCTACCTACACGAAGGCTTTGATACTATTGTAGGTTATGTATTGTAAAGCTAATTACACAGGTAAGATTAAAATTTCTTCTCGAAAATAGATACTGACAGAAGAGTGACATATCAACAGATTTGAGCCGCTTTAGATATTGGTATGAGTCAAGTACAAAAAGTCTTACATGAACAGTTAGGCGTCAGAAAGCTTTGTACTAGATTGATACCTCATAATTTGATGGAAGATCGAAAACACTGTCGTTTGAATTGGTGCCGCTCAATGTTTGAAAAGTATGACAGAGCTGATTCTAATGCTATACATGACATCATCACAGGTAATAAAGGTGATGGATATATTTTTATGAACCCGAAACCAAAAGACAATCGGCGCAATAGATGTTTCCATTCGAAGATTTGCCGACAAATCATTCTAGAAGATAAAAGGATTGTTACTGCAGATTGGTATGTCAGTCAGTATCTTCCAGTTGTCTTGGAAAATGTTAGACAGCAGTACCCAAAATGCAAGATCCTCCTCTACCACGACAACGTTCAAGCTCACTCCGCCAGACGGACTATTGAAGGTGTGGAGCTAGTGAGTCATCCTCCTTATAGTCCCGACCACCTTGTAACTTTTATTTATTTCCAAAAATAAAAGATATACTCAGAGGAATTCGTTTTATAAACCCTGAATATGCCGTGGCTGCACTCGAAAAAGGCGTGGAAGAGATCTTGAATAATTCCAACGCATGCGACGATGCTTAAAAAGGAACGGAGGCTAACATAATAGTAATAGTAACAGGCTTCTATATCATTCCGTTTTTTTTATTTTCTCAAAACTTTCAGTGTGACCCCCGTATGTTGTCCTCTATCTGTCCTTCGTTCGTCAGAACCACGTATGTAACTTTTAAAGTCTGATTTAAAAATATAATTTAAATTATATATTTTAAATTTTATAAAATATTGTATAATACAGGTTGTAAAAAAAATTTAAAGTAAAATAATAGAAGTTATAAAAGTTTTAAATTTATAAAATTGTACTTTTGTATAAAAAACCTATGTTAAAATTTAAATCACAAATTTTGGAACGCAAGGCGGTTCTAGTTTAATTAATAATGGCCTGTACGTCAAAGCGCCAACTTCATACGTCAACTCATGTTATATGTTTATGTACCTAATCTGAAATATTAAACTTGAATATACAATGCTCAGGCATATACCTATATGTACACATTTACATACATACGTACGTATTCTACATGTTATAATATTGATGGATGTTGGACGTTAGGCGATATGTGTAACGTCATAAATAAAGCGTGCAGAGAAAAACGCCATTGCAAAACACTGGTTCGCGCTCTTTTAACACATAATTTTTGTATCTATGTCACTGCCTGTAATATAGTTACCAATATATCGTTACCGACTTGGTTCCTAAATACATCACTATACTCAAACTATCGTTTATTAGATAATTTATTATAAATATATTTTCTCCGTTTATATACTACTAGCAGCGCCCCGCGGTTTCACCCGCGTAAGTCCCGACCCCGTGGTAATATCGGGATAAAAAGTAGCCTATATGCTAATCCAGGTCTCCAGCTATCTACATACTAAGTTTAATCGCAATCGGTTTAGTAGTTTTGGCGTGAAAGAATAACAAATATCCATACATCCATCTATCTATCCAAACTTTCACATTTATAATATTAGTGGGATTTTAAGTAAGTTTTAGAAGTCAGATGTTTCAAAAGATTTTTCGAAAATTCGTAGACTTATTTAAAAAAACAGTTATGCCTGGTCGTAAGTGGATGCGAAACGCGATACTCTTACGACTAAACCACCAGAAGCAATCTTTTATAACTATGTCGACGGTGTTCTCACGTGTAGCCAATGCTCGTGCACGTTTACTCACAGGATTGGATACTGCAGCCATCAAGGGGCACATGCGAGAGCTGATCATCCTAGTTCCTCTGCTAATAATTAGTAGGAGTCACCATAGCCGAAATCAGCAGGGAAGGAATCAAAAATCAATCAAATCATAATAATTATACGGATTGACTAACCGACGAAATGGAGGAGGCCCTCCATTTCGTCGGTTATATATATAAAAACATAACTTCAGTACCTCCTTCCATTGAAATAAACTAAAGTAAAAAAGCAACGATTCATCTGATATCAGTTAGTCAGGTACAGTTTTTAAGTTCAGAAGAAAGTTCGTAGATCTTCGATTAAAGTTCGATAGTTTCAAAGTGATGAAGTATAAAAGTATTGGTAGAAATACTTCAAATGAACTTGATTGTTGGAAATAAAATGGATTCTATACAAACCGCAGATGCATTAAAGGACCAATAATGTTCGAGACCTAAACGGATCAATATGGTTTTTGTTTTAAAATTCGAATGCTTTATCTATGGCCAGCTAGTTTGAGGAAGATTTAAATAGTTTTTTTGTTTTTGACCCTTTTAACTACTTTTTTGTTACAAAATGGGAAATAAAATGTTCATTCTTTACTTGTAACTAACTACGTAAACAAGTCTTGGAAGTCAATTTATGTCTGCGTCTAATTGTCATATCGAAATTAAACTTTGTATAATTTGGATGACAAAATCGTACTTTGGTATCTTGGAGCTGATCGGATGATTGAGCCAGATGTGAATAGTAAGTAAAACTCTTTCGAGGCTAGTAGTAAACCCTTTGAGTTAGTAGTAAACCGGGAAGTAGATAGTGAAGCTTTTTTTGACTTTTCGGTTCTCCAATAAAACGTGTTCTTTTAGTTTTACTAAATTATAATACATCGTACATCATGTTTTAGAAAATTTTAAATACCTAGTTTAAATTCTTTGTGGAACTGGAAAAGCCAGACATCAGAGTTAATCCCCAGTAATCGTACTTGTAATAAAATCCAATGTGAATTAAGGCTTTATTCTAAAAGGTTAGGTACTAAACTTTGTATATTTTATAGGTTATCGTGGTTTAAGTTAGTCGGATTACAACATCGGCGTGCGACCTTTTTAAAACCATGAGCCGAGGTATCGATTAAAATATGAACCACTGAAATCGATTCGAAAGTCTTTAAAACATCTTTACATAAACAAATGCAAAAAAAACCATTGACTTAAGAACTCCTTACGGGGGATAAAATATTTAGGTACTGTACATTCAACCGAGTTTTGTATTATTTGTGTAAAGAAAAAAAAAATTGCAAAGGCGTTTGTTTTTTCAATATCAGGTATGTAAATCATCACTCTGATAGTAAGATTAATGGCTCCTATGATTATTATCAAGTTTATTATTGTTTCTCACACTTGATCAACAAAAACACTTCAATCAATTGCCTCGCTGTCTGTTTTGCACTATTTTGCAAGGAATGAATTGTCAACCTTATTAATAGGTTGTGCATTCAATTACCTATGATATACAATCAGATATATAGATAGAACATTAATTAGACAGTAATTAAACATAATTAAGAACAATTTATAAAAGGTGGTATTATCAGTAGTACGGGCCGTCTTATCACTAAAAGCGACGTCTTCCAGACAACCTTTGTATAGAAACAACAGAGAAAAGTAAACAATGTGGACATTGAAACAAATATAGTTTACAAAGCGAATGATGTTTCACTTACATGCAAGTTAAAGGAGGTGAAAACAATGAATAGTAATATGACCCTAAAGTACTTAGGCACTTTAGTATCATAAAATGGAGGTTATTCTTGGAACATTTACTAAGGCTCACTAATCTAAGAATTTTCCACTCCGATCCACTCTGTAATTTTACTTGTAAGTTGTAAATAGTTTTATAACAGAACACTCGTTAGCCTAACGTAACGTAAATAGTAGCTGAACCCAATTATTCTTAGTTCTATTTCTTGGATAGTGTTATCAAGATTTGATAAAATTATTTCATAGAGATTGAGAATTGAAGCGTAAATGAATAATAGTGACAATTTAATTTGAAATTTGATAACTTTGCCACTGCGAATAGGAGTCAACTCGCTTGAGACGTCAATACCTAAACCCCCGGCATTATCATCTTTGAAAATCAAGTGATTATTCAATTATTCATTATCATTTGATTTTCAAAGATGATAATAATAATAAAACCGTTTATGTAGTTAACATTTATAGTAAAAAATATTAAAATTCCAGTAATATACATATTAACAGTCACCTAGTCAAGTCAAGGCAGTTCAAAAGTTTTCAGATTGTCCTTGTCTTTGCTTTTATTGTCCAGTCGTTTCCAGCAATCTTCTTTATACCATCCTCCCGACGTTCCCTTTATCGTCCAGTGTCTCCCTTATCTGACTTGATCCTGACCAATTCGTAACTAATTGTGTCCACATTCCATCTGTCAAACTTGCCACGTGACAAGCCCACTTCCACTTAAGCTGTTTCATGTGTTAGAGCATCTATCACCTTTGTTTTCTAAGCTTTATATTTAGGATACTCCTTTCAATTTCAAAGATAGTTGTTTAGAAATGTGCAAAAAAAATTCGAAATATACATTTTTTTCCAAATATTTTTTTTTCATAAAATTTGACACCACCTTTCTGTAACACTCTGTATATCTGTTTTATGTATCAATTTCGATGAACAGGAACACTTGTTTGATACCGATTGCTTTGAATAAATTACATCGCAGTGTGTGCCAATGTAAGCTTTGCTTACCCATATTTGGCATAGTACAATTCGTCGTTTGCTCACATAACATACATTTTTAATCTATTTTGTCATACTTAATGGGTTATACCGGTGGCCCTAACTGTTCCCTCCCCCCTCTTTCTTCCGCCCTTCCTCTACTCCCACCTTAATAGGCGGCGTTAGTAATTTACCATGAGGTGACCCGTCTGCTTGTTTGCCCCCTATACCATAAAAAACTGTCAGTCGTAGGACTGTACGTCAGAAAACATAACTTACATTATATGTAAACACACACACCCATACACGTCTATATATATGTACTAGAGCGTGACGGTCACGCGAGTTCAGTCCTTTTACCCATACGAAAAGTGCCCAACGTGCCTAAAAAGTTTTTACTTCAAAAATTAAATATATAAAAGGTAGTCTACGTTCTTTTCTGCTCCCCTGACAATGTGTACCTATGCAAAATCTAATAATAGGCGTGAAAGCGTAAGAAAAAAACTATGTTTGCATTTATAATGTTACTAGCTACCCAGAGCGTTGTTGTGGTAAGTTAATTTGCAGTAAAACAAAAAACTTTCCTATCTATCAAGTTGGACCCGATTGCACATATTGTGCAAAGTTCCACTAAAGTCGGTTCATAACTTCAGACCGTGACACAAAATTATTGTTAACTATGAATAGTTAACAATAATTTTGTGTCACGGTCTGACACAATTTTTTTGGATTTAGGATTAGGATAAGTATACAGTTGTATTTACGTATACGGGGATGCCCGAATAGTTTTGGACCCAACAGAGACCCTGTACCAAGGGTTGAAGCAGCCTTTATAAAATACAGTCACCGAAATACATAAATTTTTAATGTTCTATCAAAGACTAATTTTACTTTGAGATTATTAAATTCAGCTGAAAATCAAATAAACATATCAAGTGAAAGTATCGCCAAGTCCCATCTAAGTCCAACATGAATATAATAAAACGCGTTTCCTAAAACGTCACTCCTAAGTAACACAGCTCTTTCATTTCACATCAGTTTATATTTCTATGTCAGTAAGCCTTTGTTATATTCAGTGGAGCTTTAAAGTGCTCATATCAACCATATCAACCGTCTGCAAATTGTCTATGATAGTATACTTCGTAGCACACAATATTTCATTTATTGGTGTAGTTTATTTATTAAGTATTATGTGTGTTTTCTTCTTTTATGCCTGATAAAAATATTCTTCTTTTTTAAGAGTTAAACCCATTTTTCGGTGGACAGTTACATCTTGTACCCTTTAAAATCTTTCAACCAAGGATTAAACTCTTTATGGCGAATACTTACCTCTTGTTACTAACGATGTTTATAAATGCTTTTCGATAAATACTGTATTTCATTAGCCTCGGTTTCTTTGGTTATCTATAAGTATTACAACATTATATTCTCGATTGAAACTTCTTGACCCATAATTTCAAGTGGTTCACTCACTCCAGATTATTGGTAAACCCAGTTCTTGTAGATCGACAGGAACACGTTCTTTTTATGGTTTAAAACGAAACGAGCTCAAACTTAAGGGTTTACTAGTAAAAACTAAAAAGTTCCACTGTCCACCTCTTGGCTCCATCGTCAGATCAGCTCCAAGATGCAAAATTATAGTATTTTCATTCGAACTACAAATGCATACAAAACTTCATTTCAATATGACAATTAGAAGAAGGTTTTAATTTATTTTCAAGATTGGTTTACATAGTTACAATTGAAGCTTAAAAAAAGTGTTAGGCACAAACTATAAATATAATATGTACCTTGAATAATCTTTTTGCCCTAAAATTTTTCGACAAACTTACCAAGAAAAATATAAAGTTAACTTCAATATTCTTTATATACAAAGCAATATGAAAGCTTATTTCACACATTTGCCCCCAGGGCACTCGACTTCATTGTGTACGTGAGTTGGTTTACGAACTAGACAAGATGCACTTTAGATTTTAGTCAGTGGATCTTCAAAAACCCGTTTTATTGACCTGATTGCTACATTTCTTGTGACATATATTTAATGCCTAGCAGTGAAAATAAATTATCTTCAAGTCCACTTACATATCCGTTACTAATTTCTAGATACTTTAAGCCAAATTCGACAGATATATTTATAAATCTTATTCAGAAATAGTCTTTTTATATTGAATAGAAGCTTTCAAGCGATCGATGTTCGGTTTATTTTAAATATTATATTGTTTGAACAGAGAACTGCCTCGTAGACTTATAACCGCTCACCCTAGTGGCGGCAACGCTTCCGTGGCTACTATTATAAGGTTTTTGACACGACTCTCAGACGTTATAATTATAAATAGTGACAAAAGGAAACTGTTAATCATTTACCAAGAAGCACACAACTACTTATTTTGCGAGTAAGTTATATTTCTAAATAATTAAGTATAAATTTTATATTAAACATACATACACTCACGCTACACGTACCCTCGAGGGGGTTGACAGAGGTATTATTTAATACTCACATTTTGTACCACATAAATGGTCGCCACTCAATAGGGGACAATCCCATTGATTAACTATAGGATTAAATTAAAAAAATTAAGAGTATATTGAGATAGAAAGGCAGGAAGGAAAGAGATATTGGTAATAAAGATGGATTCAGGAGTTTAAGCGATAGCTCGCTCAGGTCAGGGTAACATACATGGATGTTGCCAGGGAATCCAAGCCTTCTAACACTATACATATTTCAATTTTAGTTTATAACTAAAACAAGAAGCAAACGGCCCTATGTTTAAGCACTAGGCGCTGACTTTATCCATACAATATCTTTTAGCAATACTCACCATCAATCCTCCGTGCCTTTTCCCCACTAGGTTGAGGTCGTTTTTCAGTCTAACTACGATACGGCTGAACTTTGAAATTTTACGTGAAGCGACTGCCATCAGACCTCCACAACCCAAGTACTAGGCGACATCGAAGTTCTGTAGTTAGACCAGGTGATCGAACTTTTTAGGGCTCCAACTACCCGTAACGAATGCCACAGATGTTTGTATGGCACCCGGGACCGACGATTTTACGTGCTCTCCGATTCACGGAGGGGTCTCAATGTGTTAAGTATGGTCACCCATTCTAGACTCATCTGACTAGTAATACATAACTTTGTAACGTGCTAACCTACTCGGTTACCACTTAGCCTCGAGTCCCTCTTGCTCTTTTAGCAATACTCACCAACAGAGTAAATATAGCCCTACAATACCTACCTAATAACCTACTAGCCTCTTCAAAACCTAAAGTTATATTTCAAAACTATCGACCTCATTTAGTCATGATAATAAAACAATTCAATCTCAATTTACATCGTGTAATTAGAGGTTGATTGTTCCCATACCCTTTCACCCGTTCCCACTTTTATCAAAACTTCACTTTAAAACAAAAATCGTCCAGCCCTAAGCAATAAAACCTTTCATCTAAAATGTTACGCCCTGAAACCTGCTCCTATTTCCTCGCTCAACTTCGTACCGGGTTATTTTATTGCGCCCGAAGTGAATTTATTTACAGTGTATCTAATACTGCTTTTACGCCATCCTTAGGAGCTTGAAACGTGCCATAAACATTCTTTAGATGTCACTTTACGGTTAAAAGCGTAGCTTTTAGAAGAAAAAACCGAGATTAGTCTATGACCACGTAAGACTAGGCGCAAAAATGATAGACTCTCGATTGTCTTGCATACAACAATATCACAACCTAAACTATTTAACTACGAAATAGTATAGTTTCAATTAAATACAACTTCATATAAATAGTGACTCTTTATTGCACACCAAAAATACATATTAGAGCGCTACATAAGTTTAGTCGTACTTTGTAAAATATGTTTTTTTGAGTAGTCTCCACTGGCACCAATGCAGGTCTTCATGTGTGTGAACCAGGTACTGAATACATATAAGTTAAGTTCATATAAGCTATTATATTTATTATAGTTAGTTTTGTACTAAAAACTAACACTACCTACCTAAAATTACGATTGCCAAAGTGGGAAACGTTATCTTAACTATAATAGTTTTTAACACGATCACGTGACCACGATCGGAGTAATTCGATCGACACGTCGGGTAACTAAAAAAGGTATTGTAGCTTTTAAATATTATCGCAATTAAGTCCATAGTTACACATCTAATATGTTATATGTATGGAGGGATGGATGGGTGGATGTTTATTACTCTTTAACACAAAAGGGGCTGAACGGATCTTAATAAAATTCGTCACAGAAATAGATTAGTCTAGAATAGCACATAGGCAAAAATTCAAAAATTCCCCTTAATATAAATATTAACTTTTGCTAAACGAGAAACTTATATAAAGAAGTACTCTAATAAAACTTAATTTAACATATTACATATTAACATTTCTAATCAAGGGTGAGCTGTAGAGATAAATAATAATACAATTCCATTCCGTTTTAATTTGGCACCATTTTATTGAAAGGCAAGAAAAAAATTGGGGCTCAACAAATTGGGCAAATTTAATAAAACCTTTTGAAAGTTATCTGGTACCTTAATAAAATAAATGCTCTAATAAATGTTCGGCACGATCTCCATCTGACATCCAGGTACCGGATCATTAGATATGTGATTTGTTACGCTTCTTTCTCTTTAGGTCTAGCTTTATCTAATACGGCGATAATAATAATAATAATAACTTGAGACACCTCAAACACGGCCATGGGATCCCAAACTAGGCAGAGCCTGTACTATGGTAACCAGACAGCTCATAAACATACTTATATATTACTAAATACATACATAATTTACATATTATAGATCATTTACACCCAGACATAGAACAAAAGATCGTGCTAATCACACAATTATTTGTCCTGGGTGGGAATCGAATCCATGACCTCTGGCTCGGCAGTCAGGGTCACAAATCACAACACCAAATCTAGTCAAAATGACTGCCAGCCTCTGATAGTTGGGTTAAAATGCCCCTAGTATCTTCTGGTTCATTTTAGTTTCCACTTTTAAATAATCCATCTTGTTATAAAGTATCTCTTAACCACAACAGGGTTGCCAGTACAAATTAATTTGATTTTCCGGTTAATTACGGATGAAGTATTTAGCCTTATGTGAGTTTGATATGTAGTTTAAGCCGGTGGAGCTTAAACTACATATCAAAATTGCATATAGCAGAAATAATCTCTTAAATATCTCCTTTCTAAATTTCCATTTTAAACATACATATAGCTCATTCATAATTAGCATGCAGTTAAACTGTAGCATTGGGAGCTTGTGAAACGTCTATCGCTAAATCCTTCCTTTCAATGTGCTATAACTGTCAATGAATTTAGAATTACCACATATATATATATATATATATATAATATAATAATATATATATATATATATTATTATATAATAGGTAAAGTATTGCAACTTAACGAAATAGAACAAATCTTTGCGAGCAGCGCCTTGTGACAAGAAGTCTTAAACTATTTTAATCTAGATATCCACGTATGTAGATATTACAGTATACCTAGTACATATTATTTATGAGGCCATAACGAATCTCTTTGGAAAATCAAACATCACATAATAAATGTATTGTATTAGTTATTTTTCTATCCCTTGGGTACAGTTTTTACAATTCAGATAGTTTCTCGTTAGCTTGATAGTCTCGCGATAATCGTCTCATCTTTGGATTGATTGGACCCCATAATCCGAAGACTACCGAACAGCCACACCGTAGAAATTTTAAACTTTAGAATATGTTTATAACTGTCCAAATATCACGCGCGCAGCGACCTTGAGAGGCAGGGTCGCCATGAAGTGTAGAGTTAAATAAAAACGCATCCGCTCATGTTAACGTCTCTTTTATTAATGCACGCTTACTTACTACACTACAATACTGACGTCACAGTGAATACTTACATACTACACTACAACATTATTTTGTACTAAAAAGAATCTGACAAAGAAAGAGAAGAAAATCAAAGTTATTCATCGCTGTACAATCTTAACATCGACTTATAGCCGGAGGGAAAACGCCATCTATAAAAGAGGGTGCGATTTATGATGCACGATTAAAATTATTTTCTTTAATATATTTTTTTTTCCTCGTCAACATTGTCGTTTAAGTTTTGAGCAGTGACAGGGTTAGATCAGTTAGTGAAATCACATGTGGATAAATATGTTGAATTTGAAGCGTAGACATCGTAATGGACTAATAATTTTTTTAAACATTTAAAGTTGAGAAAGTCACGATTCGATCACGCTGATAGAAAAACGTTACCGGTGTCTGTCGGTGTCATTGTTACAAAATCTGTTATAAAAGCCGATTGTCGAGTTGGCCAACATGCTGTAAAGGCAGAAATTTTCTAACCAAGGAACATCCCACACACCTTGACCGAACCGTGAATGAACGCCGTGAAAGACGCGTTCATGCTGGTATTTCAGAACCAGTCTGTTTTCTGTTTCGGAACGACTTTGCTTGGAGAGTGCTACGTGCGATTTGAAACGACAATGCACGAAACGCTCTACGAAAGCTACATATACGTAGCGTTCGTAGAGCGCTCCGTAGACTCAAGTGCATTACAATATTTGGCTCCCAGTGAGTGACAATTTTGACTATGATTTTTAATACATTACTTTAAAAGCTTATTTTCAGCGTAATACATTTTTCCAGCTTGTTGTGTTGTCCATTTTTCTTTTCGTCCCTTACATTGAAATGATCGTTGTATGAAAGAAATAAAGACGGTAGTCGCTAAAGCAGTTTACTTCAATTAAAAATCCATGCAATTTAAATACACTATGCACAGAACTAAAACTAAACAGTACCTAAACATTTTTATTTTAGCACTTTTATACAAGTTTCATATACTTCAAATAATATTGAAACCATTATAGAATCAATCAATTCCTTTTCATAAAGACAAATTCTCTGGTCACTCTTATTTCTTATAATCCCCAGATAATTGTTTAATCACAGCCTACAAAAATCCAATATCTGTGGCTTAATAATGAATCATTTCTGATATTTTGATCCAGTTGTTCAATCAGTCGAATAATTATTGAAATTGATTGAATGTACAATACGTTTTATATTTAACGGTTCTGAGCCAGTGACGTTTTTTATAGATCAGGCGTAAGTCGACCTTTATATGTAATCGAGTTTCTTTGAATATCGAAGTGAAAATCGACTGGCATGTTGGTCTAGTGGTCAGTGACCCTCCCTGACTGCTAAGCTAGAGGTCGTGGGTTCGATTCCCATCCAGGACAAATAATTGTGTGATGAGCACGATCATTTGTTCTGTGTCTGGGTGTAATTTATCTATAATATGTATATATTTAGAAATATATAAGTATGGTTACCATAGTACAGGCTCTGCCTAGTTTGGGATCAGACGGCCGTGTGTGCGATGTGGCAGGTTATTATTATTATTATACAGACACGTGTTTGAAGCACTGGGTGTACGATGCGGTCTTATATATCGAGGGAACATTGTCTCTGGAGTGTGAAAACGTAAAAAAACCTAGTCCACAAGTGCCAATGCTGGTGTATGTACTGTGTGGCCCACTTGATTAATAGCGTCAGATTTCTAGTGCGTGGTTTGCCGAGATGGTAATGGATGTACCATTACAGTATAACATGTGTCAGACAGATAATGTACAAAGCCTTATTGCTAAATGCATTATCTTCCAGGCAACCTTAGGATAGATCAAAATGATTTGGAGAGACAGCGGTGCATTCAGTGGAGGTGCATTTCAAAATTTTAATGAAATACTACAAATCTTACTACAAACTATTGTTACTACTTAGTATAACATACCATACATAACATATATATACCTACTTACGTCCATCATATAACATACATATATACAACAATACGTATATGCAAAAATGCGATTTTGACAAATTTATGAAATTATAATTTATTACATCTAGTTTACCATTTTCAATATTTGTCTCCTATAGGGGTATGAGTATAAAGGCATCTTTGAGCATTTATTACACTTATGATAATTCTAATTTGACAATAAAACATCAGACAATTAGAATAAAGTACAATTTACCGTAGTAGGTCACATAATTGAGGCCGACTACTCATCACCAACTACCAAATTTAAATAAATAAACCTAGTACATAATGATTCACAACCATTAGCAATCAGTAATGCAAGTCTCATTATCATAACGGTGCTCGCTACATACACTTTGCACAAAACGTCCACAATTTGTCGGAGCCTACGCTCGCGTGCGCCAAGCCTTGCCTGTCAAAATCTGCATTATGCCAGTATTACAATAATTAATTTTCTACTTAGTCTGTAATAATTTCAGGTAGAACATTGCGGTGTAATTAATATAATGTTACAAATAATACATTTTCTTTTGAGCCTCTGTTAGGGTTGCACGTAATGTAAATTTGGACTTTGTTAGCTTAAAGTCAACGTTAACTTAACGATAAGATGGTGAGTGTAGGCTGTGTATTTCCTACTAATATTATAAACGTGAAAGTTTGTGAGGATGTATGGATGTATGGATGTGTGGATGTGTGGATGTATGGATGTATGGATGTTTGTTACTCTTTTCCGCCAAAACTACTGAACCGATTGCGCTGAAACTTGGTATGTAGATAGCATGAGATCTGGATTAACATATAGGCTACTTTTTATCCCGATTTTACCACGGGATCGGGACTTACGCGAGTGAAACTGCGGGGCGCTGCTAGTAATACATAATACTTTGAATTAGTTGTTTGGATACCTTTTAATATGTATTTATATGTGATAGAGTTTTCAGCTTGAATTTTTAGTTAAAGGACGTTAGTTATATAATACTCGCAGCGCCTCGCGGGATCACCCGTGTAAGTCCCGATAATAATAATAAAAAGTTGTATAGCCTTTGCGTTAATCCAGATCTCCAGCTATCTACATACCAAGTTTCATCGCAATCTGTCCAGTAGTTTTTGTGTGAAACATTACAAACATATATACAAAAACACAAATGTTTCCTCTTTATAATATTAGTTTAGATTAGTTTAGATTATAATATTAGTTTAGATAATTAAAGTTATCTACCTAGTTATTGAAAACTAATGCGTATTTGGCTATGTTGGTGAACTTGTCCCCAAAATCTATATAACACGAATTTGAAACGATACATTATATGCTGATAAATACATTACCAAGGATGTACATACCAAACATTGATTCATGTGTCTCTCAGCGTTATTTTAATTAACTTTACGCTCCTTGTGGCTATTTTTTTTTTCTTAAAGTTTAATTAATTTTAGTAAGTGTTCGATTCTAATCGATACAAGAGGTAATTTTGCAATAACTCACCAAATTAGGTCTGATTTATAGTAATATATTACGCTCTCGCTTTATCTCAGATTATTGTTGGTTTTGCGCACGTGTATAAGCGACGTGGTAACCGGAGTTGATATAGCTAACGTTTTAGTTACATGTCAGTGATGAGCTAGGCTCGTTGACTAGTCTGGATGTCTTAATAAAAGCTGTTCCCGGATCCCTGCTATTTTAGGCACAGTACGGCACACCGTGTGGTTTTAGCCGGTTCGATTCCGACACACCGCCTTATTGAAAACCCCGGTGGGATGACGGTCCGAGAGGGTTTCCACACGCAAAAAAAAAGACTCGTAGACTAGTGCTCTCCTAAGGGGACCCGACAGTTTCAGCGCTATGATTTTACTTAACAGACACGTTGTCAATAACCCCCTTGCTCAGACCAATATACTTATGCTATCCGCAAACAAGAAACATGTTTTTACAGCTACTGATAATAAGGATTTGTTTCGTCGTCTGAACCCTGCCGTGCGTTTATTGACAATTGCTACACCTCATTATAATACCAATATCTCAGCCACGTGCTTAGGCACGATAGATATTTGCTGCTTCAAGTAATTATGATAGGTAAGGTAGAAGAAAAGAGACGAGATGGGCGAAGGAAAAAATCATAGCAACATCCGAGAGTGGACTGGTATTACCTCCGTCAAACATTTGTTCCACTTGGCCCTTAACAAAGACAAAAAAAGAGACAACATACATAGAGAAGAACACTTCATTATATATTGCACGGGCATTGCACACAAACATAAGTCGAAATAACAAACATTTAATTGAGATGCGAAGACTCGCTATCCACCGTTGGTTTTTAAATGACAACATTCAAGAATACACCTCAAAGAACAGCCTGAGATAGGGGAGGCAAAACTAAATACCTTAACAAAGTGCTAGGTGTGGCAGGCGCCTTTAAGGCAATAAGGCGCGCATTTATACATCGAAGTGTGCTTCAGTTCTACAGAAGGCGTCTTTAGGAACGATTTGGCAGTAAATTATTCTTATACTAGCAACCCGCCCGGGCTTCGCACGGGTAGTAGAGACATCTTCAGCAATCATCATCATATTTCAACCAATTTACACAAAACGTTAACAAATTATACACATCAATTATAAAAAATCACCTAAACCTTCCTCGTAAATCACTGTCTATTGGTGAAAACCGCATGAAATTCCGTTCAGTAGTTTTTCAGTTTGTCAGTAACAGACAGACAGACAGACGTTGCGGGGGACTGTGTTTTATAATATATTGTGGTTTAAACTAAGAATTTGCCTATAAAATAAAATTTGTTGACTAGCCTGTTGGTCTAGTGGGTTCGATTCCCACCCAGGACAAATAATTGTGTGATGAGCACGATAATTTGTTCTGTGTTTGGGTGTAATTTATCTATAATATGTAGGTATTTAGAAAAATGCTATGCCATAGGTCGTGGGTTCGATTCCCACCCTAGTCTGGGTGTTCTTTGTGTCCGTTATTTGTATGTTTGTAAAGTCCCCCGCGACACAGGAATAATTCCTAATGCGGGAGTTGTCTTTAAAAAAAAAAAAAGATATAAGTATATTTATCAGCATTCTGGTTACCATAGTACAGGCTCTGCCTAGTTTGGGATCAGAAGGCCGTCTGTGAGATGTGTGGAGTTATTATTATTGAGTTTCTTTAAAACAATAATAAAATAATTGCAGAAATATAAATAATATACTTTGATTTATAAAAATAGAAAGTGTTAACCCTAATAGATTAATTCAAAAAGAACAAAGACCAGATTAAAATAAGATTTATTAACTGACCAATTTAGGGGCTTCTCTTATTCAAAAAACTTAAGGCTCTCTTAAGCTCTAAAATTTACTAGGGTAAGAAAGTTGTCGTAACAATTACGTTTAATATTTTGCTTTACTCGTCGACCTTGAAGTTCTATCCGACTACATAGTGACGAGGTGAAAAAAGTATTTGAATCTTATGTTCTATCTTGTATATGTAAAGAAACATATGTGTATATTTTTTTATCTGTATTTCTTGTTTTCCTTACAAATCATAGGTATGTAACAATTTACTAAGGAAATATTTTCAGGGAGGTGCATCTGCTTCTACAGATTAATAACTATAAACTAATAAAGTATTATTTATAACAATCTTTATCAGCACACGATATTTCTGAATATTCAGGAAAAAGTTTTGAAAGTATTTTCTTACATTTTTTGTAATATTTTACATATTTTCAAAAATAATTATGTGTTTAGAGATATTTATATGCACATGAATACATTCAACCACCCTGGCAAAGGTGCGTAGTTTGGTACATTTGTAGACCTCCTAAATTTTCTTTCAATTAAATAAGAATTATTTCTGTATTATTCTCCTAGTCGACTAGAGCACAAAAAAAATAGGAAATTTTATCTGTATCGGTCCATTTTTCAAAAACCGAGTTTTCAACAGACCTTGACAGCTATAATTTCCTAGTGTATGTAAATATAATATAATCTATAACTTTCTAACGTATTGACCGGTTTGGATCGTTGAGGTCGATCGTTAAGTATCTGAAACGCATCGGAACCCTAATAAATATTTTTAAAACGTTTTTGTGTATTTTGAATACTATAGAGTAGAGTAAATAAGTTTCTCTTGGATAGGCGTGTACCATCTTCGTCTTCAACGTCACTTTTCATCAAGTGAGTCTGAAGACAAACCTACTGCTTTATTGCAATAAAGAAAAACAGTAGAATAACCATAAAATCGTTGCTGGCCTTAAAGGTGGGAGTAAGCGAAGGAGAGAAGAGAGGGAGAGGGAAGGGTTAGGGCCTCCGGTAACCTCACTCGCTCACTTCTTCACATTGCTTCACTGCCGGTTTTCTGCGAGGCCGTGGTATCACTCCGATCGAGCCGACTATAAATACTCAAACCCGGTGTTTTTTTTTATTCCCAGAGAACTTTATCCTCATAGAAATAGAACATTACACTAATAATGCTGCCTGTCCTTGGACTTTTTTTTTTTATAGAGAAATGGCATAGGCGTTTGTCTTTCAACTTACCTGATGAAAATTGACGATGAAGACAAAGATGTTACACGCCTATCCAAGAGAAACCTATTCACTACACACTTGAACGCTCCAGGATTATAATTGATTTGGAAGATATTTCTAATCTTCTAATAAAGGTCTTATACATACCCGAAAGTAAGCCCTAAACTTTGCTCGATTCAAAA
Source organism: Callimorpha dominula (assembly GCA_949752705.1). Classification (NCBI taxonomy): domain Eukaryota; kingdom Metazoa; phylum Arthropoda; class Insecta; order Lepidoptera; family Erebidae; genus Callimorpha; species Callimorpha dominula. The sequence goes on from OX456991.1 coordinate 3,260,419, forward strand.
ATAAAATATCGTAGCAGAATTAAATTAACGCTTGTTTTGAAATCAACTGCGAATTTTCGTGTCCAAAAGAGTTCGTTTAATAAAATGATAAGCCTCATCTACGTGGCAACCCTAACCCCTGTGTAACCGAGGGCACGCAACTATAACATTCATCATAATATTCCGCTCCTGTTCACGAATCCTATACTTATACGTATCTGCATTTTTCGTTACGTTTGATTTATTTTACTTTTATTTCATGGGCCCCGTCGTGGTCCACCCCCTGGCGCCTCTATCGTGGTCAACTCGGTCCTTGTACCGGTTCAGGCCCATATTAAATATCTGGGCCTGATCCTCGACGGGAGGTGGCGCTTCGACGAGCACTTCCGGCAGCTTGCTCCAAGGCTGGTCGGCGCTGCGTCCGCCCTTGGGCGACTTTTGCCCAACTTGGGTGGACCCAGCGTCGCTACGAGACGGCTGTACACGGGGGTTGTCCGGTCAATGGCACTCTACGGTGCACCGGTGTGGGCGGAGGCTCTGACCGCCCAGAACAGGGCGCGCCTCTGGCGCCCTCAGAGGGTTATGGCGGTTAGAGCCATACGCGGATACCGCACCGTGTTGACGGAGGCGGCGTGCGCGTTGGCTGGGACTCCCCCGTGGGATTTGGAGGCGGAAGTGCTCGCCGAAGTTTATCGACGGGCGGCTGAGTTCCGGGCGGGAAGCGGCAGTCGGCCCCCGCCCGAAGAGATAAATGAATGGCGTGAAGCCTCTCGCCGAGCCACGATGGCTCGTTGGTCGTCCCGACTGGAGGCTCCACGTGCTGGCTTTGCCGCCGTGGAGGCGCTCCAGCCGGTCATCGTCGAGTGGGCAGGGCGGCAGCACGGGACCCTTTCCTTCCGACTGACGCAGGTTCTTTCCGGGCACGGCTGCTTCGGGAAGTACCTGCACTCGGTCGCTAGGAGGGAATTGAGTCCCGCCTGTCACCACTGCGACTGCAGTGAGCACACGCTGGAGGCTTGCCCCAGTTGGGCGGTGCAGCGTCGGGCCCTCATTGCAGTCATCGGAGAGGATCTGTCGCTACCGGCCGTCATACGCTCCATGGCCGGTAGCGACAGTAGTTTTACCGCGGTCGCAACCTTCTGTGAGGACGTCATCTCGCAGAAGGAGGCGGCGGAACGGGTCCGGGAGGACGATCTCCACTCGGACCGAATTCGCCGCCGGCGAACCGGGCGGCGGAGGCGCGCTTTCCAACGCCTCATGCCGCCCTGAGTGTGGCCGCGGGTGGACGGGACGGGTTTTCCCCTTCACCCGCTACAGTGGCCATCCGCGAGGAGGCGTCGTCCTCGTGTGCCTGGACGTCGCCTAAACGAGAGTTTTTAACCAAAGGTGGTAGGAGGGATCCGGATGTCTTAATAAAGCTGTTCCCGGATTCCTCCTAGCTTAGGCGCAGCACGGCACACCGTGTGGTTTTAGTCGGTTCGTTTCCGACACACCACCCCGCCGAAAACCCCGGTGGGGTGACGGCCCGAGGGGGTTTAAACACGTAAAAAAAAAAAAAAAAAAAAGGCGTCCCCGCAATTTCAACAGCTTTTATAGTCACTGCTCGGTTCCTATTATTCGTAGCTTGATGTTACACAAACCATAGCCTTCCTCGATAAATGTGCTATCCAACACTAAAGGAATTTTTCAATTTCAACCAGTAGTTCCTGAGATTAGTTCGTTCATCCAAACAAACCAACTCTTCAGCTATATAATATTAGTATTTAGATATTGACATATCATGAACTTTACGTTATTTTACTATGTTTATGAGACAAATCTAGTTCCAGGTAGTCTGTGGTGTACTGTTATAGTATTAGGAATATATGCTTTAAACTGTTTACGTAACCTATACAATTATTGCAATATACTGTTATTATTTTCGTTTAAAAAATATGAGGTTTGGCATTTTGATTTACAGTACTTACCCGAACTAAGCACTTTTAAATCCCCGAATTATGCTAAATGCTGTCTGGGTTTCATAGTAATTAGATTTAATGGCCGTCTCTCTAGAATAATGTTCTAATAAATTTAAAGTACTGTGGATTTTTTAAGTGAAAACTTCTTTAGGCACGTTTGTGCACTTTGGCTATGGGAAAAAAGCACTGAACTCGTTGGGGTCACGTTGTATAGATCCACTAGAGGGCGCTTATTTAAACATTGAGTTTTGTCAGCTCCATATTATCTTTAAAATAAGTTTATTAAAAGTGAAAACAATATACCTACTAATTTGTCTCTGGAAGTGTTATCTTTACTTCAATAAACTGGTGAACTAAATACGTAGTAACAAAATTAACGACACGAAATATCCAGGGATACCGGAATCTGTATGTACTTATGATGATTTCACTATTAGATGGCATCACTTTTTGAAGTGAAAAAGCACTGAACTCGCGTGACCGACACGCTCAGATGACATACATTTGGATGATGACATATAGACGTGTCTGTGTGTATATATATATATATATATATATATATATATATATATATATATATGGACTATGGACGCTTGCAATTCCATAGGCCTTACATGCGCGTTGCCGACCTTTTAATTGTGTATTGCTCACCCAAATCGAAGAAACCTTTATTTTGTTATATTTCTTAATTTTATATTGCAAATCAAATATTTATAAAAATGTTGCACCAAATTGTTATTTTATATATGATTTTATTATTAATTTATTATTATTATTTTATTAATTTAATTATCTGGCAACTTAAGACTGAAGTTATTGATCACTGGCAAGTTGCATTATTTCAATGATAAAAAAGTTTCTAATAAATTATTAATATTTATGATCTATTATAATACTCCTGAAAGAGATTATATTCAGCAATAATTTTACCCGTTATATTTTTTTTAAAGATAACTCACGCATAAGGCACATTCCTGTGTCACGGGGGGTTTCACAAACATTCAAACAACGGAAACAAAGAACACCCAGACTCGGGACACCTATACGTGGATCACATACATTTTAGTCTCGTGTGAGATTTGAACCCACAACACTCAGCGCGGCACACAAATTTTTAGGACCAATAAATTTAAATTTTGCAATAACTTTAACATTAAATAATCGACTTGTATCGTTTATATCGATACAGCTACATAGTAGCAGTCGTTACTGCATGAAATCGTGTTAAATGTCGTTCGGAAATTAAAGCGGATGCTAAGGCAGATACAACGTGACCACATAGCGGCTTTGCGGCATAAAAATATTGTTATAGTTTAAGTAAACGTTTACACTACAGGTGTTTAACCATTGAATAGACAGGTGTAGTCGATATTTAGTCAACATAATATTTATAGTTCTTTTTTTTTGGTATAGAGCGCAAACGAAGTTCTGTGATGTCATTTTTTTTTTATGGAATAGGGAGCAAACGAGCAGACGGGTCACCTGATGGTAAATGACTAACTACCGCCGCCGATGGTTACCTGCAACTCAAGAGTCACAAGTGCTTTGCCGGCCTTTACGGTGGGAGTAAGGGAAGGGCGAAAGAGGGGGGGGAAGGAAGGATTAGGGCCTCCGGTAACCTCACTCACTCGGCAAAAAGCAATGCAAAAATTGCTTCACTGCCGGTTTTCCGAAGCATGCTCTAACACGATAAAATAGTAAAGTAAAACTAAAAAAAACAGGCTTTAATGGTGAACCGAATTAAAAAGTAAAAAAGAGTTGCACTATCCACCTCCTGGGCTTCATCATCAGACCATCGTTACCCTAGTAATAGACTCGTCAAAACGTATTATATGAGCCCAACCTCGAGGAGTTTACTATTCGCCATTAAAGATTTCTACTATCCGCCTCCTTTTTTTTTATGGTATAGGGGGCAAACAAGCATACGGGTCACCTGATGGTAAATGACTACCGCCGCCCAGGGGCATCTGTAACTCAAGAGTCACAAGCGCGTTGCCGCACTTTAATGTGGGAGTAGGGGAAGAGGGGAACAGGGGGATAGGGGGGAAGAGGAGGGAAAAGGGGAAGGACGGGAATAGGGGAGAGGGAAGGCTCCTGGCTCCACCATCAGCTCCAGGATGCCAAATTATTGTAATGTCATCCAAACTCCATATACCTACAAAGTTTCATTTTGATACGACATTCAGAAGTAGGTTCAAATTGAGATCAAGATCAAGTTTGAGAGAGAGCTGCTGAACTTTCTCATGAATCAATTCGTACCATTTTAAACGATCTCTTGGGCATGAAACACATCTTGAAAGATCTGAATTTTCTTCAAAAACTCAATCGCGTAAAAGTCGCTGAAGACATGCTAGTACGAGTCAATTCCGACCCTACATTCGTAAAACGCATTGTGACTGGTGATGGGACATGGACGAGTTTGACATGCAAACTAGTAACCAAGCTTTGGAATGGTGACTTCCAACTGAAATAAAACCGATCAAACCACGGTAATTCGATCAAGTGTCAAGGTCATGTTGACTGTTTTCTTTGACTATCGATGTGTTGTGCACTCGGCATTCTTTCCAGTAGGTCAGACTGTAAATAAAAAATATTATTTGAGCGTTATGCGACGTTTGAGAGAGCTAATTCGTCGAAAAAGACCAAATTTGTGGAAAGAGGCGAGAACCGAAGTTGATTCTGGTAAATTCATTTAAAAAATGTTTTAATAACTGGATTATTGCTATAACTTTGAAGGCGATTGAATAAAATTCGAAGAATAGTTAACATTTTGTGTTTTATTGACCTTTCCCGGTACTTTCTTGACACAGTAGTAAATACAATGGAAGTTTCTGTTTGTAATATCATAATAACGCCTTTTTACTAAATTTATTTGAACTTGTACTCGATACACATACCAGGATTTTTATTTAATCTCGTCTGTCTCTCTGTTTGTTCCGGCTAATGTCCGGAACGGCTGAACTGATTTCCACGCGACTTTCACTGGCAGATATTATAACGTAAGTTACTTTTATTTTGGGAAAAGAATTAGGGTTCCGGGCAGAAAAATCGCTTTCCAAATAACTTGAAAAAATATCACTTTTTGCAAGAGTCGACGGTTTGCAAAAAGTTAACAACATTTTGATTTGGATATTTAACTGTAACTACATTTTTTTCGCTAATTCGATCTGACTATATTACAAATTTCAAACAACAGTACATAAATTTTGTTTTTGTCACTTGCTGCTTTACGCTATCGCTATCCTGGCGGCTTGCGCCGGTCGAATGGACTCGGTACTGATGGCGCACTCGATAGGCCTACATGTGAGACCAAGCTAAGCTAAGACTTATGTCTATGTTACTAATCCTAGGCTAAGAATATTGTTACTAACTAATTTTATGGACTCAGTCTGAAATAAACAATTATTATTATTATTTAACCATGTACTCGAACTATTTTTATTTTATTTTAATCAATAAAATTTCTGGGCAAATTATATGAGTAAAGAAAATAATTTGTCATTCCGTTAAATCAATTATGGTATGAATTAGATTCGGAAGATTTAGGAACGGGTGCGCCATGGGGCAGATTATATCCAATAGTCACTGATTAATTGATTGATTGAGGGCGTGTGTAGATGAGTTTGGAATTATCAATTATTATTTATTACTTCCAATCACTGATTAATCACGACATCTCAGAAAGCATAAATGCTACTCATAGGGAGTAGGTATCCACTAAGAAAGGATTTTTGATTATTCAACCCGTAAAAGGATACAAATAACGAGAAATTAGCTTGGGGATTTCGCAGGCACCAAAAACTAGCCTTCAGGGATAACTCTGATGCTTACCGTTATACCAGGCTGTGATTACCGGTTTTAGCTGGAAGTACCAATACCTTAAAAATCAAACGAGACTTCTGTTACTCCAGTGCCTATAACTCATGACTTCCTATTCATTACGAGTTATAATTAGTACGCGTCATCGACTAAGAAAGACGCTTCATCCCTTGTAAAGGGCCCCATCGAGCCCAAAACTGATCGGCTATTAAATACCAAAGTTATTTATTTAAATTAAATAATTTTTGAATTTTCATAAGTATTAGTAGACAAATTAAGTCAGCCGTGAAGCTAGTAGCCTGTTCCAATACTTAGTATAATACATGTTACGGAGTAGAATAGGCAAGACATTTCAAAGACATTTTTTTTTAACATCTTGTTTATACTAGTTTCTGGTGACATTGCTAATAAGCGCAAATGAAATGTGAGGACAATGTAAAATAGTAGCAGCGCGAAGATCAACAGCCCCAATACGCGCCCACCATCGTGCAGCTTAACCATATTGAAGGGAGTAGAACGAGCCGACACATACTCCACCATCGGCAGGACTTTTGGTGAGCATGACATTCTCTTTTTTTTAAATAAAACTTAAAAATTCATATCATAACTATAAAATCAACACAGTGTATAAGATAGTGTCATTCCCGAAATAAACACATTTATTAAATACTGTATATCTGTAAGGAAATCGAAAAAGAAATTGATTGGCACAATTTGTATATAGAAAAAGTTTCTTGCAATTATACATATCGTTAAATCGGTGCGAAGTATGTTTGTATTTCGCTTAGTAAATAGTGCATGTGACGTCACAGTGGATTTAATTAAAACACATTACGTTTGATTATATCATACAGATCGTAATTCTTGGCTTATCTATCTATGCATATAGGTTACAGTGGACATTTCTATCCACCACTATGGATAATTTCCTCACTGTAGCGACGATTTCATTCGGAACAACAGACCTAGTCCGGTGAAGAAAAGAACGATGTCCGTATTCCTTTAAATAGGATATTTTTAAAAATTTTGCAGATTATACAAAGATTAGAATTTGAAAGTAGTTTATGAAAAAAAATATGATGTCGTAATCTGTTTCTAAACCAACAAGTTTTATCACACCTAGATCTAATGAATACCTACCGACCAATAAACCAGATTTAAACAAAATCTTAACTATTCTTTCAAATTTATAGTATCACCTTCAAAGTAGGCTACTTCAGATATAATACACTTACGCCAACAAATAATCCAGTTATCAAAACATTTTTAAACGATTTTTCCGGAATCGACTTCAATTCTCGCCGCTAATTCTCTTTGATATCTTCTATAGACTCAAAATGGGTAATCGAAGTGGTAATTTGTATCCGGTGAATACGGTGGTTGTTTGATGGTAACAAATACCATCAAACAACCACCGAACCCACCGATGAGTTTTTGGTCAAAAATTCGTTCACATAGATGGCCTTGTGCGATGGCGCGTTGTCGTGGTATACAAGAATTTTCTTTCCACAAATTTGGCATTTTTTGACAAATTTGCACTCTCAAACGCCGCATAATGCTCTAATAATATTCTTTATTTACACAACCTATCGATAGTCAAAGAAAAGAGTCAACATGACCTTGACTTTTGATCGGTTTTGTCGTGGTTTTTTAGGGTTTCGGATCTGTTGGAAGTCGCCATTCCGAAGCTTGTTGACTATTTTGCATGTCTATTGAGTTTTGGAAGAATTCAGATCTTACGGGACTAGTCGAGCGGCAACGTGTTACATGCCCAAGCGATCGTTTAAAAATCTTTTTAACAAAAAATATAATTATTTTCGTCGGTTTAATTTTTTGTTAAAAAGATTTTCATCATCAGCTCAGCTACATGATGTAATGATTTCTTAACTCAAATACCTGATAAGGTAATGAAAAGTAAACAGAAACACTATTCGTTCCTATAATTTTCGAGGGTATCTCTCAATTTTATCAGGATCCCATCATCAGATCCTGACTTCCTTGACATGGGACCACCCTTGAGATATACCCTATTTAGCAAAAAAAGAATAATCAAAATCAGTTAATAAATAACGGAGTGACGGCTGAACAGACATAAAAAAAATAATATTATACGTTCGAATTGAGAACCTCCTTTTTTTTTCGTCTGTTAAAAATGGTACGAATCGATTCTTGGACACAGAAAGTTCCGCGGCTATCTCTCTCAAATTTTAATGAGGATTTTCAGTCACAATTTTCTTCACTTTAGCCATATTAACTTCAGTTGAAGACGTTGATGGCCGACCAAAGCGAGGCATGTCTTCCAACAAATCTTACCGCTTTTGAATGCAATGCACTGTACCACTCATATGCACGAGTTTTTGATAAAGTCGATTTATCGTATGCTTTCTATAACATTTTCAGCGACTCTGAACATGAAATTCAATTTGCAATGCAAAATTTGAGACAAACTCTTTGTTCGATGTTTTTATCAATTAAAAAAAATCGCAAAACACTCTTGAGATGAGCTTACAAAATCTAGTTCTGAAAACAAACTAAATGACAGATATTGCTCAAATTTCGTCCCAATATAGAAAACAGTTGTGCCAATTTAAAAACAAAAAAGAATTATTTAAATTCAATTTGGAATTAGAATTCAATAACAATTCCCGATACTTTTTGGCAGAATGTATCACCACTACTCGACGCTAGACGCTAAATTCACCAACACGGGCTCAACTCAAAATAACAAAACAAATAAACATACATTGTTAAGCAATAGGGTTTTCAGATTTTTTTTGCCTCGCACAACCAATCTTTGGAACAAATTGTCGCCTGCGATATTTCCGGACCGATACGACCTTCAAACCTTCAAGAAAAGTGCGTACTCCTTTCTCAAAGACCGGCAACGCACTTGTGACTCTTGAGTTGCAGGTGTCCATGGGCGACGGTAGTCACTTACCATCAGGTGACCCGTCTGCTCGTTTGCCCCCTACAATATAAAAAAAAGGGTGTAACTACAAAAATCAAATAATCAGCCCCAAAACATGATTAAAACACAAGATGCCTACAATATATTTCTTCTAGCTGCATAAAAACATAAATCTATACAGAACAGCACGAGTTTTTCGCTTTTCTGAAAAAGATAATTATGTCTAGATCTAGATGTACGATGTATGTGTGTAGATACAGATTTCATAAAACTTTGTCGTCTTCAAACTCAACGTATTTAAGTCAGACATGATCAAGCAAATCTTAAGTTAGTTTAACTCGAGTAATCCCTACATCCAACAAATTATCGTACTAATCCTCCTTAAACACGTTCGCTGTTGCGTGAATTCCGTGTTGCGTGCTCTGTTATGATATGAGTATATTAAGCGTATTTTCAGTTATTAATGTTTTTTTAAGAGTTTAGTTATTTTACATATTGGCCGTAGCCTATGTGGTGCAAAATACTGCGTAGAAAAGAATAGTTGCTACATAAAAAGAAAGCTATCTTCGGATACCTGACAACAAAATGTATGGTGTCAGAATGCGTTTGCCATCTACAAAAAGATTAACTTCGTCATAATAATATGATTAATTCGAGCATTCTGATTAGTTCAATACCTTTACTCTATAAAGATCTCGTAGGTTCACCAGAGACATTAATTATGGATAATTATGATGATGTGGTTGGCAAAGCCAAGTGACGGCAGATGTATTGCGACTGTTTATTGACTGACAATCTTTGTATCTTTAATATATACATTATGTAAAAAAAAATTTTGTTTACATCCTACATTATCCAGAACACGGATTTTTTTGGAAAATATTAAGTATATTTCACATAAACGTTAACTTTTAACCTATACTTACATTTGCATGCTTGATTATATCTTGAGTGCAAGTGTAATATCATATAAGACGACATATTTCTTTTTTTTCAGGTAGAAACCTCAGTAAACACTGTTTAAAATTCGCAACTAGACGGCAATTATTGCACAACTTTATTTTCGTGCTGAATTTCTGAACAAACGATATTAGCTTAAAGTTTGAAGCTCTGAAAATTAACACTTTCAGTTCAAATTGACGAATATTAAACCAACAATGAAATTTGAACCCTATTTTTGACGATTAAGACTTAATTTTCTTAAGAACTGTAGAAACGGTTGATAAATACCGTCTTTAGATCATTTCATTCGTTCAAGTATTCGACACCTCCGATGGCTGAACACCCGACTTATCTTAGGAGACAGGTGACATAGAGGGTGTCAGTTAATTGTATTATAATAAATTTATTCATTTTATTATTAGGTCCATTATAATTGTGACCAGTATCTATTTATGATATTTATTTAGTAGTTAGTAAGTCTATGAAATGTTTGATGCCGGTAAAGGCAGGTCATATATAAAGACAATAATGCTTTAGTTTCAAACAAAACCTGGGAAGAAAGACATGAGTCTATGCATGTATGTGTATACATTATGGAATATTTATCAGAAATTTTGTGGATGATCTAGATAGAAAAAAAAATACGATTTGTCTTAAAACTTCTTAAATAAAAGTATAAAAAGACAATTTTCAGTATTTATATTTTCATTTAAAAAAAAATACATTTTGATATTAGTAATTTTATTGGAAATACCGAAATTATTAAAATATTTAGAAGATAGCCAATAGAACAGTATCATTTGCCATGCATGAATCAAAGTTATACTTAACATTGTAGTTGATAATCATTTTTATTCCGACCGACTATTCGAAACCAGGTACACCTTAAAAGCGCAACAAAAACACAATATTCAAAATATCCGCATTTACGCTAAACTTTCAAACAATTTGAAAATAGAACAACCTGTATACGCCGTTGCAAGCAAATCTAAATTGAATCGAAATTGAAAGAATTTCCGTGTGTGGAGTTCTATTGTCGTATTTGTATTCGTGCGTATGTGAGAGTGGGATGTTTGTCTGTGTAATCGTATGTGTGCCAACCTTAAGAATTGTTCCTTTGTACTGCTAACACTTGGCTTGAACTTCTTAGTTGTGAAATTTAATAATGAGATTCTTCATTAAAATTAAGATATGTATGTACCATTAATTTTAGAATGACTTCAGGTTCATTTTAAAGTCTCATAAATTAACAAGATCGGTACTAAACATTAGTAGTTTTGACAACTAATTTCAATGCGGTTTACCTTTTATTAGTTAAATCAATTTCCACAGTTTAGTAAACTAAATAAAAGAGATTAAGTTTTAAGCCTAACACGTTTTAATTCCCACACCATAACTACCCATTAAATTTTGATTACTGGTCATTATTTTTCCATCCCAAGGTTGCCTGGAAGAAACTGCTTTCAGCGATAAGGCCGCCCTTTGTACATATCAAAATTGTAAAGTAACCTTAAGCAATATGTACTGGTGTACAATAAAGATTATTCTATTCTATTCTATTCTATTCTAAGTTCACATTGGCAGTAAATTGAGTGGTGATCGTTAGAGATATACCGTTTTACTCACGTTTGTATTTCGGGGATGTTCGACTAGTTTTGGACACTACGGGGGCCGTTTTTCAAGGAGTGATGCGTCACTAACTTTCACCGCGGAGAATGTTAGTAATAAGAGCGGATCACACAACGCAACGGAAACGCAACCGTCTGCATCCGCACGTTCCGAAAGACAAAAGAACCGGTGGCAGCTTAGTCAACCCAGTGTGATGCCTGACGCCGTCGCGACAGGACAGGATTGAGTGATGTTTGAATCCGACACTAACATAGTGCGACCGCCTCTAAATTACACGAGTATTTATGAAATTACACGTCTTTCTCTCATATTTGAGAAATGATGAAACAAGTATTAATGCCTTGGACGTTTGGCTACTGCCAATACTGGTATTTTTTCTAACGAAACAACTGGTCTACGCTGTGTTGGCTTTGAGCTTCCTTAGAAAAAGATTTAAAGGTGATAAATATACCTAAAGCTGTTAGCGGTTGCCTCTCAAGTTATTATTGCGCCGTCTTCGAGTGAGGGCAGAAGAGCTTTTTCTAATCCAAGTAGACATAGTCGACAGAAATGCCGTAGTTTGGTAGTTTGGTTGCTGTTTCATGCTTGTTTCTGCCCTTTCGGCAATATCTGTCTAGACAAAAATTTTTATAAATTCTTTTTTTCAGGAATATAGATACTGCTGGTTAGTTTTCTTTTGTATCAGTTTTGAGCTAAAGCTTCCTTTCTTAGAACAAGATTCAAGGGACACGAATATACCTAACCCTAGCGGTTTCCTCACCTTTCATTTATCCTTTTTAAATATTTTTACGTAGACAGTCACCTATACATTAAAAATTAGTAATAAACATTCATAGGTATTATTACTAATATGTTTTACAAAACTCTTAATTGGCTTTGGAAAAATAGATATTACCCTAATTTTCTTAAGGCGACACCTTCGCTGACCTGGTGCAGAGCTGACAGAGTTAACCTTTCTGCTACCATCTGGATGATGCGACGCAGTCGTTGCAACAGAAACTGAACATTTGCATCACTAAAACAGTTAAGTTTTAAATGTGAAAAGTTAGTGTTATTACCAGTAAGCATTGTTAATTAACGGGTTTCATTGGATTTGGAGCGTCGATTTGTAAAGCTGCTTTTAATTAATTATGACATAATACAGAAGCGAATGGATTGTATATTCTCGTTCAAAACTGGATTCATGGTGATTTCGTAATGTTACAGTCAAAAACATCCTATTTTATTTTTTTTACTTTCATACATATTTCACGAAATATCATTAAATGTATTGTTTAAAATTGATCTTTGGCTATTATATAAAGTCAGATTCATGGAAAAAGAATATAAATGAAAATGTAATTAACATGTCCTTGTAATTTGAATTTTGTACATTTTGCATACTGAGAAGTCATGAGTCAGTGAAACTCGAGTTCTTTATAATAAATATTTTTTTATTGTTATTGCACAAAATATATATTTTTCAAATAAATAATTAATAAGTGTTTACAAAGGTTGTTTTGATGCTATCTGGTTGAATAGTATGTTCAAAAATATAAAATTAAAAAAATAAGAAGTCGATTGATCTTAGTGTATATGAAATAAGAGAATCAATGATATATAGGACTGAATATTATGCTAAATTTATATACTTCATAACATTATACTATTCTACTGCTAACGGTACCTATTTTTTTACATATTCGAAGTATGAACAGTTTAAATTTGAGAAGTGACTTACAATATTTACTTAATTACCACATGTTGCGATTGAACAATATTGTTTTGTACTTTTGAGAAAGATATTATTTAATTCAATGCATATTTGTATCTTCAATTTATGAGAACATAAAAATAACTATATATATACTGGTTCCACCGTGGGCTACTGACCTCCCAGACAAAGTATACTCAGGGCCAGTGTCATATACCTACAAAGCCCAAGTAGGTGAAGCTCGTATGCGACGATTAAATTGCTCTAAGGAACTGAAGTAATTACAAAATAATTACACTATACAATAATTGTTAATTTGAAAATGCTACCTTAAATACATACAATTAAATAGCAAATTTAACTGTTCTTCCTTGTTTCGAATATTATGTAACATTAAAACTACTGGTAATCAAAGTAGGTGCTCACATTTACCTACGCAATTGAAATATTAAAAGTCCTGTTTACTTCCTTTCTGTACGATAATACGCAATCAATCGGCAAATTAATTTTAACAGTAAACATATTTCATTCATCTTTTTTATGATCATATATATAAATAGCTTATTTTCGTTAAATTGCTTTAATATATACTTTATGAGCACAGGTAAGTCTGCCTCCAAATTCTTTCATCTGTAATGTACGTAATTATCCCACGTGGAAGCATCAAAGCTTCTGCGTAGGTTCTAGAAATACGGAAATGAAGAACTCACAATGTGAAATATGTATGTCCAAAAATAATTCGAAGTTGGAAAACATCGTTAAATATAAATCAGAATATCACATCATAACTCGATATTACTTCAAACACCATTTGAGCAAAGAAATCAAAGAAAATTTTAATTAAATATAATATTCCGTAATAACAAGAAAAGACTCCTCGAGTTTATTGAGGTTTTGAGGCGAATCCATTTAAATTTCTGTTTATTTTTATTGTTGTGTATAAAATATCAGTGGTTAGCCTTTAACGTCATCTATGCTGTTATAAAACATGATAATCAGCCGTCTTGTAATTTAGGTAATTTACTGTAATGTTTGCGTTTCTATGAGTAATTCATTTTAGTAGAGAGGTGTCAAAGTAAACAAAGTTGCCGAGTCAGGAAATACCACGGGATTATGTGTGCTGCTCGAGAACGGAGATGGATAGATAAACTCTTTATTATACAAAAACATAAGAAATTATAAAAACTGTATATACTAGTCTTACAAACTAGAGACCTTGTTTGTGGTTATCGAAGAAGGTGGCTTGGGCTCAATAGAAAAACGAGAGCGCTATGCACAGCTAAGCCGAGAAGATCAATGAAAATGCCGTAATGACTACAATACTCACATCTACAATATCTGCTCTGAACTAGAAGAACATGCAAATAACAACGAAATGAGTGACCTATTTTGCAATGTCGGAGATCTTACTAGCACGCAGAGAATCAACACTTGTGCCACTGACAACGAGAATGGACATCTACTCACAGAAGTTGAACAAGTACTTGACAATATTGCCCAGATTTGTAAGACACTAACGACCCAGGATGACGAAAGGATAATAGATGAGCTGGATATACCCGCGCTCGAGCGGAAAAAGAGGCCAGGTAGGTACGGCATTTCAGCTGAACTGATTAAGAATCTAGATCGCAATGAAATCACGGCCATCGCGGACATTTGTAATGCCATGTGGATAAGACTAACGCAAGACTGGATAGAATCTTTGATTTTGATTATTCCTTTGCAAAAAAAAATTCCAACAAGGAATACAGTAATTATAGAAGGATTGCACTCATATCACATGCAAGCAAGCTGTTACTGCATATCAGTTCGTTTTGCCTCAAATGGATGCGGTGATAAGAAATGGGGACCAGGACTTACCAAGAATTGATGGATTAGTAACCAGGTCGCATGTGTGCCCTATTCATATCCCGTGTATGTTTTGACTGTTTTGCCCTTAGCGATATTATATAATATTATATTAGATATATTTCAGTGTGAAAACCCTTTTAATGAAACAATACAAAAGTTTTAAAGAAATGTGTTTGTTTTTAACCAAGTTAGAGGTAAATCACTACAGGGAACCGCAGTCCAGAATAAATATCAATATAATAGTAGCTGTTCAATCTTTGCTCATTTGGTAGTTATTTGGAGCATCAAACACCTTGTATATTGCCGGATAGTGGAATTTCCAATCGATATGCCGTGCGTGGTCTCCTAAACGGATGGTTAAGGTTGGTCTTTTTGCTTATCTCCGGAATGTCTTGATAAAAGCTGTTCCCGGATCCCTCCTACTTAAGGCGCAGTACGGCACACCGTGTGGTTTTAGTCGGTTCGATTCCGACACACCGCCCCACCGAAAACCCCGGTGGGGTGACGGCCCGAGGGGGTTTCCACACGCCCAAAAAAAAAAAAAATGGTCTTTTTGCTTATCTACTATTGTGAGCATTGATTGTTTAAACTCCAAACCTACATCTCTTTCTATACAAAACATCTTACATCTCAAACCCAGCGACATCTATTGCTTGAAAACTGCATAGTAATATTAGGCTTAACATACGAGACAATAAAAGTCAAGTGGGTAAAATGGGATCATTACATAATGTTATTTCTGTGAAAATTAGATTTCATAACAGTTGTTTTCTTAACTGAACATAAAATTAAAATCAAACTATGTAGTGATGGGGCTGACATGTTCTTATTGGATAAATGCCCCAAAAATAAAATCTGTATTAAAAAAAAAAAAAAACCATGTAGTGATTTTTTAAAACATGTGATGTGATTAAATTTGACTGTAAAGAGCTATGTGTGACGTAAATTTTTTTAATGATGTTGTAATTGGTGTTCCAAAAATATTTTATTTTATTTTAAAAGATTTTTACTTACGTTAACCGATGTATATTGAACAGTATAATCCTGTATACGATTTGTATAAGGTATTAAAAAAACAAACATTTCTCAGAAACCCGCCGGTCTTACCATTAAATTCCAAACTTGACAAACATGAAATCACAATAAACACAAAAGAGGCTACGCTACCTTTTCACACAACACGAAACAGAAGCTCACACACAAATTTAAAATTCATCACCCACTTACAAAACATTTGAAGGTTTAAATTTTCATCGCAGTCATACGTAACAGGGCCACGTTATCTTTTCTGAAAACTAATCTACATTGTAAAGGTAATGTTAGCATACATCCCGTAGTGAGCCGATAACGAATTCAGAAATGATTTGAATTTCAGTACTTTAATGCATCTGATTTTCTTTATTACCTAGATGATCTTATAGTAATGGCTAACGCAAATGACTTACGATTTAGTGGTTCGAATCCCACCTTGTATACTACAAACGTGACTTCTTAGATTTGTTTATATTGTTTGTATTGTTTTTTCAGTTTCAGTCCATGATAAAAAATCAAGAATCTTCTGCATCAATTGTCGGACAATCCATCGGTACGGGAGTGCATCCATTTCTATGTACCGGATAGATATTTACGTGGGACCGGACGGAGACACCATCAGCTCCTTGCCTGCCCATCAACTTGGCGTTCTCTGGTGTGTAGTAGCCCTACTTTTAGAGCCGTCCAGTTAATTAATAACCTTTTGTTTTTGCGAAAATAGCAATCCTTTTATGTCATGTTTCACTACAGTTTCAATAAATTAGGTAGTTCTAATTCAGAGAGGTAATTTTATAGATTTGCATACTTTTTTATAGATAGGTGATTTTTGCGCTCAAGGTTTCGGCATTTATCATTTGCTTTAGGTACTTGGGTATACTGTACAAATATATCAATTAATAGTAATTTATGAAAGACATTTCAGACGTAATTTATGAAATACATTTCAGACGTAATTAACAATCAATTTGTAATAACGAGTACGAAAGAATTCGGCATATTACGAGAATTGTAGGATATGGTAAGTATATGGTAAGCTGAAAGAGGCCACAGAATTTAGGTTTTTACATGTTGTTCGTGTTTTTAGAGTGATTCTATTGTACACTCCACTAAACTAAAACCTGACTTAATTTCTTCATATGAAATCAACCTTGTGTTCTTTGTAATAAGGTCTTAATATTTGTTACTGGCATCTATTTCTCAGCGCCACTAAATTTCACTAAAACCTGTCAACGTATACTCAACTTTATTTCCACGCAGCGAGTCTCCATTTATTCAAATGCTGTATAATTGCCGTATAAAAACTTGTTCAAAACGAACTAAGATGACGTTATTTTAATCGACACCTACGAAGACGCTTACTAAAAACACAGAGCAAAAGAGATGGCATTCAACGGATAGCGGCTCTCGCTACGTGGTATTAAAGTTTATTTAAGCGTATCAGACTTTAGTCGACAAATAAATTGCTTATTTCGATAGCGACATATGTTACCTACTTGTTTCAATTTGAAATAAGACCTTGTTTTGAAGTGTACAAGGTTTACATCTTATATGAAGAAAATTTAGTGAATTTTAATTAAGCGAGTGAAGTAACAGAATTGGGACCAATATCACGAGTTTGATTATATTTGTTGAAGGGTGTTTGTATCCAGTTATAGTTCTGACTTTGTGATTCGTTTGGTTCTGCACTAATTCAGTTTGGAATCGTAGAATAATCTGTTGAAATTTAATTCAATAATTTATTGATGATGATATATTTTAAAATCTCGTAGGAGAGATTTTAAAACAGCATTTTAGACTTTATTATGTAGCCATTATAAAGATCATTAGAAAGTATTTATATGAAATAAATGTGGGTATTTATAACACATGGAAATAAATTCTTTTTTTTGTATCGTAGAAATCCCCAGTGTGTCAGAATGGAACCGCCTAAAACCACACCTGAAACTATTGGTTCTGTCAAAGCCCATTGCCAGGGACTCAGGTATAACCTATGAAGAAAGTACCCAAGAAATGTTAACAAATCCTAGTCTATCTTAAACGACCAATATTCTAGGTATAAAAGTTCCTAAGGGTTCCATTCCTCAAAAGATAAAAGAATCCCCTACAGGATCACTTCGTTGTCCGTCTGTCTGTCAGTGTGTCAAGATCCTTTTTTCTCTGGAATGGGTGAAGGATGTATCAAGTTGAATTAAAATCAAATACTTATGTTTGCGGGTCTAGAAGCTGTAATAAGAAATCACACTTTTAAGATTTAAATGTAATCAAAAGATACAGCCATCTCTGGATACATTTCGCAGGTAAATCAAAACCTATAGAGTATTTCCCATTGACCTAGAATCATGAAGATGAGTTACGTTTGTCACTCGTAAAATCGCGCTAAAATCCCGAAAAATCCGAGCATGGATTCCCAAGTTAGACGAACTTTCTATACGTACGTTTGTACAGAACCATCCTTGTGCGATTCATGCTCGCACTTGTCCAGTTTTATCAAATATTTGGTTATTACATTTAATTTGTTTATTTACATTTCACGCTGTACACCATTTTGTAAACATTTATTTTAAATTTTGTTTCGTGTGAAACGTGAGCTCACTGTTTACAAAGATAAAGCAGTGGAGAAATTAAACAAAGTCCAGCATACGTTAATTTCGTTTATTAATGAACATGCACAAGTGAATCAGGGGATCCGACAGCGTGGCATACTATACGTCACACTGTTGAATCTGGTGCAAGTTATGAGACAGGCATTGTATTAATTTACTGGCTGGCAAACGCGTAAACAATATTGCTTACTAGTAGTTTTTTCTCATTTTTTGTGACAGTCGATAATTTAGTCTGGTTAGTCGATTAGCCAGAGCATCGGTTCTTTCTGAACATCGCGAAAATATTCCTTAAATGCATGAGCTAGTTTATAATAATTTAGTACATTTATTATTCGACTGTCTGTTTATAGATATATGTCCATTTCGAGATTTTTATCATATTAATCATGTTCATGTTCGTCGTATCATGTTCGAGTATATATTTTTATATTATATTATGAAATAAAATATTGGTATTCTTAAAAACATCTCATGTATCACATCTATTAGGTAATCATTTATAATATGTAGGTATGTATGTTATTACCTACTTACCTATCGCGTAACTAATTTTCTGTACATCTTCGTTCAAAACTCATTTTGCCATTTAGAAAATTTCAAATACGAAAACTTTGTCGTTTATATTTACTTTCCGAACTGTCAAGAAAAGATCAAGTAGAGGATTTTATTACGGTCATTGACAGCAGAGCTGTTCGTAAATTTGTTTTTGGGTTTCTATCGAGCCACTTACAGAAAGAATTACCCAACTGTCATGCAGTCGGGTAATTCTTTCATCCTAGCAAGATTGCGACGAAGCGTTTTGCGATGACTAAAAATGTTTGTAATACAAGCATGCGTTGTGAAGACTTTCCCACTTCCTATATGATGATGATCCTATATGATGACTATAGGAATAATTTGTTTGACCGGTGGGTTTACGCTACCAATTAGCTGTTAACTACTCTCATAAACAAATATAAATAATTATAAAACAAGTGAAAGCACCTTCGAAATAGTAGTTTTTGTATAGTAAAAACACTTTCTCTTGTCCTTTTAACCTGAATAATAGAAGGTACATATCGTGAACAAACAGACAAATAAACTAATGTTTTCAGAACTAACTATTCTATGTTTTTAAAAACAATTAGAAAATATTTATACCTTGTTGACGTATTAGAGAGTGTAACCCAGTGTAGTGATGTTTTTTATTCTCATCATTCAAGCCTTCAACAAGGTGGACAGACGACCTAGTAAATATCGGCAGCCGTCGGAGGATGCAGGCCGCTTCCAACCGGTATTCTTGGAAGTGATGACGATGAGATTAATCAAACCTTGAAAATCAACAATATATTACCAAATTAATTTAATGGCGTTGATAGAAAAATATCACCGCTATCTTTTTTCGCACACGCCGCATCCAACACAGTCCTTCGGCCATATATCAAGCACATTCAGACAGATTGGTTCATTTAATGAATTACGCCCAGCGTCCTGATGCCTCCAAAATGTGTTGTGATTTAAACGCTGGCCTAATTTAGTATCGCGCAGCAGCCGATATAATATCTTCGATTTAATTAGAACGAAGTTAGAAAAAGATAATTTATAGTAGCCATAAATTCCATAACACGAAAATATGTCATACATACGATTGATACAAAGAAGGTATTTAATGTATTTCGAGATATTTTCACACCTATGAAAATGTCGAAATAGCACTTGTGGTACTTCCACATATATAATACTAGCTGCGCCCCGCGGTTTCACCCGCGTAGGTCTCGATCTCGTGGGAATATTGGAATAAAAAGTAGGGTATATGTCAATCCAGGTCTCCAGCTATATGCATATAAAGTTTCATCGCAATCGGTTCAGTAGTTTTGGCGTGAATGAGTAACAAACATCCATCCATTCATCCAACCAAACTTTCACATTTATAATGTTAGTGGGATTGTCAGAAGAGATACAATGATCGACAAACTCTGACAGACATGGTTGATTTAAAATTTCTTAGATCACATATTGAAACTATTTGAAGCGCGCTAGACGAGAAATTATTTTCAGTAGATGTAGGGGCCAGAGTGACGAATTTCTATCAATGGAAAAGATGTGTAAAATTATTTAACTCTCATAACCGTTATGAATTTCATTCACAATGGAAACAGTGCAAAAGAACAACAGCTACAGAAAATGTTTTGTATGATAAAATTAGCTTATTTACAAAAATCTATCCAGAATATTTTGTGCAAATTATTTGAATATATTTTATTGAAAGGGGCTAAAGGGGTTAGAAATATTAAATGGTTTAAAATCATTTAAAACGTAATATTTATACCTTGTTTTTTAAAACCGTATGTATTACCGAGGTAACAGAAGCAGAAAACAGTAAAGCGGTACAACAAAGTGTTAATGGTTGACATTATAAAAGACAGTCAAAGTACTATCTAATAGTGTTTTTACATGCTTTTATTAGCTTTACTTGTAGATAGATAGATAGATAGATAGATAACTCTTTATTTGTACACTATTTTTACAATACATTTACATAATAAAATTATATCAAGGATAATATAATGTACAAAGGGCGGCCTTATTGCTAGATGCAATCTCTTCCAGGCAACCTTAGGATGGATCAAAATGAATCGGAGAGACAGTGGCGGTTGATGGTGTATTTACAAAGAACAAAAAATAAAATAAAATTTATTTGTCATTTCTAATAAATATTAAAATATACAGATATTCTACATTAACCTACTTAACCTATTATAAATACTAATACACATATATATATACAAATATATAACAAATATACATACATAAACCATAAACTATATTATATACAATACATATACATACAGTACAACTAAAGTGAAAGGTAATGTTCATAAACCATTTTTTTAATAACAGTTATTGATTGTGCTCGCCTAATGGTAATTGGTAATGCATTCCACAAGCGTACAGCTTGAACAGTAAAAGAATGATCAAAAAATTTTGTGGAATGCTGTGGCATCTCCAGTCTCAAATTTTCAGTTTGTTGTAATTAACTTTCTAAACTAATTTTGGAAGAATTTTAACCTACTTCTATTTTCGTTATCTATACTAGCAAGTTTGTCGGCTTTTTCATGCCATTGGTACCTGAGTGGCCTGGGATCTTGATGTGATTCTGTTTGATTGTCCCAATTTGTTCAGGTTTACTTTACAATTCTGTATTAGCTTTAAGCTAGTTTCAAAATTGTCAGTACCAACAGCCGCTTGGCTCTCTGAGTAGATGTAGATGTGTTGATGTCTTCTTTTTCTTCGAGGTTGATCTCCACGCAGCTGTTTATTGCGACGAGTTCAGCCTAAACGTAGGAGGGTTAGTTTCCTAGGCTGATGCTACACCTAGATTTTGGCCTATCTCCGTAAATGCTACATCAAAGCCTTTTAAGACCCATCGGTTTACTACTTCTGACTACCATTTTAGTCGGATTAAAGACCTTTATCCCTCTGTGAAATATCTACAGTGTTGTTCTCACGAAGTTGATCTCTGTTTACAGATCGATCTGATTAATTTCGAATTTATAGTGAATTTAGTGCTCATTATTACCACTATGAGCACTTTTAAATATTTCATTGGTGTACATGTCCTGTATATACTTTTGGTAATGTTACCTTTTTTGTTCGTAGAAGCGTAGCTGGAGTTTTCTCTAAAGAAAATAACCCAAAATTTGAATTCTCTCTCCTGTACAGTATATCCTACTCCCCATGATTTAATTTAATCGCAATTATATGCTCTACTATTTCGTTAATTGTACACAAATATGTAAATTTAACTAAATAGTAGGACAATTGTGGGCAAGGAATAATGCGTTGTATGTACACTAATAACTTCAACTCATATCAATTATAATGTATGTTCAAATTACAGTACTCTTTGGCATCTAGTATACGGCGTTAGGTAGCAAAGCCAATTTGCGTCAGTTAATTACTGTTAGAGATCGTTTGCAGCCCGACACCAGATATCGCGCAGCGATGTATTCGTAAAATATACAGCTAGTTAACCATAACAGACTGTAAGATTTATTAATACTACGAGTATATTATACTAGCAACCCGCCCCAGCTTCGCACTGGTAGTAGAGACGTCTTCAACAATCATCAATATATTTCAATCAATTAACACAAAATCTTAACAAATGATACACCTAAACCTTCCTCATGAATCCAGTATTTTTTCAGTTTATCGCGAACAGACAGACGCGGCGGGGGACTTTGTTTTATAATAATATATGTAGTGATTTTGGTATAATTATGTTATGATGTCATATGCGTTCACTCATATCGTTAGTATTACATAGTCGTTCGGGGCTCGAGGCTAAGTGGTAACCGAGTAGGTTAACACATTACAAAGTTAAGTAATACTAGGCAAGTTAGTCTAGGATGGGTGACCATTCTTAACAAATTGAGACCCCTCCGTGCCTCGGAGAGCACGTTAAACCGTCGGTCCCGGGTGCCATACAAACATCTGTGGCATTCGTTACGGGTAGTTGGAGCCCTAAAAAAAAAAGTCCGACAACCTGGTCTAACTACAGAACTTCGATATCGCCTAGTACTTGGGTTGTGGAGGTCTGATGGCAGTCGCTTCACGTAAAATATCAAAGTTCGGCCGTATCGTAGTTAGATTGAAAGCCGACCCCAACTTAGTTGGGAAAAGGCGCGGAGGATGATGAGGATGATGATGTCATATGCGTTCACTGTGAAAAGGTTATGCAAATTAAGGTTGGTGAAATAATGGTGTGGGTTAAGACAAGAATTAATAAAGGAATTCATAAGGCTCCTGTGAGTGGGTAAGTCGGTTCGGGTAAGCCCTGAAAGACCTAGTTAAAAGCACCCGTAACCGGCAAGCGTATATAAAAGGTTTAATGATTGTGGAAAAGAAGCCAGATGTATGTTAGGATCGTGACGAATAGCGTTCTATTGCCTCTGCCCAACCCGGATGGAAAAAGGGCATAAACATATGTATGAATCTATATTTTGATAGCGTCTTATTCACTGATGTAGTAATCTGTAAACAGAAGTAGAAGATAAGAATTTACCAAGTAAAGAAACGAATGGTTTGCATATCTTTCGTGGTTTTTTGAAATATATTATCAAAAAACTGTGAGTATCTAGACCTAGAGAGATAATTTAACTAGCATTGTTAGTCACTGACACATGACCAAACTACATCATGACAAACTTGGTATATGTTTTGACGATTTATCTTTGGACCTATAATCTGATGATGAAGCCAGGAGGTGGAAAGTGGAAGTCTTTATTACTTTTACCTACCTACTAAACTATAAGTATTAGTAATAATAATAACTATATTAATATACGATCATATATGACAGTATTCTCTATGAAATTGGGTACTGCGAATGCGAGTGGATCCTTTCTTTAAATTCGGAATCGTAAAACGAGTCGGAAATAACAAAATAATATCTACAGTTACTATTTTTACTGCAATTAATGAACTATAACAATAAATAAATATATCCGGTCCCGCAGCAGGCTCGCAGAGGTAGATTTCGTGTTTTTTTATTTTTATCTTCAAAAATTTTTAGTCTACATTGTAGAGTAAAATAAAAAAATTTGCTTTCAGTTTACAGTTTCGGAGCTACGATTGTTTTTGCAAGAAATTTTGGTTTTCCCCCCCTCCCCAAGTTAAGGATGGAATCATTTAGGGTTCATATAAAAAAAAAATCGTATTTACTATGGGCATGCTATTAATGTTAAACGGTCCAAAAAATTTCCATAGGAAAAAAGTTATGTTAAAAAAAAAAGATTTTTCTTCGAAAAATCTACCTAACAATATTTGAGATAAATAAGCGTTTTTAAATATTTAAAAACCCTTCCTGATTTTATGTTACAATGATTAAAAAGGGTAAACATTATTTTATGGTAATAAGACGACTAAAAGAAAAGTATCATAAGTAACGATTATTACTTTATAAAAGCTTTATGATTCAATGGGTATCAATTTAATGGGTTATACACATACAACCCATTAAATTGATACCCATTGAATCACAAATCAGGTTATACCGAATTTAATCGAATATTACCGAAACCGAATGATGACCGAGACCGATGTTATTCCAAAGATACGAATTTAAAAGTCTTATAATAATTTTGATAGATAAATCAAACCATGAACTAAATATACACGTTAAATACATAAATAAAATACGCATTGTTACATAGGTTAATATCTATGTGACAATATGATTTTGTTTTAATATGTTGTCTAAACTGTGAATGCTGTGTTAGCTCGTAAGTGGCATGTATATAAGAACCTTAATATCTAAATTTTACCATAAATGTAATAATTTTACTAAATTTTATTTTACCATATTTAAGCTGAGAGTAAACCAAATAAATAAATAAATGACGCCAAAATGCTGATTTTCAAAAATTAAATACTACTAAGCCAGAATTCTTTAGAAGCATGTTTTATTCAATCAAACCTTTCTAAAACGTTTTAAATGCGATTTCTTTTTTATTTCGATTGTTCTAAATTCAAACTTCTAAATTCGATTTCTTTCTTATTTCAAGCGTTCTCAATTCAAACTGGTAAATGCGATTTATTTATAGGCAATGGGATGGCCACGTCTCTCAAAGGACCGACGTCCCTTGGAGTAAACGGGTCCTAGAGCGGAGACCGCGAACCGGTAAACGGAAGGTGAAATGCCCTCCAGCCACTGAACTGACGAAGTGAAGTTGGTAGTTGAGACGGACTGGATAGTGAACGTTTTATTGTGATTGGAAAATACCTATGTTCAGGATTGGACTGCAATAAGCCGATTGATTGATTGTTTGATTGACATTCGATTTGAGCGATATGACTGCACGGATAGCGCAATGGTTTAAGTCACCTTCGCCAATACGCCGCGCCGTGTGTTCAAATCACACTCGGGACAAAAATTTGTGTGATCCACAAATAGTTGTCCCGAGTCTGGGTGTTCTTTGTGGCCATTGTTTGAATGTTAATGAAGCGCCCTTCGCGACACATGAATATTCCTAATGAAAGTTTATTAAAATTAAAAAACTAATTAAAAAAATAGTTTAAAAAAATTTATTACGAAATTCTGAAAATATCAGTGTTTCATTAATCAATTTCGAAATCATCGGTTTTATCAATCCAGTTAAACAAATGTTTGGCAAATTTCAATTCATCCCTAGTTAGTATTTGTTTAACTTCAATTTTAATTCTTTGCTAAGTAAATACTTATGAAACATACACCGTTTTTTCATATATTTTTTTAAAGTTTAACTGGGTTCCAATTATAAACATTTATACAACACAAACAAACGTGCAAACAGGTAGTGTTGTCGTCAATATGACATTCCTTGAAGAGCTTACTGGTACAAAATCCTTACAAGTAAACAGAAATCTAACATTGCCTCCGTAAGGTAAAATATCAATCACTTTTTCAATGTATCGGTTTTAGTGAAAACGATAATTTATATATTCATTGTGTATTCGTTAAACACATAGCAGAAATTGTATTGGTCACTGCAAGAATTATTTAAAAAAATACCTATCTGAAATATTATTAATATTACTAACTTTTAAACTTTCGCGTTCCATCTTATAAAATTATCTTCGTATTTACGGGAATTAACGCGATCACGAAAACACGTGGACACGTCAGGCAATTTTTTGTATTACATACCTCTGAATTGCCTGACGTTTCGACCAGGTTGCACTGACCGTGGTCACAGGCTGACCTATGACCACGGCCAGAGCTATGGTAAATATTATATTATTAATATTCTTGTTAATCTCTGAAACTAGCTGCAATTTTTATCTTGTGCTTTTTCCGTTGACGGTGGTGAGATTAATGTCACATTGTAACAAAAAGGGATCTTTGCAACACTTTCTTCGGGACATTGTATGCGTGTTTATGAGGCAATACGGCTCTTTACTTTAACTTCTTTCACGTTGCAAATTTAAAATTAAGTCATAATTTATATACAAGAATGAATGACTTTCTCAATTACTTTCAAAATAGGCTAGATGTGTATCACTTCATTTAGCCACATCTACGATAGGAACTGTGCTTGTTATTTGGTTATAGGCGACGTTTGACTGATTATGTTATTGTATTTGAGATACATATTAAAAAGAGAAGGATAGTTACATTACAATGAAGCTAAACTGACAAGTATAGGTAAAATAAATGCTTTAACAATTACTGCTATTTGTTATAACATTTTCAAATACATTTTAAAATCACTTGGCCGTTTGTGATTACCTTCGGGGTTCATTCAATAATCGGGTAAAGTATTATTAACCTGAGAACAATCCTGCGGAGTTGTACCGTACTTGAGTGACTCGTTTACAATGTCTTTAGAGGGGGGGCATTTAGCATGTCAGTAATATTCTAAAAGGAAAGATACATTGGAAGATATTAAATATATTGCTTCTTCAGAAAAAAGAAACAATAGGCAAACAGAGAAGCATATAAACATAGGTAAATTAGACATTGAAGTGCAGAATTCCTTCCGAAAAGTTGAGGGTAATCTATCACCCAAACACGTTTCATTATTCCCAACAAAAGCAACAACCAAGGGTAGCCATCAACAAAATACTCTAAAGACTATTTATCGCAAACTACTCTCTGAGACCCTTTACTACTTATCACTAACCAGTACAGAGACGGGATGGAAAAAGATTATTCAGAGAATAAAATGTGTAGTAACAACCCCGAAAGTAAATGTAGTACATACATATACATTACTCAAGCATCTTTCCGTAAGGGGGTAGGCGTATTAAACACCCACGCTTTGCCAACTATATTTAGTCCTGCTCACGTAAAAGCGGACAAGCCTATTGCCGTCAACCGAGCAAGCCTATTGCCGTCAACCGGGCAAGCCTATTGCCGTCAACCGGGCAAGCCTGTTGCCGTCAACCGGGCACTTTGAGAACTAAAGAGGGGAAAATTGGGAGCATTTTAAAAGTGAAAGGTAATTAGGAATGAATAGCAATATATTATTACTTATGCGATGGCAGTTTAAGCAGTAGCATGAGCAGGTCAAGGTCGAATACTGAACTCGAACTGAAATAATAGTAATACCAGGCCATTCAGAAAATTTTGCGCTAAACAGTTTTAACGTATGGAACACTGGCATTTTATACTTTATTTTAAAAATAGTATTATTTACGAGAGTATATACAAAAAATCTAACATCAAATTTTCCTTCACAAAAATCACTATACATTATAAAACTAAGTCCCCCGCCGCGCCTGTCTGTTCGCGATAAACTGAAAAAGTACTACACCGATTTTCATGCGGTTTTCACTAATAGACAGAGTGATTCAAGAGGAAAGTTTAGGTGTATAATTTGTAAAGATTTTGTGTAAATTGATTGAAATATGTTGATGATTGTTGAAGATGTTTCTGCTACCCGTGCGAAGCGAGTCTTGCTAGTACTAACTAAATGTTATTATCACGTCTCACAAAAAAAATGATACCTATTTACCACTTTTTTAAGTTTTGCAAATTTACTGAACTCCACAGTAAAAAAATAAAACCTTATTGACTCGGGGAATCTAATATGGCCCGGCCCTACTATGACGAGTCACAAGTGCGTTGCCGCCTTTTAAGGTGGGAGAAGAGGGTGGGGGAAGGGTTAGGACACTCACGCGGCGAAAAGCAATGCAAGCATTGCTTCACTGCTGGTTTTTTGTGAGGCCGTGGTATCGAGTGGAGTCGAGCCGGCCCATACGTGCGAAGCATGGCTCTCCTACGTATATAGTAGACAAAATGTATTTTTTACCTATTTTACAAAATAAAATATACAGTTCCTCACAATTTGTTCATAAACTCAATTGAAACTTTTCCAAAAATATTTTTCCAATTATGAATTGCTGAATAACCTAACGTGGTGACGTGCGAAGGTCGTTGAATTAACCCCACCTATCTCAACTAACTAGGTATGTACTTATATAAATATGCCTTGTATGGCCCGAGGCGGTGAAGCTTAATTCAATGGTTCCCTGGAGGTTCCAACCAGCTTTGTTTGGTAAGAGAATGTTAATATTTCAGTTACCACTAACATAGAGCTTCCAAATACTATTCAGGTCTATTGTATTCATAATGATTATACGTGTGAAGGAATATTGTCTGAAGGATGGTGTATTGTGGCAAATAAATAATCTAATCATTATAATATATAATACTTTAACTAAACATTACGCCAATTATAACAATATCTAGATCATTTTCTATGATAGTTGTACAAAAGATACGAAACGTATCTATAAATAAATAATTTGACACATCTCTCACACGAGCGTCTCATTCCAAACTAGGCAGAGCTTCTACTATGGTAACCAGACTGCTGATAAACTTATTTATATATATTTCTAAATACATATTATAGACTAGCAGCGCCTCGCGGTTTCACCAGCGTAAGTCCCGATCCCGTGGGAATGTCGGGATAAAAAGTAGCCTATGCGATAGTCCAGGTTTCCAGCTATCTACATACCAAGTTTAATCGCAATCGGTCCGGTAGTTTTTGTGTGAAAACATTACAAACATACACACAAATGTTTCCTCTTTATAATATTAGTTTAGATAAATTACACCCAGATATATAACAAATGCTCATCAGACAATTATTTGTCCTGGGTGGAAATCGAACCCACGACCTCTGGCTCAGCAATCTAGATCACTAACCACTAGACCAACATGCCAGTCTAGGAATGGAATTTGTATTTTATCTTGTGATTATGTGATGTCTGAATTGTGATGACTTTATCAACCGTTATTTTCTAGCTTAAGGGACGTAACTCACCCATGACCCAATAGTACCTACATCAGCTGGTAATAAATTCAATCTCATCACCTCTAAATCCTAAGCAAATATGACAGGTGACCGAAATGCCCTTTTCCCCATGTGCAAATACCCACGAGTCATCAAAACAACTAAGACTTGTTATTATATAGTTAAGTGACTATAATTGCCTTTTTTTATAGTGTGAAAACCCCCTCGGGTCATCACCCCACTGGGGCTGCCAGTGAAGTGGTATGTCGGAATCGAACCGACTAAACCCACATGATGTTCCGTCATAAATAAGTCTATTGCAAGGGACTCGGGTATACCCTAGGAAGGAAGTCCCCGAGAACCCCGGCAGACCTTGGCCGCCTCTTAAGCAAAAAGCAGCCATGCCGGAACACGGAGCGCCACCGTCTCAGGCCTATAATTGCCTGGATCTCAGAGATAAGGACAAATTTTCAGGTGAGGGTGAAAATATTGAAAAAAATGTATGATATGTTAGATAATATTAAACATTCCACTGATTTCATCTTACTTTTCGTTGTCAATATACTTCAAATTTTTTTATTCTCACTTCCCAAAGTGCTCGGTTAACGCCAATAAGGTTGCCCTCTATAACGCAAGTGGGACCAAATTACCAAATCAATAGGTTGAAAAGACAGAGTCGGTTAGACCGAAGTTTTACTCTTCAATGACAACGTAAAAAAAACAGTATTGAACTACATTATAAAACACATAGAAGTAATAAGAACACCAATTTCCATCACTTGACCCACAACATGCCAAGTGTCAAAAAATGTATAATGGCAGTATAAGATTTGAATAAAGAATTTCTTGTTAAAATACGGTAGATATAGTACACAGGAGGGTACAACATCCAATAGTGCTAGCAAACCTCGCATCATTTGTTAATGTGGGAAGTCTCCCGGAAAACCATGGTTCCAAGTTTCGTTGCGGAAGGAGAACTATTTGTGAGAAGTTAACGTATGCCAAAGAGAAAACAGTCGAGAACCAGCACTCTTCTTTTTAGCAAAGACGCAACAGGCACCGAGCACTTAACGACCTTCGATCTCAAGAGAGCCGGTCTGATCACGCCGGGTAGGGTAACATTAGGTTCATAGATTAAAAATGACACTTTTTTTAAAAATTATTTTTTTTTAAATTGCTTATATATATTAGGGTTGTCGCGTGAAACACATGCGTTGTACGGTAAACCAATGATCTCAAATTTGAAGGACTTGAACAAAATGCGTGTTCTTCTTGATTCGTCACCTGAACGTGGCCTAACTCTGTGATACAAGTAAACGCTACGTGGCACTTTCCCTTGTTTTGATTTATTATTACTATGGCTTACTATACCTCAAGAGTGGTCTCATGTCAAAGAAGTCAGGATCTGATGATGGGATCCTGATGAAATTGAGAGAAACCCTCGAAAATTGTAGGAACGAATAGTGTTTCTGTTTACTTAACACGTAATTTTATATAAACTTATTTGGAGTCGGATGTCCATTTCTAATGGGTACATATAATGGTAAATGGGTACATATAAAAGTTTAATAATTAATCAGTTTTTTGTTTGGCGCCGACTTAAAATTAGTTTATATAGAATTTGATAGTTTATGTAAAAAAGCTTTTTTTTTTTATATTTGAGCTGCCAAAATGACTCTGCCCCGCCTGATGGAAAGCACAAGCAGAATCCAAGAGTGGTGGTCACCATCCTCACTGCGAACATCGACAGTGCAGCATGGTGACCAGCACTATGGCGGCCTAGTGAGATGCTTTTTCACGCCCCGCTTAAAGAACCCGGTTAAGCTTAAGTACCTTTTGAGTCTTAAGTATTGACTTAAGACTCAAAAGGTGTATTTATTTTATGCTTTTTAGTTCTTATCGTCGGTTTAATTTTTTGTCAAAAAGATTTTCTCATCTTTTGTTCCCAAAGTGTCCAGTTGCCGGCACTACCCCTATTAAGTGAGTAGAACCAAATCATCTTTACCAAAATATGGGTGTTTAAAACGGCTCTGCCCACCCCAAAGGGAAGCAGGCGTGAGCAGCGCAATCTTCCCAAACAAAAAATGTCTCTTACCTGAATCAGAAAATCTGAAAATGTTGAAAATATTCGTACAATGACTATTTTAAACTGTGATATCTTAAAACCAAACCCATCTTTACATTGAATAAAAAATACACTGTCCATTCAAAATTTGGACAAAGGAATTCTTCAAGGAGGTTGGGTACAATGCTAAGTTTTTATGAAGTCTCTCTATTCAGGGCCGTTTCTATTATTTATCGCTGGCTGTTATCTTAGGAATTAATTCGAGGACCCACTCACTTTACTCTGAGAGGACTTTATCGGCGGGAAATTAACTAAATTTGTAATTTTATGAGAAATTGCTTCCTCGTGTTTTGGTCTGCTATTTATTTGATTATATATAAGATGTTTGGATTTAATTTGACTTTGATATCAAGCTGATGCTTAGAATCATTACACTTTAAATACACGTAGATGAAACTACGAAAATTTGTTATTGTTGATAACTTTAGTTTATTGCAAAACGGATTATATAACACTGGTTTAAAACAATTACAAAAAGTCTTAAAGAAATAAACTGTTTCTCAAAACGTAAAAAAAAATATTAATTTATTTTTCATTCATTAATTATAATATTTTAGCTCAATTAGCTGTTTGAGACAATTTAAGTAGAATTTGGTACTGTATAAGTTGTTAATCAGGTATACGTAAATAAGGACCCTAATAGTTCATAGGTAGTTTTTTCACAACTGAGGAATGCGAAAAAATATATAGGTGTTCATATTTTTTTTTCTATTTATTGGGTCTATTTTCATCGCACAGGAATAAAATTCAATGGTTTCCTCAATAAAATAGCGGTTCAACGGCTACTTTAGTTAATTATTAGATCTGCGTGACGTACAATAACTTTAAACTGAATAAAACTCTACTATAACATTATACTTTGAGTTAATCATAGGGTTCCTACATAGACCGAAAATTAACTGTTTTCCACATCTATTTGAGCTGCCAATATTCTATATAATGAACTACAATCATCAATGGGGACAAGAGAGGTCGTAGTGGGGCACTAAATTTGGAAACATATTGATTCAATTCGTTATTAGGTATGAGGGTATATTACAATGTATTGTCTAGTATATCACTAGCTAATATTTCAACCGAAAACAGGTAAACCAATCCATAATTCATTTGTTACCTATTCAAGTTAATATTGTTATAAAGTTATAGAAAATGCTGATTGCTGAATAAAATTGTAGGTTATTAAAGTTTTGTTATTTCAAAAAAACTAATCCCAATAATTAATTAGGTAACACAATCTCTTGATGATAATTTTTTTAGAATAACGTTATACGATGTACATGAATAAAAAAGTTAACATGAAGCAAATCGAGCAATAACTCCAATGAAGATAGTTCAATCTTTTTAAGGCCGCGTTCCTATAATTAAGAAACGATTCGTTTTGCTTACGAACGGTAAAATTTCGTTGAATTTTCAAGGAAAATGTTACAGTCCGTAAGCAAAACGAATCGTTTTTTGTTTATTTGAACGCGGCATGAATGAACAGAAACCTTACCTTACTTGTCGTTACTAAAGCTCGTCGAAGTTGGTAGAAATACTATTGAATTAACTGACATTGATAATATACTAGATATATTTGGCTTTTGCACGACTTGTAGACTAATTAAAGCTTTTCATAAGTTCTACTAAAACTATTAACATAAAATGTGATCAACAAAAATTACAGTTAGAGATGCTTCTTGAGTCGCTAAACTAAGCTTTTAGGCTATTCTGAAATCCTTTTGTTCTGGGTTGTAAAAATCACAGATTCAAATACTTGAATTTTAGGTTTTTTGTTCTTCGTTTTTGCACCATGTGCCCAATCAAAATAATAATTTAATATTGTATTCCTCTATCATAATATCATACATGTATTGTAAACTCATCAAGTCCATAACGTGTTTGATGCTGATTATGACTGCAATTACTCTACATCCCGATCTAATTTCATCGCAACATTAATTACTGGAGCATATTCAATTGAGTTATCAGTACTGAACAGACTGCCTCTCGTTTGGTTGGTTTTGAGGGCGTTGTAGTTCGATGTAATGTAGGAATTATTATTATTATGAAGAGATATATTGTGGCTATGATGTTTTTGAATATGATGAACAATTTAATATCATAAATGACACCTTTTTTTATGTGATACGGGGCAAACGAGCAAATGGGTCACCTGATGTTAAGTGATTACCGCCGCCCGTGGGCACCTGCAACTCAAGAGTCACAAGTGTGTTGCCGGCCTTTAGGGTAGGAGTAGGGGAAAGGGGATGAGGGTGTAGGGAGTGAGGGAGGGAGAGAGAAAGGGAGGAAGAGGGTAGGGTTAGGGCCTCCGGTAACCGCACTCACTCGGCGAAAAGCAGTCTATTCATTGCTTCACTGCCGGTTTTCTGTGAGGCCGTGGTATCACTTCGGTCGAGCCGGCCCATATGTGCCGAAGCATGGCTTTCCCACAGAAAAACCTCTGACTGGTGTGACCTTACTACGGGGGTGTGCCTCAAGGTGGTGTACTATCTCATCTACTTTTCTCCATGTTTATTAATTTTATTCTATCACCAAAGTTAAATCTTCTCGATATCATCTTTATGCAGGTGATGCTGTATAATAGGTATGAAATTTTATTATAATTATCTCTGTCCTAATAAATTGTACCTTTGTTTATATATTTATTGTACGTTTTCTGCAGTATGTGTCGTATCTTATTTTCTGTCAAAATAAATATATATCACTATATATTAAAAACAAAATCCTACGCCGCGTCTGTCTGTCTGTTCGCAATAAACTGAAAAACTACTAAACGGATTTTCATGCGGTTTTCACTAATAGACAGAGTGATTCATGAGGAAGGTTTAGGTGTATAATTTGTTCCCGTGCAAAGCCGGGACGGATTGCTAATAATATTATAAACCTGAAGAGTTTTTTTTTTGTTGAAGGCGCTATCTATGGAAATGCCAGTAGGTTTTTTTTTTTTTGCTTCTGATAACCTAATTAATGAGAAACGTGGGACTGTTTAACATTAAATTACGGCCGTGGCCATTAGCATAAAGACAGCGGCGATGTCAAATTAAACGAGTGTGACACTGTGGAAAACCAGGCTGGTATTAAAAAGTAATCATTTCATTTCGTCTCTATTCACGCAGTAAAATATCATTGGCGAGAATATCCGAGCGTTTTGTGCTGCCCAAATTGAAAACTACTCGATACTTGATATTCGAACGTCATATTGACGATAGAGGCACTTTCGTAAATTTTAGTGTTTCCCCTATATTTTCATGTTTTATCGGTTGCTACTTTTAGCTATAAATGTTTATTACATTAGATTGAAAACTTTCTATGCAATACCCCTTCTATTTTCATTTTTGAAGTGAAAACTTCTTTAGCACTTTTTGGGATGGGTAAAAAATGTTAAACTCGCTTCAGGACACGTGATCCTGATCGAAAACTCGTAAGACGGAGCCGAGTTTCTTATATTTAAAAAAATATAACATTCGAAATTCAAACATTTATGAGCGGCCAGGAGCGCAGAACTTCCAGTGTACCCTATGTATACATTTAGATATGTTATGTTATTACCTACTTTTTATTTTTAACCTGATTATATGTATATATACAGATGAGTGTGTGTGTGTTCCTTGTGAAGTTATGTTTTCACTTCTGACGTGCAGTCCTAAGACTGACTGCTTTTTTTTAGTTTGCTTTACGGTTCTGTTTT
The DNA here is from genome assembly GCA_949752705.1 of Callimorpha dominula. Classification (NCBI taxonomy): domain Eukaryota; kingdom Metazoa; phylum Arthropoda; class Insecta; order Lepidoptera; family Erebidae; genus Callimorpha; species Callimorpha dominula. Next base: position 3,295,412 of record OX456991.1, read on the forward strand.
ATTTTTCTCATGGTTTTTTATGTTGTACAATAGCGAAGTATATTTAATATATTTAGTGCAGTTAGAGGTGTTAACGAAATACTCTTAACATTAACTTACCCATGTTATATAAATAGAAAAATGTGACTATAACAATAATTGTCTTTGTTTCAGTACTGCAAACAGTAGATGAGTTTTTTTTTGCCAACGTGCAGTCTCAAATATCTATTTATATTTGTTAACTTACACAATATAACAATAAGGTAAATACTCTTTAGTGCATACTATAAATTAAGACACATTAAAAAAACATATTTCTGGGACCTAAATAGACAATGGACAATGAGCTAAATTAACAAACAAAAAATTTATTCAGCTTTACTTTATATCACTTTTTCAAAATAAACACATTTAAGAAATTGCTTTTGGGAGTCCTGCCTGCCCCAGTGTACAACGATGCGATTTACAAACCTATCAAAATGATTTAGTACTTTATAAAAATATAACTTTAGCTTCTTTTGTTTACTTGTATTCAAACATTCGTTTATGCAAAAGCTATGATAATATCAACGACTGTTCACATTCAAATAGTACATCGATTATTGAAATTTCAGTTAACATACATACGAATGTGTATTTGCAGCGCGAGTGACCGTTTGACTAAACAACTTCCTCAGGAAGCGTTGTTTCAATTTATTGACCTATCAAAGTATAATATTAAGATAAAAACTTTCATGGTTTTTTATGTTTCTAAAAGATGAGCCGGTCTGTGCAGTTTCACCTGCGTTTATGGTCACTGCTCCCTCTTCTCAAGGCCTATTACCTACCCTGAAATCCGACTGATGGTTTCAGAAATAAGAAAAAAATTAATGTGTGTGCGTAATTCACACACGGCAGAAGTGAAACTTCTAAATTAATTAACCAACGAATGCTAATACGCAAATGCACAAAAATGATACACGCGAATGACACAAGGAGACTTCATAGTACGCCTAGCATTCGACGATTATAGGAAACACTGTATATTTGTGTTCTATCTCATTCTCTCGCAGGCTAAATTCTATTTATGAATATGTTTGGCTCTTTTCAAAGATTATAGGAAACACTGTATACTTGTATTCTATCTTATTCTCTCGCAGGCTAAATCCTATATATGAATGTTTATCTCTTTTAATGTAAGTTTTTCGTTTCGGGTCAGACGGGTCACGTGATGGTGAGTGAAAACCGGCGCCCATGGACACCCAGAACTTTAGACTCACAAGTGCGTTGCCGGTCCTTGAGATGGGAGTACGTCTTTTTCTTGAAGGTTTGAAGGTCGAATCGGGCCGGAAACACCGCAGGCAATCCACAGATTGGTTGTGCGAGGCAAACAGGTTCTTGAGAACCGCACAGTGGTAGGGTGCCAATTATCCGAATGATGGGGATGGAAGTTTTGTCGGAACGATGGCGTTAATTACCGTTTAAATAATTATAAATAAACAATCAAACAAAAACTCTTCAGGTTTATTTAATTACAACTTTATTATATTACTATAGACATTTAGTTTTGAAATTCACCCATACACTAGAGTGTACCGCTATTTACATGGATATCCAGGTATTTCATTGTACAGGTATTTACACTATTTACCGAACCTCGCAACTCACGTCACTCGGACGTCGTTGAACGTGATTACGATCGGTGCAAATCGATTAAAACGTCGGGTAAACAAAAAAGAATCGCATCTTACAAATATTATCCCAATTAAAACGTTGTGCATGCGTGGTACCACACATACATATTTCCAAATCTTCGTCTTTATTGTGTGGGATTCCTAATTAATGAAATATACTGTTATAGGGGCAGATAAAAATGCAATTTTAATTAAGAGTTACTTAAAAGAGGCATTAAAAATACGCCTTCTGCCCAAAAGTCCTATTAGAAACAATTGCCTGGGAACCCTTGTCCCGAAAATGGATGGCCGCTTGGTTCACGCCAAATTGAGTCTTAAAGTTTCAGCAATTCGGGAGAGAATCGATAATTGATTACGCCGATAATTGGGATCACGAGTGATGCGTCTTAAGGACAATTATTTGGGATACAGAGTATTTTAATAATTTAGAATAAGCGTCGTGTTTCTTTTTGTGTTAAGGGTAAATAATTATTGAAGGGAAGTTCGTGAGTTGTTTATTGATTTAAACATCAATTATATCAGATATCTTTCTAACTAAAGACTTTTTTATTTTCAAATAATGTGAAGAATTTAGATTTTGTTTTTATTGTTTCTTATCCATCTTACTTTTATTATAAAATATACACAAGCGACGTAGGTTGAATAATAAATATTATAATATAATCATTAAGTTCAAAACTACACCAACATTCCTGAACTTTGTATTAATGTCTTACGTTACGTTACTTTGTTACGTTAATCACTACTTATCTCTGTAATTACTACGTTTTATATATGTATGTGTATGTATGTATACGGTTATATATATATTTGAAATATATAATTATAGTATTTGTTTAACGATGTCAATATATTGTTATGTACTTTAACAGATTTATACAATTGAAATGTATATTAGCACCATTATTGTAAAAAGTCAATTGCTAATAAGACAAATGTGCACCACAAATTACCTATTCCTAACTGTATAGTCCATCTACAGGTTGCCTGTAAGAGATTGCAGACTGCGATAAGGCCGCCTATTGTACTGCTGTTTCTAATGTATTTCTTTTTAATTGTATCCTATTTATGGTGTGCAATAAAGAGTAATCTATCTATCTATCTATCTAATGTTTATTGATATTGTGTGTAAACGTGTTGAACTTTCAATACCTACGTATTGGACGTTACGAACGTTAATAAAACGTTTTAGATGTAATATTCTTGAATTGGTGCCATACCTGAATCTGAACTTCTTTGGGTTGGGAAAGAGACTCCCCTCTAGCAATATCACATCCAGGTGATTTTGTGTGTTCCTTATTTCAACTGATAAACAACACTTCTCAATCAGTCAATCAGTAAGGTAATATTTTTTTTCATTTTAATAAGTTTAAGAACATACAAAACATTTAATTTTCCTTATGCAAAGAAAAGTGAATCTACATTGATAATTACGACTAAATTCTAGCCTTAAAATAACATTTTTGACAACTAAATATCAATTTGCTGAAAACAAAACAAAAACAAACTCGTCCTTAATAAGCAGTATCGAAAGACCTTCTCAATCTTGGTCTGGCACGATTTTGGTCAACTTATCAGTCGTATTAACGTACCAGACAAAATTTTATTCAAAAGGAAGATAAAGACCAAACATTTTTTACTTATACCCTACATCTACCTAATGTATAAAAATCGCATAAGTTTAAAAAAAAAGTGATTGCAAACACCTAAAATAAATTTAATCACTGTTGGTCATTTCCACACATCCATTGGTGGAATCAAAATGACTGCTCTTGTACCAACACTGAAACCACTCTTTCTTTAAGCTGGGAATCCAAAATAAAACTTGCACGTTTAACTGACCTGGCCGTTCTAAATTGCTACGGTCATGTATTTGCCGTAACCGTGACGTCAGCTACAACATAGCAATTTTGTTTGTGTAACAAAAGACAATGGTCCCAATTCTGTTACTTCACTCGCTAAATTATAATTCACTAAATTTTCTTCATATAAGATGTAAACCTTGCATACTTCAAAACAAGGTCTTATTTCAAATTGAAACAAGTAGGTAACATATGTCGCTATCGAAATAAGCAATTTATTTGTCGACTAAAGTCTGATACGCTTAAATAAACTTTAATACCACGTAGCGAGAGCCGCTATCCGTTGAATGCCATCTCTTTTGCTTTTTGTTTTTAGTAAGCGTCTTCGTAGGTGTAGATTAAAAACACGTCATCCTTGTTCATTTTGAACAAGTTTTTATACGGCAATTATACAGCGTTTGAATAAATGGAGACTCTCGCTGCGTGGAAATAAAGTTGAGTATACGTTGACAGGTTTTAGTGAAATTTAGCGGCGCTGAGAAATAGATGCCAGTAACAAATACACCTTATTACGAAGAATACTAGGTTGCTTTCATATGAAGAAATTAAGTCGAGTTTTAGTTTAGTCAAGTGTACAATGGAATCGGCACCAATATTTACTTTTGGCCAGTGTCGAAATAGGTATTCAAATAATTTATAATTGTATTTTGAAGTGAAAACATTTTCAGGCATGTTGGGCATTTAGGATGGGTTAAAAGGACTCTACGCTCAGATATATATACAGATGTGTGTGTATTTTCACTTCTGACGTGCAGTCCTACGACTGACTTTTTTCCGTTTCACGTTTACTAGTAAAGTGAACCGCATATCACCATAATCGACTAATCGATCGATCTATATTTCCTCTTGTTCGAAGGGTCATTGCGAGTAAGTGTTCTCCGTATATTTACTTATTTCTTCCAAATTTGAATAGTATAATATATTGACAGAATGTGTTATATACTTTTTTTATAGAACTCAAATTTAATGTTGTTATTAATATGATTAGTTTTACATAACTGCGCCGAGAAGTATTGTTCTTATTATTTATGTATTTATTTTTCATCAATCATCCTCGTTTGGCCTTTGTATTGTTAAAGAGTGTTATGAGATCTCTACTATTAAATTAGCAGCAATAAAGAAATATTCTAAGCCAGGTCGGCGAGGCAACCCTTACACGACCGCAAGAGGATTATTAGTCTTGTTGCTCATAAATTACATGACCTTTTGCTGATCATAACCCTTAGGGCGTACGAGCAAGAGATGCGAATCATAAATAATAATAATAATAATAATAACTCCACACATCTCACACACGGCCGTCTGATCCCAAACTAGGCAGAGCCTGTACTATGGTAACCAGACTGCTGATAAACATACTTATATATTTCTAAATACACACATATTATAGATAAATAAATAAATAAATTACACCCAGACACAGAACAAATGATCGTGCTCATCACACAATTATTTGTCCTGGGTGGGAATCGAACCCACGACCTCTGGCTTAGTAGTCAGGGTCACTAACCACTAGACCAACAGGCCAGCCAATATTTATCATTTAAATACATAACTAAAATGGCCGTCTAGGTATAGCTTGTGACAATATCTTTATCATGATTAAAATAAATCTTACCTCATACTTATTCACTCAAATATCATTCTTAAGAACCGTTAAGAAAACGTTATCAATATCAAGCTATAAAAATACTACATACGTGAATATTCTAATGAAGTTCCATTTGAATTATCGATAAAGTAAAATGTTACTCTTTAAAACATAGTTTTTTTTTACTGGTATAAGGGGCAAACGAGCAAACGGGTCACCTGATGATAAATGACTACCATCGCTCATACTTGCAACTCAAATATTACAAGTACGTTGCCAGCTTTTAAGGTGGGAGTAGGGGAAGAGGGGGGGGGGGGAGAGGAGGAGAGAGGAAAGGGTGGGAAGTGGGGAGAGGAGGGAAACGGAAGGGTTGGCGCCTCCGGTAACCTCACTCACGCGGCGAAAATCAATGCAAGTATTGCTTCACTGACGGTTTTCTGTGAGGCCGTGGTATCACTCCGGTTGAGCCGGCCCATACTTGCCGAAACATGGCTCTCCCACGTAAAATAGTTTGTAAAACCATTGAGAACATGTTAAGGTAATATCGAAAAGAATTATTACAAGCATGTATTTTATCCGGCTGTTGATTGCTCTCCATCATACAACTAGTCAGTCTATTTGCCAGGTGATGGATATTTGTAGGCTTGCAAAACCCCGAATATAGTGAAACCGTTACGAGAACGCCCTCGTTGGCCAATCTGAACTGAATACAAATACTGCGGGATTCAAAGCGAAGTTCCACTTTGAATAACGTCAGTTAACCGAGACTTTTAATTACTGTTAATACGCAGTATTACTCAGATAGAGTTGATCAAGTTGCATTATTAAAACAACTCATAGAATATAAGGGAATGAAAATAAGCTTTATAGTTCACTAATTAAATGTGCTTTCGAATACACGAAGTGGATATAATTCGTTATTGCTTTATCTAATAAATAAAGACAATACAGTTCCTTATTGTCTTCTGTCCGTCAACCGAATTCTTTTTCTTTGTTTAATAGAACAGTTTTTTTTTCCTACCTTCGTCGGAGCTTTATTGTTGTCAATGATAATGAATAACGGTTGAATTTCGGTTTCTGGGTGACTACTAGTATTGTTAGTAAGTACTTAAGTAAATTGCACCTTTATTTAGCCACCAGCCATCGACCAGTAAACATACACACACACGCAGATACACACACACACATACACACACAGAGAGAGAGACGCACACTAACCAATTGTCCAGAGCCTGAAGAGACTGGTAATTTATCATACGGGTCTCCTAATGCAGACACCAGTCTCTCACATAGATAATCTGTAATTGTACTAATTGTTACATATATTAGTTTAAGTACTACCTATGTATCCGTTTGTGTGAGAACAAAAAAACCTAAAATAAGAACAAAAAAAAAAGAAAGCTTTTATTATTATTTAGCGTGCATTAGGATTTTTTTCGTACAAAAATATTGATAAAATTATAAACACATATCAAAATATATCCATGCATGCGTCTTTTTCCCTTTGGGAGAAAAAAAATATTCTTCGGAAAATGCTTTTCCTAGCGTAGGTGCACATTTATAAATTAACATTATGAATTTTCATGTCAATTTTAATTATTTTATTTTTTTATGCGGTCATTTTCAGAAAAATCTGGATCTGTTTCATTTAAGTCAGCCCTCTCACATACAAAATATTAGCTTTATCGTTATATATATTTTCAAGTTCAATTCTTCAGTTTAAAAGAAGATTTCTGTGTCACACAGTCACTGGGTCTGCTTTGTCATTCGTTTCAAAATTATTCTTTCTACTTACCCAAACCACTTGAGCACACTATAAATAAAAATATTTAAATAAGCGTTTATTGGAAACCTTTTATACGAATATTATAATTTAGATCAAGAAAATTGGTAAAGAAATTTTAATTTTAAAATATTCAACAAAAGGGACAATATATTCAATTAAACGGTACTAATTTCTTTACATTCATAAACACAAAGATACAAATATTACATCTTTGTACAATTAAATAGACGGTATGCATATTGCACGTGCAAAAAGAAATTAAAGATAATTAAGTATTTGTTGTACTATATTCTAGAAACAGAATTTCCAACAAAGGATTTGTTGGTAACAGTGGTTTGAGATATACTGCGGTAATCCCCAAGACTCGAATAACTAACCTTTTTAATTAAAATTCAAAAGTAGTCTTGAGAATTTCTTCTAAAGTATTTTGTAATTAGGGATTAGCATATTATCAAGAAAGAGTTACAATAGGAATAAATAAATTAAAGCTAGTCAGACTTGAGGTCACATTCTGTGTCCTGATTTTTGTTAAGATTTTTTTTTATATTATACGGAGCAAAAGAGCAGGTGACCCGTACCTGATTGAAAATGACTACCGCCGCCCATGGGTACCTGCAACTCAACATTTCGTGGGACTGTTGAGTTGCAGGTGCCCATGGGCGTCCGTTGCCGGCCTTTAAGGTGGGAGTAGAGAAAGAGGGGAGAGGGGGGAAGAGAGGGAGAGGGAAGGGTTAGGGCCTCCGGTAACCTCACTCACTCGGCGAAAAGCAATCATTGCTTCACAGCTGGTTTTCTCTGAGGCCGTGATATCACTCCGGTCGAGCCGGCCCATACGTAAATATAAAATCGGACACTTTTTACCATCATCAGAATAAGTTACATAACAATGTAAGATTTTTTTAAGCCCCACACTTAACAGTTTAATGAAATTACTATATACAATTCGCTAGATTTCAAATATGAAATCAGAATTGATTTTTGATACGTAACTTCAATCTGTATGACCATAATTAAAAGACACGGTTGTACAATTCACGTTTGTATTTCGAGGATACCTGACAAGTTTTAGGTTGTGAAGTGACCTGGTTTCAGGTGCCACACTCTACTATACACTGTTTTTTCATTGGCCAGTATAACTTGACCTGTTACTTACCATGACAGGTCAACGCATATACGGGACGCGTGTAATTTCATTCAGCAGTTTTCGCGTAATTTTTAAAGTTCTGCACTTCTTCTATATATAAACCGTAAATATTACATAATTCACGTTATTACGTTCATGAAAATTTTCTTAAAAAGGGATACAAGGAATTCTCTTCACGTATTAATATACATATAATGATATGAAAATAACTCACACAAGTTTTTTTTCAAGTTCAAAATTCTTAATTTTCTTAAGCAGTTTTCGATACGATTACAAACTTGACAACTGCTGAATATTTTTTATTTTTTTTATTTTTTTTCCACAGTTAAATTTAAACAAAAAGTATTATAAACAGAAAATGGATTTATACAATTTTTTGGGTCCCCTGGTTCCCAAACTAGGCCTTACGCCTGTGACTTGGGAATCAGTGTTCCTCCTACAAATATGACATGCGTATGTAATTTTGATGTGTCGAAAAAACATATACATAATTTAATAACATAACTTATTTTCTTCTTCCTACTTATTTTTTAGGTTAAATAATGTAATAGTGTTCATTTGTTATTTGTGTGTGTAGTATGTGTGTTCGTGTGTGAGTGTGTTTGGTGCCGTTGTAAGAGGCCGTGCTTAATTTGTAAAAATATATTATTATATACATAATATTACTAAATTGGAAGAATATGTTTTGTATGTATTCATCTCGTATGCGTTAGAAGTCTATCTCGTATGTCGGTACCTAACACAACAAAAATAAAACAATTATATTTACAAAACCTCACTTTTCACATCATAGCATTCCCTTAACGTCGTCTATCTGATTTTAAAATTGGCTCTCACACCGCAACAAGTTGCAATCTCTGCGGTCTCTAAAATTGGACTTTTATTGGCGATTTTTTTGAATTGTAAATTTACCAAATTTACCATCCACCAATAGTTTTGTTTTTATTTTTATTGTAATACTGGCAATCAGTTCTTTAACCCTGTGTGTCCTCGGGCGTACTCCCTCGCGAGGTCATTAGCCTAGCTAAGGGTTGTATCTGACATTATACAAATTGGATTCGTTAAAACGTTTTTTTTAAATGCACATCGTGAGGGGAGACTTTAGAAAAGATTATTTTAAACAAAACATTCACATGTTAATACGAAAGCAAAACGTAGGTATGTATGAATTCAGTAGCGAAGTTTTGATGAATGAAACTATTTATGGGTAGGGTATAGCGGGATATCTCGTCATACTGGGTGTTGGTGTGAAAGAAGGAGAAAGGTAATTTTGTATAAGGAAAAAATGGGTAGGGAGAGGAACCTAGAGTAAGGGATACCGCAAGTCTCGGATGGAGAACAGGACTGAGATTGCAGTAGCTTGCAGAGGCCGGGGTCGCGTACCCGAATGTCTTGTATTTCCTCTGACTGGAGAGGCCACTAGAACAGGAACACCAGCTCACATTTATGGATATACGGTTTCGGACCCAGTGGGTTCTCTTTGCTAAGGGCTGAGTTATAACTCCGCAACACTCAACGCATTGAAAACGCGGGCGTCATCATCCCGGCCCTCGTTATGACACCAGTCCAATCAAGCGAATCCAACCGACGCGATAGATGCCTCACCTTTTGATAAAGGGCCTCTGTTGGGTCCGAAACTAGTCGGACATCCATGAAACACGTAAGTAAAAGTGTATCTCCATAACTAATATGAATACCACTCACGAAAGTTTTTAATTCGGATAAAGCATTTAGCTTAGCTGGTCAGGTTAACAAGAATTATGAGACTAGTATTGTCACACCTCTGTGACATACGTTAGTACTGGCGGGTGAAAAGGCCCGCACTGATTTAGATTCGATATATTTTAATTATATAATTGTCAGAATAGGAAGAAGTCACTTGGGAGTCGGCGTGGAGTCGGCACTGTCTTCTCAAGAAATGTTGATTTGTTCAAGAATTTATTAATATTCATTATATCGCCTTAAGTACTTGCTAATGTTTTATTTGTACTCCTCTCGACAGCGACATCCCGATCTAGGGCCAATGTGGCCAATGTTAATTGTTAAAAAAAAAACCGGAGTCGTGCGAGTTTGACTCGCGCACCGAGTGTTCCTTATAAACTTGTATGTACATGTACACAGCTTGTCCATTACGAGAATTTATCTCAAATATTTTTGCCAGCTTTTGACGCGTCTCCCCCCAAGAGTAGTCCCCGTAAAGTGTTGCTACAAGAACCTATCTTGGTATCTCTTATTGTAATTTAAAGATAAACGCACTTGTGACTCTTGAGATGCAGGTGCCCGAGTATGGGCGGCGGTAGTCATTTAAAATCAGGTGACCTGTCTGCTCGTTTGCCCGTATACCATAAAAAAAAAACTTTAATTTTCCGTTCTAAAAATACCTTCTTATAAAACCCTAAAAAGCTTCACTACACATCAATTGAACGAGTTGATCTTCATATTTATCCGAATTAATATATTTACGTCCAGAGAGAGAGGAAAAGTAATAAAACGTAAATACGATATTAATTCGTAGCTTTGAACTGTAATCATGTTCAAATTAATCACGGATTACCGAGCATTTCGCGGATCAGCGGCTCCAACATTTTTGATAAGAACATCAGCGGTTAAAAACAACTTTTGATGTTTATATAACATTTACAGACCTACCTATATATTCATGTGGAACTTTACTCTTACTGACTTCGGAGGGTTGGGGGTTTAGAATTTGCACTACTACTACTACAGTACTTGATATACCTCAGCGAGGTATACCCTCGTCAAAGAAAACAGCAATAGGTTTTTTTTGAGAGGCATTGTATTTTTCGACTAGTATTGTTCGCAGATAGGAAGGGCTCACGTTTTCAGAACCTCCATTTCTCAGCATGTTTCACTGACTAGCGAAGTGTATAGCAGAAAGACGGCGAAAGACTAACTCATGGTGGCATGTTGGGGTCAGGACATGTTGGCTAATAAATACCCAAACAGCAAAGGAATTGTCTAAAATAAGCCACCCTACACTTCTTCATTCTGTGTCCTTCCAATTTCTGGTAATGTTCATATTTGTATATACATACAAAGATGACTAGTCATCTTTTCTCATGACCGCAAAACTACAAAAGTGTTTTTCTGCGGGCAAAAACTGTTTTATTTTTAAAATTAAAGCTGTCAATCATATAACACTAATATTCGTCTTTGTCTGATTGATAAAGTTATTGTGATCTAAAGCAACGATAGTTCATAAAGTATATTCGAAGAAAAAAAATGATAGGAATAACTAATATTGCTCGGGCACACCACAGTCCACAAAGTTCGATTTTTCGATGAAACCTATAAGGATTGGTGTTCTTTTGTCTGTAGGAACCATAAACTTAGTATACTTTATGATAGTATACTAAGTTTATGGTAGGAACATGTATTCTAAAGTAACGTCAGACGTTTTAATCAAATGACTAGGAAAATATTAGTTAATGTTGTTCTAGGGACTAAGCTGATTCTGACTACGTTTTCTTAAAGTATAAGTTAAAAGATTATAAAATGTTATTTTGATAAATATTTTTCGCTTAGGTATAAAAGTTCGGTCAAGTCAACGTATGTAACTTTGGAACTGTGACCATAGACCACGATACGAGTATTAAGCTATTTGCTAGTAAATACTCTTACGAGATAGAACTTTTGCGCTAATGGACATTTCCAGAAATAGACATATAAATGAAACTTTGTTGTAAGACCATGCAGAGCCAAATAAAAGACACGACTATGGACTGCTAACTTGGTGACTGGAAATCATATAATGTATGTAATACCTGTATAAGTTGGACAGAATACGAATTTTTTTTGTCTTTTACAGAATACTCGAAGATTGCCCAGAGGTCGCAATTCGACCGTAGATAAATAAACTATTGAAAACAATAAAGTTGTGTCGAAATAAAAATAAAAAGTTTCCAACAGTGTTTCCTTTTCAAAAACTCGCTATTAGCTCGTTATGACAAACAGAAAATAATAATAATAACTTGAGTCATTTCATACACGGCCGTCTGATCTCAAACTAGACCTCTCTAGGTCTACTCGTAGCTTGGGCCTTGTACTATGGTAACCAGAAGATAATTATACAGTTAAGTTTAACTATAAAACACGCTTTAATGGCGAACCGAATTCAAAAGTATAAAAGGGTTCCTCTATCCATTTTATCATCAGACCATCGTTACTAAACCCAAACTGTTGGACTCGTCAAAACGAATCATCTATGAGCCCAAACTTGAACGGTTTTCTAGTAGCCACTGAAGAGTGCTGCTATTCACCTCCTCAGATCAGCTCCAAGATGCCATATTGTAGTATTGTCATCCCAACAACATATTCATCCTCCGCACCTTTTCCCTACTAAGATGTGGTCGGCTTGTAGTCTAACTACGATACGGCCGAACTTTGATATTTTTCGTGAAGCGACTGCCATCAGACCTCCACAACCCAAGTACTAGGCGATATCGAAGTTCTGTGGTTAGACCAGGTTGTCGGACTTTTTTAGGCGTAACCTAACTACCCGTAACGAATGCAACTGATGTTTGTACGGCACCCGGGACCGACGGCTTAACGTGCTTTCCGAGGCACGGAGGGGTCTCAATTTGGTTAAGACTGACCAGTCTTATTGGGTATACTTATATGGGTGACCACCCATCCTAGACTGACCTTGTATTATTTAACTTTGTAATGTGTTAACCTACTCGGTTACCACTTAGCCACGAGCCCAAGAACATATACATACAAAATTTAATTTTAATACTACAGGTAAAAGTAGGTTTAAATTAACTTCCAAGATTTGTTTACACACATTATAACACACACATAACGTACACATATACAAGTTCAGCTAATAAAAGCGTGTTGGTACTGAACTGTTCTGTCTGCGCGTGCTGCATCATACACGTGAAGTGTAACTTCTTAAAAATATAGGCCTCTCTCTTTCTAATTATCTGAACGTTATATATTCCTTCTCTCTCATATAGCAAAAATGTGACTAAACATACTCGATCCCCGTGCATTTTCGATAATCGAATAAACGCCACAGAAGTTTCACTAAAAGAAAAAGCTCCGACAATATACAAACTACAAATATCATCACTCAAGTATTCTAGTACAATGCGACATAGGTTATCAAGCAGTAATTTTAACATAAAAGTATCTCAATTGTTGTAAAGTTACAACATTATTTAAAACATAGCCTGATCTAATTATTGTCTTGACTTCAATCACCGACTGCTTCACTCACAACTTGCTGTACTGGCAGGAAAGAAGGGAAGGTGATTACCTCATGTTTTTTTTTATTCTAGCAACAAGCAGTTCATAAAAACGGGTCCGTCTTAAAACAGATGAAATGCAAAGTTTTGCAGGTCTCGATTGTTAAGATTTTATATACCCAGGAATCCTTCGCCGATGTTTACTCCTATCTTACAGCACGTACTGCAATACATTCAGATCTACCTATGTACTACGTGCCTAGAATGTACTGCCCCTGATTCTATTAACGTTAGCGAGTAAACAACTCTCTGGTCTACCACATGTATTTGTTGAGATGCGGCTTAGCGACACTAGTGTGAATATTTTAGAGAAAATCACTTTTCTTTTAATTTCATTTGCACTCGTTGTAATTCAGTTGCTAAAAATAAGTAGGTAAAACTAAATGTGTCAAGACTTTTTTTGCATAAATATCACGTTCTTGACATTGTTCACGTCTTCATGTCCGTAACAAATACATCCAGTTTTTGGAACTATGGGGCTACAATTGTAATATTGGTTGAATTTGGTATCAATATATAAGAAACAAGATAGGATACTTGCAAAATCCCACTAATATTATAAATGTGAAAGTTTGGATGGATGGATGGATGTTTGTTACTCTTTCATGCCAAAACTACTGAACCGATTGCTATGAAACTTAGTATGTAGATAGCTGGAGACCTGGATTAACATATAGGCTACTTTTTATCCCGATATTTCCTCGGGATCGGGACTTACGCGGGTGAAACCGCGGGGCGCTGCTAGTAATGTTATAAAAGTGATTTGAACAAAACTAGCTTAACATCAGTGAATCCCTATCTAGTAATTTGTGCCCTTAAATATCTCAAGCTTAATCGACGTTGTAAACGTATAGACTTAGCAGAGATTTTAACTTACTCTGAGCGGTTTGCTTCCATACTATGATGGTTTGCTATCTTATAAGTTGTTAATAATATTATGTGAAACTAAAACCCTCACCACTCTCATCACCAGCATTATCTAGTGCAAAGAAAATTCAAGTAAGGTGCAACCAAAATTCATAAAAGGTTACACAGTTTTCGAATAGAAGTTCCGCAATCGGATACTTATGTTACAGAATAAGTTTTCTGCCATCGTTTCAAACATGGCATTCAGTACACATAAACGCTGTAGTTAAACTCATTAATTAAATTATACTTTAATATACTAACGAAGGAAGTAATGAGTATTTAAGAGTATTTTCAAAGTAGAAAAACTGAATATGACAACTCCTAATCATACTTTTGCGAAGCAAGCACTTTTTTTTTCCACCCGACAAATTGAAATTGCGGACATGATTAGAGCACAGTTAACTCAATGAAAACAAATTATAATTGACAAAAACCAAAGTACCATAGAGTATACAAACACTACATTAGAACACTGGAAACACTGAAAAAATATGTCCAACTTTTTTAAATTAGGACAGAAGACTTCAGATGAGGAAACTTAGAAAATATAGTTTAGTAAAACTAAAAAACACGCTTTATACGCCAAACGAATAAAAAATAAAATACAGATTTCCACTATCCCCTCAATCCTGGCTCCATCGTCAGACCATCGTTACTAATCTGTTGGGCTCGCCAAAACGAATCATATAAGCCCAAACTTGAACGATTTACTAGTAGCCACTAAACAGTTCCACCATCCACCTCCTGGCTTCGTCATCAGATCAGCTCCAAGATGCCAAATTATAGTATTGTCATCCGAAATATATAAACATAAAAAGTTGAATTTTGATTCGACAATTAGAAGTAGGTTAAAATTGACTTCCAAGATTTGTTGTCATAGTTACAAGTTAAGCCAAAACTTAAATAAATGATAGTTTAAAAAAAACTAAAAAATACCCTTATATAGAAAATCCAACTAAAAATTAGAAAATAAATTTTAATAAATTTATAATTGGAAAAGCGTGGGGTGCATATAGTGTCAAGAAAATGTTTACAACTATTGACACTATGCATGAACCCCACGCTTTTTTCCAATAAAAAATTTATTAAAATTTATTTTCTATTTTTTAGTTGGATTTTCTATGAAAGCGTCTTTTTTTTATTTTTTTAAACTATCATGTTTTTTTTATCAAATAGTGCATTGTTATCGGTCTTTGACAGGTGTGCAAAATTTGAATGAAATCTGGCCGTGGGTCAAAATCGCGCCCTAAGGAGTCGGTTACAAACAAACATACAAACATATAAGTGAAGCTAATATAAAGCGTGTAAAAAAGAAAAACATATCGAAAGAATGAAAGAAAGAAGTTCTTTCTTTCTTTTTTTCTTTCGATATGTATTTCTTTCTGGAAACTAAGTGGCCTTTTAACACGTTTTTCTTAGCTTAAATATCGGTACCTATATCAAGTTTTGACGTTCACAACTACGAGTAGCAAATGTACACTTCATGTTACTTGTAACCTTCTATACATGACTTTAGCTATCTTCTGATCATTATTTATCACTATCTATCTATTTATCACATATTATAAAACAAAGTCCCTAGCCGCGTCTCTCTGTTTGTCTGTTCGCGATAAACTCAAAAACTACTGAGCGGAATTTCATGCGGTTTCAACAATAGATAGAGCGATTCACGAGGAAGGTTTAAGTGTATAATTTGTTAAGGTTTTGTGTAAATTGGTTGAAATATGATGATGATTGTTGAAGATGTCTCTGCTACCCGTGCGAAGCCGGGGTTTGTTACTAATGCTTAATAACTTATTTCTATTTAGAAAAGTTTATTATTGTTACTCAGTATAATACAAAAAAGTTGACATCACTTATATTTGTTTTATTGAAATCCTCGTGGAATGTTTTTACACTTAGCTCACTTGACATCGACAAAAGAGCCCTCATAGCCAATTTAAAGTAATTAAAAACAGATACTTCTAAGAACAGGTACCAATAACTGATAATTTTTAAGTACACAGAACCCTCAGTGAGAGGGTGATACCCACTTGTACGCGAAGTTGATCTATTTCATTATTATTATATCACTTCATCCCGTAGAGTTCACATTGGGCTATTAACCTTGGGTATGATTATATCACTTGTGAAACTCGTCACAGGGACGCAAGAGCATTAATCCAATTACGGGTGTAACTTTGGCATGTCACTATAAATATATAGTTCAGTTCGTCACTCCCTCGGCATGAAAAGATATGCCCAAAATGTCGTGAAGAGAGTTTTACATTCATACGTATGGAAGTTGACGGCTTAATCAGAATTAATACCAGTCTCCAATACAAAAGCTTGTTGAAATTAATTTACAAAGTTTTCTTAATAATAACAACTTGACACATCACACGGCCGTCTGATTCCAAACTTAAGCTGAGCCTGTACTATGATAACCAGGCTACTGATAAACATACTTATATATTTATAAGTACACTAGCAACCCGCCCCGGCTTCGCACGGGTAGCAGATACATCTTCAACAATCATCATCATATTTCAACCAATTAACACAGAACCTTAACAACTTAAACCTTCTTCATGAATCGCTCTATCTATTAGTGAAAATCGCATGAAAATCCGTTCTGTAGTTTTTGAGTTTATCGTGAACAGACAGGCGCGGCGGGGGACTTTGTTTTATAATATGTAGTAATTATTCGATAACTAATAAATGGATGATGGTACGACGAATTGAAGAAGGTGGCTAGCATGCGGACTGCGCAAGACCGGGATAGTTAGCGCTCTTTGGCGATAGGCTAATAATGATGATGATGATGTAATAATTTATGAAGATATTTGTAGATGTAATTGTTGTACCTTTTTCATATCAACTGTAAACGTGCTGGAGTGCATGGCTATTGCAAACTATAATTTTTTTAAATTATGTATTTATACGAGAATTAACGCGACCACAAAATAAGTATAACATACATCTGAATTGCCTGCCTGCCTGACGTATAAATACATAATTAAATATATGATAGAACGCAAAAGTTTAAAAGTTAGTAAATAATGTTTTTGGTTTTGCTTTTTTGCTTTTTGCTAATGTTTTGGGTTAATGTACTAAACAAGTTTTGTCGAGGGCTACTGTAGTGTGATAATCTATAGTATACTAAGATTGTTAAACATGGTCTTCATAAGAAATACTGTAGGTTCTTAAAATTTAATAGAATTATATATTTAAGCTCGTAGATCACGAAGTGACCTTTCACCAGCGTTTATAATTATACACACGCCTATATCCTAGAAATTTAGGTGTTTAAACTCTGCGTACCCCACGCAGAGTTTAAACACCTAAACTTTGCCAACTGTAATTTCATCCCACTCGCGTAATAAGGGGGGCAAGCCTATTGCCGTCAACGGGCACTTTTAAATTAAAGGTGGAAAAATTGTGAGTATATTGAAAGGGAAAGGTAGACAAGGAATTGCATATACAAATGGAGTAGCTCGAGCAGGTTAGGGTCGCGTACGTAAGGACGCGTTTATATGAGAACGCTTACAATCCGCTTACACACCGCAACCGCTTTCTCACCATGGACGCGCAGCCACCGACCTTTCGGCCGCTATCGAACAGCTGCCGCGTAGCCAGCACGCAGTGTCTGCTCAGCTGCTAGGGCTTCTATAAACAACGCATACATACAGTCCTATGAGTGAACATAAATGTATAATATGGGAATACGACAGTGTTCAAAGTAGGTAAATCTAAAGCTTCCTTAAATTAAATTATTATAATACTAGCAACCCGCCCCGGCTTCGCACGGGTAGCAGATACATGTTCAACAATCATCAACATATTTCAATCAATTTATACAAAATCTTAACAAATTATACAACTAAACCACCTTCCTAGTGAATCACTGTGTCTATTACTGAAACTGCATGAAAATCCGTTTAGTAGTTTTTTAGTTTATCGAGAACAGAGAGACAGACGCGGCGCGGGACTTTGTTTCATAATATGTAGTGATATTGTGTGTACGTATCTAGCTTTCAGCTACTAGCTTTGTTCGCGTAAAACATAAGATATTTACATTTTATTTTCACTTTGATCAAATTCACAAACCACGTTTAAAATAAATATGAAAATAAAAATATTACATCACATGAACCTTTGCCACCCATTTCTCGCCTCAGGGAACATATTTTTAAAGACACTGACACACACTGAAAAAAGTGTTGTTTTTTTTGTATTTGGGTCAGTAGCATAAATATGAGTTTTAAAGTAAATTAATGTGATTGTAATTAAAAGAGTTATGTATATTTTCGTATTCAAATTTTGCGATAATTTTCTTTCCATTTAAAGATATGAATTTCGCAAATTTTATTAATACATCTTTCAAATAGATAGATTTCCATTAGGAAAATTCCTTCCTAATTTAAATCTATTAATTAACCGGTTTGCTAATTAACCGGGCTGGTAAACTCTTTACCAGCATGTATTTATGTACGAGTATGTATGTCCTAAAAACACCTAAGTACAAAGAATTTTTCCCACGTTTTAATATATTGAAAGGGTTAAAGTATTAAAATGCTGTTTTGTACTAAAAAAATAATCGTTTTTTTTTTGTTGGATATTATATATTTATTTAATCAAAGTGTTTATTCTCGTAGTGTATACATTTTTGCCTCTGTTACAAATCGGTTCAAAATTCCTTCATTTGTTTAACGATTTAACAAAATAAGACGAGCTTGCGTTAAAACGGCAATTTGTTATATTTACTTCCCTATTGTTATAATGTCTGTTACGTTTTCATGCCTAATCCGTTGATACAATTTTGATAAATTTTGGTATAGATATGGGGAAACCTTGCGGAAAGACAAAGGCTACTTTTTAAAACTTAAAGGTGGTGAAATAGGAAGGAAGGAACGTTTGTTTGAAGTCGTGGGAAACAGCCAGTCTTATTTAATACGTTTGCGGAAATTAAATTAAAGTAGCACCGCTTGAGATATTTACCGATTTATAGAATCTTCAACAAATAAAATCGAACTATTTTCCTCAGGCCAGGAACCTTTTCTAACTTAAATGTTCTATTCTTTATTGTTTCAAAGAATGTTTTAGCTATCTTACTCTCAATGGTATCTACTTTAGCTAATCTTGGAATGTTGCCTTAAGGGATAACAATACAATACAGTTTGTAACACACATAACAGATACAAGTTCCAGTCAAATTGCTAGCGGTCACTCGCTCATTCAATGTTCACAGACCATTGGATTCGCGCTTCAGTGCACTTCGACTTGTTGATACATCGTCGTGAATGTACTAAGCTTTATACATTGTTATAAACATCGACCAACAAGCGATCGCTAGTTCAAATTCGTTCCTTTTTTAAGACAATAAACAAAACGCATCTTGTAATGCTACAAATATTGTACCGTTCACAGTAGAGTGATATTTTTCGAAACAATTAAAATAAAATAAATTATTGGGGAGATGTTTTACTCAGTTATGTATATTTCTTTAGCTGTCATTTAAATACAATTTTATTATTTAAGAATAACTAAATAAAATTTTAAATGTTTATATGAAACCAAAAGCTGAATGATTATTCAGTATGGAAAATATAGGTATTTCTAACATAATATACGACTAATGATATTAAAAAGAACTATATTTTTTGTCATAACTCTATTGATACTAGAGATCGCGTGGTGGTCGAATTTCGACCATGGTTTTTTCATTGGCCAGTATAACTTGAGCTGTCATTGTATAGACATACTTTCCATGAGAGGTAATGACATATACTGGACGCGTGTAATCTCATAAAGCCGTTTTCACGTAATTTTTAAAGTTGTCAGACATATTGTTTTAAAATTTCAGGTTTCTGCACTTCGTCTATTTATAAACTGTAAATATTCCAAAATTCACATTACTACGTTATCGAAATTTTCTTAAAAAGGGCTACAAAGCATTCTCTTCACGTATTAATATAATTATATTTATTTGTTTACGGATCGACAAGCAACGTTTGTTGAAAAACAGAAATAAATGTGTATCGTTTCACGCAAAAGTGATATTAAAATGGAATGAAATCAGAAATCTTGCTGAGTTTAAGTAATGTATAACAATAGACTTTGTAAATTAAGAATAAGAGGTAACTCTGTTTATATAGCTACTCAAACACGAATACTACACTTTACACTATCAATTCAGGATTTACAATACAAATCAGATTTACGTTTTGTAAATGGCATAGGCGTTTGTCTTCCAACTCACCTGATAGAAAAAATGTTACAAAAATTGCAGACCTCACCGTGCGCAAAAAACAACTGTATGTATGCAGATATCCTGAATATACGAAAACCCACATCTTTATTTAAATATTTGAAACTAAATATTAACCGAACATCTAAAATATTCTTACAAATAACTATAAATTAAAATCCCATTTATAGTAATCCCATTTGTAGCGTTCACTTACTCGTGGGAGTGCTATGCTTCGGCACATATAGGCCGGCTCGACCGGAGTAGTACCACGGCCTCACAGAAAACTGGCGTGCAGCAATGCTTGCGGCCCTGACCCTCCTGCCTCTCCCTCTACTCCCACCCTAATGGCAACGCACTTGTGACTTCAATTGCAGGCATCTGCAGCAGTAGTCACTTATGATCATGTGTCTCGTCTGCTAGTTGCCCCCTTACCTTAAAAAAAAACTTCCACTCCTTAATACGAAGAATCCAATGTTTCTTCATTGAATTATATGCATACAAGCGATTACAAGCGACCAACGTCAGGTAATTTTTAGTCAAAGCAAGTACCTAATTTATAAATTATACTACTCAAAACGATTAAAATGAATGTCTAAAATTCTCTTAATAACAATACTGTACTGTATAACAATACTCTACTTCTAACTTTGACTAGACTCTAGACAAAAGCATTTATCTGTAGGTTTGTTAGGCCGGTTTTAATGTGCGTATAATTTAGGATGTTTGTGACCAAGTTTAGTCTTGCATCGTTTACTAAAGTTACAAACACTTGATAAATGGATAGGACAGGCAAGCACCGCCGCTATATAACTATCTTTACTTCCATCTAACTAGACAAGAATTTCAGTTTTATTACAGTCTGGTTTAACCAAGTCTTGTGTTGGTTTTAAGATTTTATTGTTCTGAGAACAAAAGAAGATTGTATCCATAATAATTGTGAAGTTGTCGGGTATTAATGAGAAACATGATGGTGAAAAGAATTCTAGTTATTTAAATGAAAAGATAATGTGCAACTGACTTCAAAACTTATTGTTCTATGGCATGTAAATTGCTACCGTTGGGTACATCGCCATATTTGCGAGTTATTGTCTGAAATGAAGATGATTCTTGCAAGGGTTGTTGACTAGGCAAGACTAATTTTAAGCTATCATGTATGTAGTATGAGCGTTTATCGCTAGGAGTATATCATTTACTATTCTCTTACATTCAAAGACATGCCTTTTAACATCTCAGAAAGCATTCGTTCCTTAGTGTTGAAATCGCAAGGGACCTTTTTTATAGGTTAGAGTATACACGGTTAAGCCTAAATCTAAGGACCTCATTATGCTCAGCATGGCAAAGCTGTACTTAACTATTTTATAATAAAACGCCAATGTTAGCTTCACACGGAGTTCTGCAAGCGCTTCTGGTAAGAGCAAGGCTGATTATTTATAAGTCGCATTTTCGGCCTTACATCAAAAACTTCAGCCATTTTGTCTAGATACCAATTGGACCTGGTCAGCGTAAAGGTGAGGCTTAAGTATTAAGAAATATTCGAAAAGTATTTTCTGATTAAATTCTTCCCTTCCGTGAAGAACTTCTCACCTTCAAGCAGACAACTTTTAACTTTTTACCAGACATTTCATTATCAACATACACCCTCAGCTTACAAACTATTATGATCATATTATGGTAAGAATAAAAATAATTCAGTACGTCATTACACAGAAAGATGGTGGAATAAATAATAAAAATCGACACTATTTCTCAAGGGAAAGGCGCCCGTTAAAATATTTAACGTCCATTATTTGGCTCTGAAAAATGCGGGTCCCTTCCGCGCCCCTACTTTCTATGCAAATATGGACACCGAGTTAGTTTTAAGACGTACAGGTGGTTAGTGGTTGTGAAAACGTCAGAATAGAACGTGGTCCACTTAAATCATATTACGTGTGTTTACCGCTCAAACGTCCGGGCGTACTTATACGCCCGAATTGTCAAACCGTCAAGCGTCCGGGCGTATATATACGCCCAAACAAATGAGGCCCGAAAAATTTTTGGCGCGAAGCGACTCGCACGCTATAATCGATTTTTAGTCAACATTTCCATTGCGCCTCTTTTATCAATGTTATACTAATCTCTTCTCTATGAAATACCGCGTCGTTTGGTTCCTTTTAATATATGGTAAGAGACGCCATTAAATTCTCAGAAATTTTTCAAAAGTATATATTATATTATATATAGCTATATATATTATATTATTATATTTTGCAAAATAATAAACAAAGCGAGTGCTTCTGATTAAGTTACATCTCTCCTATTCCGTAGTGTTCGACAAATCCAATTATGGACCTTGATTAACAATATATCTATGTACATATATATATTTAAACTGGTGACATTTGATAGTACTGTGAATTGTGATTGTTTCAGAACACATAACAGTACGGTGCCATGGTTTAGTTACTATTTGTATTCCTTATACAAGGTGTTACAAGAAGGTGTGATGATATGTTAGGGTCATATAGTAGACCCCACGAATGAAGTTAGTGTTGACTAACCAAATACAAAAAGTTTATTTTGAAATTAAAAACTTTAGTTTAAAATTAACCTGAATTAATTATTCGCAAGAGAAAGGGTTGCCATGAATAAAACTAATGCAATTTTATTTTGAAAAGCCTGTTGGTCTAGTGGTTAGTCTTCCTGACTGTTGAGCCAGAGATCGTAGGTTCGATTCCCACCCAGAGATAACTGTGTGATGAGCATGATCTGTCTCTCTGTGTAATTTATCTCTAACATGTATGTACGTATTTGGGAGATGCCATGCTTGACCGGCGTGATATCATAGCCTCACAGAAAACCGGCGGAAAGCAATGAGGAATGAAGCAAATTGCAGTGAGGTTACTGGAGGCCCTAACCATATTAAATATCTGGGCCTGATCCTCGACGGGAGGTGGCGCTTCGACGAGCACTTCCGGCAGCTTGCTCCAAGGCTGGTCGGCGCTGCGTCCGCCCTGGGGCGACTTTTGCCCAACTTGGGTGGACCCAGCGTCGCTACGAGACGGCTGTACACGGGTGTTGTCCGTTCAATGGCACTCTACGGTGCACCGGTGTGGGCGGAGGCTTTGACCGCCCAGAACAGGGCGCGCCTCTGGCGCCCTCAGAGGGTTATGGCGGTTAGAGCCATACGCGGATACCGCACCGTATCGACGGAGGCGGCGTGCGCGTTGGCTGGGACTCCCCCGTGGGATTTGGAGGCGGAAGTGCTCGCCGAAGTTTATCGGCGGGCGGCTGAGTTCCGGGCGGGAAGCGGCAGCCGGCCCCCACCCGAAGAGATAAATGAATGGCGTGAAGCCGCTCGCCGAGCCACGATGGCTCGTTGGTCGTCCCGACTGGAGGCTCCACGTGCTGGCTTTGCCGCCGTGGAGGCGCTCCAGCCGGTCATCGTCGAGTGGGCAGGGCGGCAGCACGGGACCCTTTCCTTCCGACTGACGCAGGTTCTTTCCGGGCATGGCTGCTTCGGGAAGTACCTGCACTGGGTCGCTAGGAGGGAATTGAGTCCCGCCTGTCACCACTGCGACTGCAGTGAGGACTCGGCTCAGCACACGCTGGCGGCTTGCCCCAGTTGGGCGGTGCAGCGTCGGGCCCTCATTGCAGTCATCGGAGAGGATCTGTCGCTACCGGCCGTCATACGCTCCATGGCCGGTAGCGACAGTAGTTTTACCGCGGTCGCAACCTTCTGTGAGGACGTCATCTCGCAGAAGGAGGTGGCGGAACGGGTCCGGGAGGACGATCTCCACTCGGACCGAATTCGCCGCCGGCGAACCGGGCGGCGGAGGCGCGCTTTCCAACGCCTCATGCCGCCCTGAGTGTGGCCGCGGGTGGACGGGACGGGTTTTCCCCTTCACCCGCTACAGTGGCCATCCGCGAGGAGGCGTCGTCCTCGTGTGCCTGGACGTCGCCTAAACGAGAGTTTTTAACCAAAGGTGGTGCCCGCGCTTTTGCGGGCAGGCGCTAGGAGGGATCCGGATGTCTTAATAAAGCTGTTCCCGGATTCCTCCTATCTTAGGCGCAGCACGGCACACCGTGTGGTTTTAGTCGGTTCGTTTCCGACACACCACCCCGCCGAAAACCCCGGTGGGGTGACGGCCCGAGGGGGTTTCCACACGTAAAAAAAAAAAAAAAAAAAGGCCCTAACCACCCTCTGTGACTCTTGAGTTGCGGATGTCCATGGGTGGTGGTGGCAGTAGTCACTTACCATCAGGTGACCCGTCTGCTCGTTTGCCAGACAACAAAATGTAAGTATGTTTATCAGTGTGGTTACCATAGTAAAGACTCTGCCTAGTTTGAGATCAGAGATCCGTGTGTGAGATGTGTCAAGTTATTATTAATATTTCATACCAAGGATGTTGATGGAATGTCCGGATTCATCCAAAAATTTTAATAAAAAGAAAAGTAAACAAAATCATTGAAATTGACTTAAAAATTAATAAAATGGCTTTTAAAAATGTATACCAAGAAAAGCATTTTCAGAAATAAAAAAAAACGTTTTTTTTTCCAGGCTAATTCAAAACTTAAAATATGATCATACCTTTCTGTATATGATATGCCGATAACTAGTTACACTGTAGTGCAATGTATTACCCAGTACCGTGGTACCCAGTGGAATTGGCCGTAATTAGATGAGGTGGCTAGCCACTTGATTAACGCGACTAATCTCGAACTAGGTTTAGTTAAAGAAGTGCTCGATTTCAGTATACAAATATATTTTACAAACATTTCACTCGTTTCTATGCAGAGGTAATATTGTTTTTCACCTTACATCTATTTTAAAAAGCTTTGATACGTTTAACAACAATACAAAAAGACCCGCCACGTTTAAGGATTATAGTCACAGCCCAAATCATAGCGTGATTGTCTGACAACCAAATCCTAGCTGCTGTTATTAGAGATACTACTTTAAGTTAAAATGTGAAATTATGAACAAAGTGGGAGTGCTAATGGCAGTGTGTGTCAAAGGTTGTTTTAGGAGAAAGCAGTCTTTGAAGCGGGTTATAAATCAATTCTTTTCTTAAAAGACTAGAGTAAGACCGATTATTTCCTTCGCTGTGTGAGCGAAATGCGTGGATAAATTAAGCTTCGGCCTCTTTTAAATACAACATTTTTTTTTAACGTTTTTAGTGCTCCATGTGATATTTTTATATCTTAGGTTCCTAGTTCAACGTTTACTCTTGTTGATAAACGAATTTGCGGTATAAGGCAGACTTGTATTTCATCTATATCGTTTCAATAACGTGAGAAGAGCGTGAAAATTCAAAGGCAAAATTCTTGAACTACTTCTGTCAGGCATCTCACCTTTGCTATGTATTGCTTGCCGAATAAGATTGTCTTCTTTAAAACGCCAAAGTTAGGTTAGTGGTTAGTGACACTGACTGCTAATCTAGAGGTAGTGGGTTCGATTCCCACCCCAGGACAAATAATTGTGTAACGAGCACGATAATTTGTTGTGTCTGGGTGTAATTTATCTATAATATGTATGTATTTAGAAATATATAAGTATGTTTATCAGCAGTCTGGTTACCATAGTACAGACTCTGGTTAGTTTGGGATCAGACGGCCGTGTGTGAGATGTGTGGAGTTATTATTTTTAATGTTCCACTTTAAGCCGACTCTAATAAAAATTGGGAAAAGGGCAGGATGATGATGATGCTGTATGTTGCTGAGTGGGCTCACGCTGGAAATGTTTTGGGTCGGATTTGAACCCACAAACACCCACAATGGCTGATGTGTGTGTTCAATTACTTGTTTGAAAGACCAAATGGCACAGGAAACCTTTAGGCAGGTAATTATTAATTAAATAAGCCTTTATAGCATGTGCACACAACACAAAATGTTAATTTATTATATAAATATAATTATGCAATACAATAGTCACTCTCCACACTGAATTCGAAATATGAAATTTTGATAATCGTTATAGTAGCGCAAAATTTTAATAAGATATTAGATAAAAAGAGGCGTTAGCTAAAGTAGTACCTATTGGAGAGTACGTGCTATAATGCGTATGCATTAATGCTAGGCAAAGGTTATGGATAAGATTATTATATTTTAAAAATATATATAAATGTGACTCTCCACTGCAGTTTAGCAAATATTATATTACAGAATGAATGGCTAAAGTCGGTAATAAGCACCGAGGTCTCGTCATGGTACGGTTACGTTCGGTTAATGAACTTAGTTAACAACTCTTTTATGGAGTCAGAGAGACGGAGTGATTAAAATTCATATAAAAAGTGCAAGAAACAAGTTATATATTTTCATAACGAGATTGTTGTTCCAGTCCCGTTTGCTGTCAACAATCTTGTGTATATCTAAATATATTATGTAATTATGATATAAATGTCTTGTTTTATAAACTTTGTTTGTATTTTGAGTATTTTATTCATGTCGACCCATTGGATTGCTATTCAAACCGGCTCCGGCCAGGAAAAGATTATTTTCTCCATCTTAGCTACGATGGAAGGCTGTTAGTGTTTGTGTAAGTTCTTACCTCTCGTTCTCTTTCTCCCTCTCTAAGGGTTGGCAATGAGCATACGAATCCTCTATAAGCTTTTGTGCTTACGCTAACAGCTTTTTTTTACAGACGATATTCGCTTTAATGCCAGGGGTAACTCAATGCAAATATTTCTGTGCATGAATATGTATAATATCTGCATCGGTTTGGGTATTCATATGCATCACCATCTTCATTAGCTTCTTGCCCTTTTCCCAATTTTCTTTGGGGTTGGCGTAATGTATAGATAATATTTGTCAATTATAATATATTTAGATAACTGACTGGTTCTTATTAAAAAAATATCAACTTGGCAAACTTAAACTTCACTAACAATATTTGAGACTTAAATAATATTACACACAAAATAAAATCAGAAATATTGGAAAGCAATACGACTATGGTAAACGTCCTTTTGATCCGGTGGTCGCAGTAAAAGTGGACGAGAGCTACCGCTCGCGCTTCCACCTTCCTGATCACACGCGACTTCAATGCGATTCCAAATCACGCGACTATGACGTTACGGCTAAGCCCCGCCTTCCAAAGTTTTCGTTTCCGCTAACTATATATATTGAAATTAAATAAATCCCAAGATTTTTTTTTTCAACATTGCAAAGGGTTTCTGCTTGTTTCTGTTATGGCTGGACGCCTGCCTGACGCCAACCTTCCTTGGGAATTTAATGGTTTTCAGACGGGACAAAGGAAGAAGGTAAATTGAGGTAAGGTATACGGATAGGACGAGGGATTTGGGTAAAGGATACTGCAAGTCTCGGATGAGGAAACGGAACTGAAACTGCAGTAGCTCGAGTCACGTACCCATATGTCCGGCTTGTGATTAGAGAAGCTACTAGGACAGGAACATCTACTGGCCAAACTGGGTGTTTATATGTATAATATGTACTTAATATGTATTTACAAAAATTTGTATTTTCTAAGCATGTTTATCCGTGTTCTAAACTGCATAGTACAGGTACAAGCTATGCTCAGAATGGGTACATAACGCTGTGTAATACGTCCCGACATATAATTTTATTATTACTCTATTTTCATTTACATTATTATTTTTCATCGCGTAATCTCGGTAGCGATATTTTAATCAATTCTTACCGTCGGTCGAAAATTATTAACTGCCTGTCGAATACAGCAAGAGAACCAAACGAAAAACCAAATGCCAGTCCAGTGCCAATATGCCTGGCTAAGTTGCAATCCCGTCAACTACGCCAATCTACAGTGCGCCGTAGTATTCAGTACGTACAAAATGTTACTAAATTCAATATTTCAGTATTTTTATGAGAAGAAAAACAAAATAATTTCAAAATAATTGAGGTTAGAGTGTCAGAGAGCTCGATTAATATATATCTCAGGTCTTCCTTTGTCGTCTCTTCTCACCTACTTTTACTCCCAATTTCTGTCAAAAGGTCGGAAATCCTTAATTCCCAAAGTGTGCGTTGACGGCAATATGTGGTTTCTTAATACGCTTCTGACTAATATTTCAATTATGTATGTTGGCTGCAACATTAGGGCCTATTAATAAAAACTTATATAACCTATACATGAATGAAAACTTAAATCCCACTAATCCCACTAATATTATAAATGTGAAAGTTTGGATGGATGGATGTTTGTTACTCTTTCACTTGGTTTCACTTCAAACTTGGTATGTAGACAGCTGGAGACCTGGATTAACATATAGGCTACTTTTTGTCCCGATATTCCCACGGGATCGGGACTTACGCGGGTGAAACCGCGGGGCGCTGCTAGTATTATAAATGTGAAAGTTTGGAATGATGGATGGATGAATGTTTGTTACTCTTTCACGCAAAAACTACGGAACCGATTGCGATGAAACTTGGTATGTAGATAACTGGAGACCTGGATTAACATATGGGTTACTTTTTATCCCGATATTCCCACGGGATTAGGACTTACGCGGGTGAAACTGCGGGTCGCTGCTAGTAACCTATATATGAAAGAAAGAAAGAAATGGATTTATTTTGTATTCCTATGTAACATAAGTGAGCATAGTAAATGTTTAAACAGAAAATTATAAATATTACAATGTGACATAAAACTAATAGGAAACAAAAATGGTTCTTAGCTCAGCATGGGGCCACTTCTTAGTTAAGAGGTGGCGCTGATATTCTGCTAAGACCGGATGAAATGACGATCACGGACAACAGATGGCGTTAATACAAAAAATTGTCTTAAAATTTATGCTGTCGTAGATAAACATATAATTAGAAAAAAAAAGTAAATAAATTAACCTGGAGCGCGGTACAAAGCTTGCACCGCTGAATTTTGACTTCTCAGTTTGCACAATGCTTTTGAATCCACACTTGCTTTCTTCACGTTTTAACTAGTAATTCATAAAATAGTTCTTCATTTAAATCTAGCCTTATGTAAATAATAATTACTTGAGACACCTCACACACGACCGTCTACTCCCAAACTAGGCAGAGCCAGTATTTTGGTAACCAAACTGCAGATAAACATACTTATATATTTCTAAATACATACATACATATTATACATAAATTACATCCAGACACAGAACAAGTGATCGTGATCGTCACACAATTATTTGTCACGATTGGGATATAACAGTTACATAATACTTGTTTCTATTTTACTCATAGTTAATAATGCAATAAGAATTTGAATTTAGATCCATGCAATAAAACTTAATAAGGATTACGTTTCTTTTGCCTACGTTATACGTGCTTATAAAAGATCGAAATTTTGAACAGAAATAAGAATATATTTCACGTTGTAAGTAGCGAGCAAGCTCATAAAAGTCAGGCTAAACTAGTCTACAAACCTCATTACATATTATAGTATCAGCAACGAGGCGCAGATTCCACTTTGCCGTGACAGTTTCTACATTTAGCTCGTACCTTTGTTGTGTAGTAGTCCAAGTTAGAAAATATGTATGGTACCATTTGTAAAAGATTCAGGAAATACTTAAATATATCCAGTATCAACAGAGAACTCTTTCATTGAGGTCTATAGTAGTGTCATCTAAGCTGTGGTCAACTTGAGAGAGTATCATTGTTGGAGTTAACATTTTCCGATTTCTAAATATTAATGATTATGGTTTTACAGTTTGTAAAATTTGTATTCAGCCAAAATAAATTGGGCTGAATACAAATTTTCCTACGGATAAGGATGACGACTTTTCAGTTAATTCTGATTTGAATGAACCATATGCTTAATAAACATATATTTCTGTCTACAGAATCTCTTTTAAATTGCAATGAACTGTGTTTCTTTAGGCGCTTCCTGCTTAAATAATACTTAAATGCTGCACTAATGTTTAATGAAGGCTTGACGACAATTTCAATCCTCACTTTATTTCACACATTTACTTTAGAGCTGCATGAAGACGAAGTACTCTCTTAAACTACGTAGTCCTTTAACATGCGCCAGAGAAAACGAAGCACTTAAGTGCTTTGCCGAGTAAAGGTGCCGTTCGACTGTGCGCCTCAGTCACGTTCGTTGGGGTGATAATTTCAACTAATTATAACACTGTAAAGGAAGAACAATTATTGGTGTGTTATATTGCTGAGCTGTGTTAAATGAGATGTCTGTTACGATAGGAGTTTGTATTTTAATTACGTACATACAAATTGTGATATGAATCTTATGATCTCTTCTACATAATATTTTTTTTTATAATAATATTCTAGGACACAGCGCTGTCTATATCCAGATACATCCTTTATATTAAATATGTAATGTAAATCAATTTACAACTTATTTCCGCTTGTGTAACAATTCTAGAGTTAACAGTTTTTCTTTATTCATTTTATTATTTTTTATATTATTATTTTTACACTTCTACAAAGTAATTTTTTTTTTAGTATAGGCGGCAAACGGGCAGACGGGTCACCTGATGGTAAATGACTACGGACGCCCATGGGCACCTGTAACTCAAGAGTCACAAGTGCGTTGCCGCCCTTTAAGATGGGAGTAGGGAAAGATGAGGGAAGAGCAGGAAGACGGGAGAAAGGGATTAGAGGGGGGGAGACGGGGAGACGGGCAGAGGGGAAGGACGGGTATAGGGGAGAGGGAAGGGTTAGGGCCTCCGGAAATCTCACTCACGCGGCGAAAAGCAATGAAATCATTGTTGTTAATATTTGTAAATATAAAAAAACACAATAGTTCCCCTTGTTTCCAGCGGATAGCCCGATAGCTCTTAGTTGTCATCCCTATCAGTTCATATTTAGTACTTGGTCTTGAGGAGGAGTGTTCAAAGAACACAATAAGGAACTTCTCAAATTTGTAGATTTACCTACACCCAAGCCTGTAATTGCCTTCTAATTCGAACTAGATCTACCGAATCATTTTAAATACAAAAGCAATATCTAATTACGTGCGAGTATTATCAGCGTTGTTAGGTGTATTAGTGTGTTAATTTGATATAGTCTATACAATCATAGACTCATTTACGTTCTCTGGCGTTATAAATACGTACGTGTTCTGTAGGGTAAAATTGAATGAGTTTGCACCCGTTCAAACTACTATACCATTACACACATACACACAGTAGTTCATCCATGAAACCTTATATTTAATCCTTGTATTTTAGCGAGATATATCCCACATTGAAGATTACTTCTGACCGAAATGTAAGTATTGTAAAGATATCACTTCATACTCTCAAATTAGTTCAAATTACAACACATCCGGCAGTAACTAATATTCCATGGGACGAATTCTAATACCGATTGCTGCTTAGCACCATATAATACTGTGGAAGAACGGGTCTTATGTCCCTCCAACACAAAGGGAGGATCCTCCGACCAGGCGAGGTGATCATGCCTGGCGGGCCGCGGCCCGACGGTTGATGTTGGGAAGTTGTATATATACTAATCGGCGCGAGAACTCTCATAGCGCGATGCAGGATTAGTAGATTGTAGATGATGTTGGGTATATTTCTTTTTACTGTATGTGGAAGTCGCCACAATACCAATGCCATGTAATAAATCTCGTCGTCTCCATTCTGAACGAAGAAAATTTTAACTTGTCAGCAATGAGCAATAATTCTGTTCGTCGAGTTTACTCATAGCCTTTAACAACACTTATTTATTTTAATTGACTTTATAATGAGAGCCAATTTTGCGTCATCACCAGTCTTACCTAACAAGTCTAAGCTGAAATCCTGTTTTGATCTATATTTAGCCAAAACCGCAACCGCGGTTTCTAAGTTGATGTTGAAAATCTAGAAGGAGATTGCTTCTTCCTACAATAGATTCATTTTACTTCTGTGTGGTTATAATCAGTTTAACTCCAACAAAACCATTTCGTCCCCTTCATCGTGTAGTACCAAAAAGTTTCGACAAAAAAGTTTTATTTTTAAATATTAATGTTAAATGAACTTCGTAAGCCTACAATGTTATAAAACTTGACGTATACGATTCCATTACAGTATACATTATATATATAAATTCAAGACTGGCAAAAACTACGTTCGAAGTCTAGAACGGCCGCCCACCGTTAAACGTCAGGGACAGCAACATGTCCACTAAGCAGTCAAGGGGGAAAATACACCCGACTGACTTTATTAATGAGCATCGTCGATTGCCGTACTCGTTGATAGATGAATGTGGACGCCGTTCTACGATAGAACGGTTTTGCTAGTTAAGTCATTTGAGTTAGGTATGATGTAAGCTGAATTTCATATTCAGAACATTGAGATATTACGGTGAAATTCATGGCAACTTAGCAAAGACATTCTCTTTCTTGTTTGAAATGTACGAAGTTTAAAAAAGTGTTACTTAAAACTTTTTTTTTAATTTATTTATGCTGTAAAACCCTTTGTTTGTATTCAATGTACACATAATAGTAGATTTAAAAAAAAAACATTTTTATAATGGAATACGTTCGCTCTTCGAATATATTAGGTATTCGAATTTATTACAGGAATAAAGCTAAAACTGAAAACTTCTTGGAAATAGCTATGAATTCTGCCAACGATTCATTGTTTGAGTGCCTTGTTTTATGCGGAATTTATCAACCAAAATTATTGAAATTAATAATATCGAAAATAATACATTTGATTAAATGAAAAGAGTAAATGTGTGTTTAAAATAGAAATATATAACGCAGTTTCTCACTTTACGTGTTAAAACTGTTTAGTTAATGTAATTTCAATGATTATAATATTTTAAAATTATTATACTAAAAGCTAACTTCGCTAGATAGAAAGCCTTCTTTAAACATTACACACAAACCTGTTTCACTGGTTATTATGATGATTTTAAATGTTTATTTTATTAATTTATTTAGGAACAACAAGATAAGAGTCAAGCTAATTAAAAGTTTCACAATTAGCTCCTTTCTTTTATGTACACTACTCGCCTTTTAATATCAAGCAAATTTTCAATCATTTTGAGTCAGTTGCAAGGAATTGAATTCAATTGAGCATACTCTCAAAATGGTGACATTCGTTTGTCCCCTTTGGTGTCAAGATGTATTGTGAGTATTGTGACAAGCAAATGTTCAGGAGTCTCTCTTTGTGTTTTACTCGTTTTTAAATTATTTTAGAAGTACTGCTATTTTTCATCGATACATATTCAAATCTAAAGTGATTAGAAGAAACAAAGAAAGAAAGAAAGAAAAGATGTTTATTAAACACACTACCACATTATATACATTACACATAATTTATTAGTGTCGTGATGCGCGCCACAATACATCTTCACGGCGATCGCGGGAAGGCGCAGGACCAGGATTGCTTTGCCAGGACTTAGTTTTTTTTATAGGAAAACAATCTATTGTCCGCGGCGTCTCTTGCTTTAAAGTAATTTTTCCATGCTTCAGGAATAGTAAATTCCTTTTTTTTCTGGATAAAAGGTATCCTTGATTTTGAAAGTGTTCAATTTCATAATGATATGAATAATAGTTTGTAGGTAATTAAAGTTTTGATCTTTCTTCGGTCATCCAGGTACTATTATATTATTTCAATAAAAGATAAGACAAACTTGTAGGTATAGGTATCAATATCACTCACGCTAATTTCTTCCAGACAAATAATTCAAGGTAGTCTGTGGTGTACTAATATAGGCAATATTTGGGTCTTGACCTTTGGTTATTTATAGTAACATAAGGAAAACTGGGTTAAAATGGGTTTATACCCTTCGAAATGCTATTTTAAATTACCACCTATAAACGCATTAGTTACGCATTGGTCGGGGCTGGTCATCTCCAGACTGCTGGATATCACTTGCATATAGGAGTAATTTTGCGCGACTGTTTATATTTTAGAAGAATACGTACATTCTCCACAAATTGTATTTGCTCTTATAAGCAATGTAACAAGAAACATGTCAAAAAAGAGTGTCCTTGGAGTTTCTTGCCTGTTCTTCTCAATCTACGGATCGCTTCGCGACTGACTTAGTCTGACTGACTCCTACTCCTAACAATTCAAAAATACCTATAATTGTTAATTGTAATAAATGATTTTGATTTTGATGTAGTCCTAATATGATTCATCGATTAATAGACTATACACAGAAACATAAAAGCTTATTTACACATTATTTGTGTCCTATGTGTAATTCGGTCTAGACCTCTAAGAGTTAGCCATTTAACTTTGGCTAGGAGACGTGTTCTCGCATAAGTAGACAACTCAACTACGTGAATAGTAATAATTGTTTGGTAGAAATGAGTGTTGGGCGGTATTATTGGAATATTGTAGTACAACGTTCCAAGTATTGTCATTTACAGTTGGTGAAATAATTATAGGGAAGTATTATATTATGTATGAATCAAGGCTTAATTGCAATAACATTTATAAGAACGGATACCTTTTTACAACAGAACTGAGAATATGTATTAGAAATGCTATCAGCTGTATTAGGTAGATTTCGAAGAAAAGTGTACCTATTGGTTTTGTACTAGTTGTCGAGTTTTCCAAAAAATCTTCACAGGAGGTATATATATATATATTTTGGACCATTAACTTTAATAGCATGCCCATAGTAAATACCAAACCATCCTTAACTTGGGGAGGGGGGGAACCAAAATTTTTGAAAAAAAACTCATAGCTCCGAAACTGCAAACCTTTTTACAATCGGTAATATTTTTAAATGGAAGCTAATTTTTTATTTTACTCTACAATGTAGACAAACACGAAATCTACCTCTGCGGGCCTGCTGCGGGCCCGGATTTTTTCATTCCAAATCATGTATCGCCAGTTGCACACGCTTAGACGATAATGTCATTATTTTACACTGTAATTCGTCACAAAAGATTCATTAAATATAAATCCTAGACGCCATTTATAATTGTACTAAATACACCCGTACACTGATCAGTATAAAGTAACGTGTCGTAGACATACTTGCCATTACGACCGAGACAGCGGTACGTCAATAGATAGCTAACGAGTGTGCGTCTTAACATTCACCAAATATTTTCTTGCAAAATGTATACCTAGCAATATAGGTCATGGCGTGATCTCGTAGTTTCAAGGTAATACAAGATAATACTCAACGTATAACTGTTTTTAGTAGATTAGATGGGTTTAACGGTTTTATTCTTAAATTACATAATGGTTTGTGAATTATTCTCGATATTACTTAAAAGCAAAACTTTTTTGACTCACCGACGAAATTATGTCCTTACTTTGGACACACTGCTGTCCTAACTTCTTTTTCGATACACAATTGTCGCGCAACACGGCATAACTATTGTTTTTATATACTTTCGGACATGTTGTTTGCACATGTTTGCCGAACATATGAGCGTTTGCTCATAGTTTTCTAGCCCCGACCACGTCGCACTTCTTACCTATTCTCTTATGTATACAAATCGCAAAAGATAAAAACAATTAGTGTAAAGCAGGTTACCAGTTCCTGTACTTATATGTTTTAAAGATGAGCGGCCCACGTGTTACAGTTGTTGAAGGAATTTTTGGGTCGGGGGTATTATAGTTTGTTATTTTAAGCTTTTCTTTCAATTAACTGTGACGCTTAAGCCTATTCATTGTATTTAACGAAAATTGTATTTGCAAAAATGTATCACAACATTCTATATTTTTACAATTAGGAAACCACCATGTATAGAAAGAAGTATATACCCTAGAAAGGTCCAATTTTCTTATCAGAAATCTTTCCTTTCTCAAGTCGGTCAAGGATCAGCCCGGATTCATGCTCGCTTCAGATCATGTCTCAAATAAATCCCGAGGGTGTCACCATCATACTATTAATCGGAAAAATTTAGAGTCCTTAAATGTAAACCACTTCTGTTTCGGCAGCAAACAGAACAATCACAGATAATAATGGCCTCAGAATCTCATTACAGGAAAACCTCTGCAATATTACCCGAGATTCATTTTTCAATAAACATCATTAAAAATCATTCATTCAGGCGAGCGTCAACGAAAATTTTATTAAATTCTATCCTGTAAGCCATTGTGGTGTTCTGAACACAACACAATGACGGAACACTTTGCAGAAAATGAAAAGAATTACGGTTATAAACGCGACTCATAAATTAAAGGATTTTTGCTTGAGACACTTAAGGAAATTAAATTCATATTATTTTGCTCAGCAACTGTGTTTATAATACAAAAATAGACGTAATGAAATATGAGGACACAATCGATTGTTTAAAATTGTTAATCAATCATTTGATTTTGAAAAGGTTCAATGAAGAACGTATTTCAAATACGTTCTTTGAAATAGCTGCAAACCACTGCCTGCAGATATTTTTTTCTTTTTTATTATGTACGTATAATAAAGTAAAAATAAACTTATATATTTCGTTCTATATTTCGTTTTTTGATTACAGCAGTGATATTATAAATCAATTCGTTTGATCGTTATGAGGTCCTACTCACGTAAGACCGCAAGCCTATTGCCGTTAATCGGGCACGTTGGGAATTAATGACCGGAAAATTGGAAATATTTTAAAAGGTAAAGGTTGGTAAGAAGTGAGGATAATGGAAGGAAAGGAATATGCTTATAGATAAGGATGGATTGGCGAGTGTAAGCATAACTCGAGGACATTATTGTCGCATACCGGTGGTGACTCTATCTGGCTGTTTTCAAAAAGTGAATTGCCTAGAACTATTGAAGGAAATGGAAAGTACGATATCCAGAGAAGCGAAAGAGTTGTTACGTCATGCAGAATAATGCCACACTGCCAACTAAGATTTAATTATGTACCAAAGGACTATAAACATTCTATGGCTGTCTTAATTCTCGACAAATTAATTGACTTCAATACGTTTCTATGCCGGGCTGGACGTAAGTCGTATTTTAACAAGACAATTTTTCTTACAAAAAAATATCTTTTTCTACTACATAAGACAATATTGAGTTTAAATCTTTCTTCGGGGAAAATATAGCATAATGTCAACTAACACTAATTTAAAAGCATCCGAAATCTATACAAAATAAAAAATAAATGCTGTTCATCTACGAATGCTTGACTTAAGACCTTTTATAAAGAATGGTCTATTGGTTTTACTTTTTCAATTTTATTTATATTTCTAATAAGGTTTTTATTTAGTGCTTAGTTTAATTAAACTAAAACGACCAGAAGCAAATTTATTGACATTGACAGGACCACCACTCTGTCGGGTTGGCTATTTTTTTATAGGACATACACCAGTCAGGAAATAATTCTGTAAATCCTGGATTCTACGATGAATGCTATAGGAATGAAAATGGTTGTTGGGAAATAGAGAACAATGCAGCTGCAGATACGCTACAGTATAAAATTATGTCTTTCTTTTAACAACTATGTAATCACATAGATTATTGAAGGTGGAAAACAAGCATTAGGCGCTAAACAAACAACAGTTATTAAATAAGCCTATGTGCTAGAATTAGAAGAGTTGAATATATGTTTCCTTATACATTTGAAGAAATCAGTTTTAAAACAAAACCAACTCATTAAGTACATCGGCTGAGTGCTAAATACATTTAAGTTTGCAGTTAAAATCTAAATTGAATTTTAAAATTGAACCAACAAGCGACGTTGTAATAAGAAAAACAACTTTTTATTCGTATTACGACTCAACGCGCTAGTAATGATGCAAGAAATTTTCTTAGTAGGTGTCATCTATTCATTTTACTCCTCTTTGTAGGTAGATTCAAACCGAAACATTTGAATCTCGGAAATAGGATTGGACGTTCAAACGAAAAAGAAAAAAATTACACAATGACCTTTAGTATTTTTGCATATGTTTAAATATACTGCCAGATTCAAGTGGCAATCGACATAGCCACGCTTTTTCTACCTTTAGTAACGGTATTTATTAATTACTAACTTTTTCCTGCCGCCTCCCTTACCTAAAAGTAATTTTTCGATCCCTCGGGAACAGAATGTTATTATAGATGAAATGTACTCTATGTCATTTTCTGTATCCCTGGACAATTTCATGATGATTAAATGAACGGTACGGCAGCGTATAAAATAAGAACATTGATTTTGATATATAAAACTGATTTTATTAGATGTAAACCACAATAAACAATAATATATGTAAAATAAAATAGTACATCTCTCGAACCGATCCAGTGATGCACTGTTCTGCAGTCTACCTACAAATTATGGTGTTGAGAAGACTGTTCACGCTTCTCCGCAAACGACGCATCAGGGACTACCTTTTGCATACAATTATTTAAAAACTATTTGTCCTTGCTTCTGCAAACATACCTGAACAATGAAAGTTATAAGTTACTGTTCATAAAACCGTGAAATAATTACAAAAAACGATTGATATTTTCGGTGATGGAGTAAAAGAAAATTGATCAGCCATCTTATCTATGCCGTATCTACTCCAAGAAGCTCTTTTCGCACGTGTATATTAAATTGCACCCGCAAGCAGCGACTTGCTTCACATAATTAGATTGCAGTCCGCGACACCAGGAAGGAAGGTGTAAAGAAAATTGCATAATAGATTTATTTTTGTTTTTAACCTTTTTATTTAGCTTACATTAGCTTTGCTTGAATAATAAAAATGATTTCTTTGTCTAAATGTACATGAATATTATGACTAAAATACGCATTAAACTTTCTTTCAGCCATGTGCAATTTAAAAAAAAAAACAAATCTAATCTATACTTCTAATATTAGAATAAAATAAGTAAAAAACGGTTTTATTGTAAAGAGTGAGATAACCGGAGGCCCTAACCCTTCCGGTCCTTCACCTCTCCTCCCCCTCTCCCGTCTTCCCGCTCTTCATCCCTATTCCCCTATTCCCACCTTAAAGGGCAGCAACGCACTTGTGACTCTTGAGTTATAGGTGCTCATGGGCGGCGGTAGTCATTTATCATCAGGTGACCCGTCTGCTCATTTGCCCCCTATACCATAAAAAAGAAAAAAATCGGATATAAAATCGTGAAACGTAGCGTAATCTGAGTAAATACATAATGTAATTTACGCTACGGGTATTAC
This sequence comes from Callimorpha dominula, assembly GCA_949752705.1. Classification (NCBI taxonomy): domain Eukaryota; kingdom Metazoa; phylum Arthropoda; class Insecta; order Lepidoptera; family Erebidae; genus Callimorpha; species Callimorpha dominula. The sequence continues at coordinate 3,334,801 of OX456991.1, forward strand.
GACCTACAATTATATTGCAGACTTATTATTTAAATAATTATTTTATATTCAAGTTTTTTGTTTTTTATTTAGTTAATTAATATAAGGACTTTTTCATGATGTACTGTACACATTCTGCTAATTAGAAAGAAAGAAAGAACAATTTATTGCCTCACAGTACAGCCGCGCAATGCGCAATCAAAATAAAATGTTACTTTAACCTTAGAACATCTTGAAGCGATGACCCGACCTAAAGTGGGAATAAGCAAAGCAGAAGATGTAAATAGAACAATTTTAATTGGAATCAACATGTGAAATCTTTATGTTCAAAAATCAATGAGTATTCTTATGCATTGTATATGCTAAGAATGACTATAAGTGTAATGACTTTTCTTAGTGCTTATCTATCTCAATGTTCTAACACTACCATTGTTATAAAATTTATGTATACCTAAAACCAGTACAGTATTGTTTAACAAAAGTATAATTTGCATGACTCCACGTCTAAACAACTACCAACCTAAAGTTATTCTTAGCATCTCTACTTCTATTTAAATGTTATAACTAGAGATCGGATATTCGGATGCATATTTACCTAAAGTTGAGATGTTGGCTATTATGGAAAGCACTTTTTTATCGAAAGAATCCCGCGCTTCCAGGAAATTCAAATTTAAGTGTACCTATACTCCGTGAGATAAACCCAAATAAATAAACCCCAGTTTGACACAAATGACACTTGCTCTGTTACAAAGTATAATGGTTGCTTTTCCCTACTTTTATTGTCAGTGATTTTTGACGAAGCAAAAAGAACTTTATTACGTTGTAACAAGTGTCAAATCGGGCCTATTAAACCCCAGGAAATGTAAGCATTTTGCAAGAGTGCGAGTGAGACGGCAAATTATACTTGCTTGTGCGCAAGTAGCGACGCGACAATACAACTGCATTCGTAAATAAAAATATACTTAGAAGCCGCTTCCATAATTTGTTATCCAAAAAATAACTTTAGGTAAATATGCATCCGATTATCCGATCTCTGGTTATAACTCAGCCAATGAATATTTAAATAACTAAATGTAATTATTTAAACAACATTGTGATAGTAAAATATAGTGTATCTTTGTAAGAATCAAATTTGTAGACATAATATTACTTGACATTGAATATTTATTAACATGTTTTAAAATAGATTTACTTTGACTTGCGTTACCTACATTTACATATCACAGCGATCTACGTGTCCAGTATAATAACACACTGTGGAGATGAATCAATTCAATATTCGTCGAAATAATAGATAGTTTTGCGGCCAACATTTTGTGTTAAACAACGTGCCAACGGTGTCTTGAAAGTTTTGTCAGACAAATGGGAGTCTCCGATGCTGCGACATTAGATTAAACTCCAAACACTAACACTAAGTCAATTATTACTAATATTAAATGGGCTTGCCCGAAATAAAAAAAATATTTTTATTATATTTTATTGTTTTTAACTGCATCTGGTATATTTATAAGTATAAAATTTAAATGAATATGTTAACGTAGAAGGAAAAAAGTAACTTTATTTAAGACATAATAAATGTATCGCAAGATTTTGCTTAAGTTTGCAATGCACTTACCTTATCTAATTTGTAGTTACTCAGAACTGTGACTTAGGATTTGATGCTGTTAGCATCAAATCCTAACTAACGGGAGATGCTGTACTAAACGTGCGTAAGAGATAAAAATGTTTGTAAATGTTATTACTACTAGCATTCATTCAATTTACATTTGGAGCACTTTTATCTCTACAGTACGTGACAGATGACAATAATATAATAATAATAGTTGAAAGCAGTATAATTGTATAGTCTAAGAGATAAATAATAGCTTAAAATATAGCTTCTCTTTTAGACCAACACATTTTTGCTTTTCGCCTCTAACAATACATACACATTACATTTTAATAGTTCAGTAAAAGTGGACTTTTTAGTTGCTGTTTGACTCTAACAGTAAGATAAGTGTTAGAAAATCAAATCAAAAAAAAAACTGGGAACAATATCAAACGAATGACTTATATAAGTAATCTTCTGTGCTTGGGTAATTGCGCGTAGGTATTCATTATCCTCTTATCTGATAGCGAGTTCATTCTGTCATGCGCTGAACGCAACGTTTTGTGAGCTCCTAAAATAGCTGCCCACACACTATTAGTGTATATACTACGTTATTATCACTGCAATTATCTTTCGCTTTTGATGAAAACATTCTATGTTATCCTTAAAAAAAATCTGGGACATTACACAGCCCTTACTAGAACCAAATTAACCATTACTTGTACTACGGGTTCGAGACTAAACGTATTTTACACGCTTTATATTAGCTTCACTTGTATGTTTGTAACCGACTCCTTAGGGAACGATTTTGACCCACTTTAAACGGCCAGATTTCATTCAAATTTTGCACACCTGTCAAAGACCAATGACAATGCAATAATTCGATTAAAAAAAATAAGTAATAGTTTAAAAAAATCGAGAGGTGCATGCATAGTGTCAATAGTTAAAAACATTTTATTGACACTATATGCACCCCACACTTTTTTCCAACAATAAATTTATTAAAATTTATTTTCTAGTTTTTAGTTGGATTTTCTATAAAAGCGTGTTTTTTTTTTTTTTTTTAACTATATTTTTCTTTTTTTATATACTTTTTGGTAATACATACACAAAAATACCAAAGCCATTGCGATTAGACATACTCAGTTATACAAATATTTGCTCTGAACCAGACCCACGACCTCCGATGTTACAGTCGAATGCACTATCCAAAATTCTGATCTCCTGTTCCATTTAAAATACACTTCCTATTAATATAAATTTTAGTTTTGCCTTGTTTAACTACAAACATTAAGTATTCATATTCTACTAACAGAAAACCACGAACGTCACGAATTTAGTTCACGAAACAGTATATTTAAAAACTTTCCTTTACCCAATAGAACAATACTGTTGTAGTTGACTGATCGCAAGCGAACATAAACTTCAGGATATTGTGAACGTTACCGCCCCAGTCATGCGGAAGAACATTCGAGAAAATAGGATACGTTGGGTATCAGATATGGGATATGTGTTTGCATGTAACATTTTTATTTTGTAAAAGATACACAAAACACAGTATAGTAATAATTTATTGTTGCTTATTCCTTCTGTGTGGTGTCTAAGACCGGCTTGAGGTTTTTGGGTCAGTTACGTTGCGGATATACCAGTTTATATGACAAAAATTCAGTATAAATGCACCTCGTGGGTAATCCTCGATTTTCACTTAGTGTAAATAGTTGAAATTGATTTTTAGTGTACATATAAGTAATATTAAAATAAGTATCTACTTCATTATTTTTCTTGCACTATTAGTTAGTAAGGTAAAAACGGACAATGACGGTGACGGCCAATACAAAATTATATTGGTTCCCTTTTTTGTTAATGTAGCAAAAAACTGCTGTTACATTAAAAAGTATAAGTTATATTAGCTACTAAAAAGGAAATATATTCCTCATTTAAATTAGTTATACTTTCATTATATATTTTTTGCTTTATGATTAAGATGCATAGGTATGGCAATGCATGGAGTTTAAACCTTTATATGTATAGTACAGACCTTTCCCTCTTTTCTTACATTTTTATTAATTGTTTCTTAGTTTAAAAAAAGACTTCCATTTGTAGATACACTTTACACAGTCCTATAAAGTTTTTCTGAGATGAGACCATAAACTCTTACGTTAAATTAAATTATTATTCTTTTACTAAAGGTTGGCTGATAGATGTTGCTAAGGCCACCTATTATGCCTTTTTTATAAAATAACTGATTCTGTATTTTCGTTTTTTTGTTTGCAATAAATACTTACTCACACACCTGTTTATACTTACTTATTTCAAACAAAAATCCGGAAGCACACGAACACGTCTGGTAAATGGATGGAATGTACATCTCATCATTTTGTTACGCCAGCAATACACGTTCGTATATTTTCAGGCAGCCCGAAATATGTGTTCTCTCCTAGTTTATATGTGAGTTCATAACTCGTCGCACAGGGGCACAATGAGGTGATCTGTAAACCCATTTTGTGAAAGTAAATTTGGGTAAAAAATATCTTGGCCGCATGCAAAACTTTGATCGAAACTGCTAGAATATTTTGATGTATTTGTAGATCCGTCAGCATCAGTAGATTGAATGTTAATGGTGAATGAATTTATAGTTAGGTATGCATTGCTAATATTTTTATTTCTGGTTTGTTTTTTTTTATGTTAAGGGGCAAACGAGCAGATGGGTCACCTGATGGTAAATGAGTACCGCGGCTCATGGCCATGTAACTCAAGAGTCACAAGTGCGCTGCCGCCCTTTAAGGTGGGAGTTGGGGAAGAGGCGGAAAGGGGGGAAGAGTGGGAAGAAGGGAGAGAGGGATTAGAGGGGAGGAGAGGGGGAAAGGAGAAGGACGGGAATAGGGAAGAGGAAAGGGCTAGGGCCTCCGGTAACCTCACTCACACGGCGAAAAGCAATCATTGCTTCACTGCCGGTTTTCTGTGAGGCCGTGGTGTCGAGCGGAGTCGAGCCGGCCCATACGTGCCGAAGCATGGCTCTCCCACGTAAAACCTTTTGTGGCGACACCTTCATAAAATAGAACATATTTCAGCGCTATGTACTGCAGACAAGCTAATCTAAATAGTAACGGCTGATTCTGTTTCGGGCAATAAAAGGTCTCGCTGATTATAATTATTTTATATATACAACTTCCCAACATCAAGCGTTGGACCGCAGTGCACCGGGCATGATCCTAGCTGGATGACCTAGCCTGGTCAGAGGATCGTCTCTTTGTGTTCGAGAGACATCATATCCTGGTTTTATTGTCCTCTGCTGGTTAATAATTGATAGTGACAAAGTAACCAATCAAATTTGCACGTTTTATCCGTATACAGCAAAGCGAAATCTAGTTAGAGTTACACCGTTTCTAATTAGGTTACCAATACATACATAATATTATAGACCAGTAAATATAGCTCTTGCACGGCAATTTAATTAATAAGTTCTAACGTAGTGTTCCAATTTATTTTAGCTTAGATATAATCCCATGTACGTGCATTTGTGCGGAATACGGTTAATGTGTCAATACGTTACGGAATTAGTGATATTGGAATATGGACACGGGTAATATTCAACGATAAAATGTAAGTGAAACTGAGAGAACATTAATTAAAGCAAGTGAAAATGAAAATAATGAAGATGAAGGTTATTGAGATTTGAAAAGAGAATTGTTTAAAATGTTATGAGAATTAAGTATTCAATAAATACTAATTAAATTTATAGAAAATAGAAAAATATTACCTGCTAAGATATCAAAATCAAAGGAGTGGAGTTCAGATATTTATTTTAATAAATCAGTTGTGAATGTCCTACACTGCAGTAAAAGGAGATGATCTTAAATAAGGCCAATAATAATAAGGAATGGAAAAATTACAATCAATTAGTCAGCGCCACCTCTTGGCCCAATGCTGAGCTAAGAACCATTTTTGTATCCTATTAGTTTTAAGTCACTATTTCGTAATCAATAGTATCCTAATGTAATTTTAATATGTAGAATAATTTACTGTTTAAACAGTTACTATGCTCACTCATGTTACATAGGAGTATATAATAAATTCATTTGTTTCTTTCTTTCTTACAGATAAAACCATTAATTTAATAGCCCTTAATCCTTCCCTCTCATCCTCTTTCCTTTCCCCTCCTCTCCCCCTCTTTCCCTCTTCCACTACTCCTACCTTAAAGGACGGCAATGCACTTGTAACTCTTGAGTTGCAGGTGCCCAAGGGCGGCGGTAATAATTTACCATCAGGTGATCCGTCTGCTCGTTTGCCCCCTATACCATAAAAAAGAGGTAAACTTAACTGAAGTAATATTCAGTCGGCTAAAAGTCTAAAGGTGTTATTTTTAATTTATTATACAAATCACATTACGGGAACATTTCTAGGCCGTCTTAGTAATTCTCATTTCCGCACCGAGAGATACCCTGACCACAATACGAATTACCGCCAGATAGACTTAGTAATAAATTGTACAATTTACTCCCGGGTCGAGTAATCCTGGTCAGCCTTATAGCTTATGCAACCTCTTAACTCTCCCTATTACAATATATGGAGTCTGTTTGCATGTCTACGTTGCGTGCGGCACGAATCTTTGTCGACATCATCACGTACCTTCAATCTTTACATTACATGGTCAATTCGCTCTACCTTTGTTTTGTTAATTACAAAACTTATTTTGATGAATAGTGACTGCCTTAACTCATGCATCACTTGTTTTATCAACACGCATAGCCAGGCAAAAATAAGCCGATTAGTATCCCGGTTTTCTTGCGCTCTGCAGCCCCCAGAGCTCTACGGGCTTACCTAAAATACGTTAATAGTGTAATTTTCTGTACTTAACAGTAACATAGATATTTATAACAACTAGAGATCACTTGGTGGTCGAATTTCGACCATGGTTTATTTAATTGGCCAGTATATAACATGAACACATATTTTGGACGCGTGTAACTTGATGCAGTGGTTTTGGTGGTGTAAGACATTCTTTCAAAAGTGTAGCTGCACTTCTAATATATATAAACTATAAATATTCCATATGTCACGTTAATGCGTTTCTAAAGTTTTCTAAAAAACAAAGAACTTACTGAATACAATTTATGACAGAGAACAAACTATTATTTTTCATAGTAGTAATAATATATAATATACCCGCGCGCCCCAGCTTCGCACGGGTGTAATGTAGACACTAATGTGGTGAACAATTATCGTCAAATGATAATACAAATTAACACAAAACAATATTAAACTATACGTATAACCTTCATCTTGAATCGCGCTATCGATTGATGTAAACTGAATTAAAATCCGTGGCGTAGTTTAAAAGATCTAAGCGTACAAACGGCGGAAGCGACTTTGTTTTATACTATGTAAAGATGCAGGTATGTGATGGTTTCGAAGAAAAATAATTTATAACTACATTCAGAAACTATGAACAAAGCGGACAAAATCTGTGTTCTTTTGAAGTGAAAACTTTTTTAAGCACGTTGGGCTCTTTTGGTATGATGAAAAAAGAACTGAACTCGCGTGACAGTCACGCTCAGATGACATATATACAGATGTGTATGTATATGTTTATATATGTGTGTACGTGTTTTCACTTCTGACGTGCAGTCCTACGACTTAGTTTTTTTTTAATCGGGCACTCATATGATATACTTTCCAAAGATATCATACATAACTACTTTTTTTATCAAACTTTTTAGTCGGAAGCATTTCAAGATGACTATTGCTAAAGAAGATCTGCCAAAATGGTACTGGATTGTACATTTACACAAATAAATTTAGTATATTATGTTAGTCATTTTATGCGGTTTACTATGATATAAGATAGAAAGCTGTAACTAGTGGCAATGTATTATTTTATCAAATTTAATAATTCACTATTTACAATTCACCATAATAGTTTACGTGAAAAGGTACATGTCAAGTGTAGTGCAGTGATTGTTACTAAAAAAAAAATTACAAACATTCAGTATTGTGGGTCAATAATTGAAACATGTTATTAATAAAATAATGCAAAATAAAAATAAAATCGATAGAATAAAAACTCTAAGTAGGTATATTCTCTTTTTTGGTAAAAAAAAACTGGGTTGGTACGATCGGTGGATTATAAGAGTCGATATTATTTGGCAGCCGCTGTTTTTATGTTCGTATGTCCCTTTTTGTTTGAGAAACCGCTTGTTGGTAACTGTCAATATGTTTGTTGATAGTGGTGATATTTAAATTGGACAGCAAAATAAAAAAATGCACCAATCACATTTCTAGATGATATATTAGTATAAAGATGTATGTAGAAAAGTAAGAAATTGATTAAAATAACTTGAGAGGCCATTATTATTAAAATTCTATGTCTGACTCTTGAGTAATCTTTGAACTTACATATATATCTCACACCCCAATAACTATCGAAGTCAAATAAAGTTTAATGTTGGTCTGAAACACGAATGCATAAAATTGGCAAAGTTTTAACATTCTACAGCCTTGGTACCAATACAACATACAAAGTGGCGCATCTTCTTTGTATTTAAAGCTTGTTTTGCTTAAAAAGAAAATAACAATGGGAAAGTAAGGTCCTTGAAGAACACTTATCAAAATCAATACAAATAGACTGTTGAGGACCATTGTGATGAATGAGCAGACTTGACAAACAGGAGTAAGAGGCTTTTCAAAGGGCTTTCAAATCTTAGCTACTTCACTGGGGAAGTATCTCCATCCTACAAAAAAGATTAGTAAAAGACTATTACCAGCATAATGTTATGATTTATTAGATTCACTTATGTTTCATGAGGAGGGGAATTTGAAGGGAATTAGCAAGAACAAAGGCGCCAACAAAAATGTTTTTTCAATTCTTTATTTTAATTAATTTGCATTCTTGTTTCCTATTTAAATAAGTAATATAATTTTAATTTAGCGGAATATTTTAATTTAGCGGAATATTTTAATTTAGCGGAATATTTTAATTTAGCGGAATATTTTAATTTAGCGGAATATTTTAATTTAGCGGAATATTTTTCTCAGCATTGTCTAATTCCATTATTTCTTTCTATTTAACGCTTAACTTTCCCAAGACAAATTCTCTGATTACGTGCAGTCTTAAGACTGATTCTCTTCGTTGACTTCGGTAGTAGACAGAGTGCTAGAGAAAGGTGAGCCCATATTTTAGTGTAGAGTAATATGTAGCAAATAGTTTCTTAAGCTTAAAAAAATATGGGTTTATTTTTGTTTTTATAAAACCCCCACGTGTCATCACCTTACCGGAGCTAACGGTGAATTGGTTTGTCGGAATCAAGCCGAGTAAAACCACACGGTGTTCCGTCACGAGTGGGTCTATTGCTAGGGATCCGGGTATACTCTAAGAAGAAAGCCTCCGGAAACCTCTGCAGACCTTGGCCGCCTATTGATCAGTAGGCGGCCATACCGTGGAGTACGAGGGCCTAGCCCCCCTCCGGCTCAGAGAAGCGCACGCGGAACACATCGCGCCCCCTTCTCAGGCTTGGTTCTACTACAGCCCTACCCGTTACCCCCAGGCCAGCGCTCATGGAGGCCTGAGATCGTTCTGTACTCTCCGGCTCCTGGTGCGTCTTCTGCGGAACCGGAGAGTACTCGTCCTCCGCCGTACCCTTTCCGCCGCCTCTTTAGCTAACATCACTTCCTCGCAAAATGAGGCTGCGGAATCTACACGCACGCACTTCGGACCATAGACCACAACCATGGTCTCCAGTAATAGGCTTCCCGCACCGCTTTTCCCAGTGCAGGTTTCTAAACAACATATTATGAATTTTCATGTAACTTTTTATGATTAATTAAATTATTTATTATTCACGGGGGTTTAGGGTCGTATAGTAGAATACGACCCTAAAATATGACCACACCGTTCCATAACGGCCTGTTTAATTATGTGTTTCAGAAATATCTGGCAAATACTGCTTAGATACAGCGTCATTTCTCAATGAATGTCAAAAATAATGATTTATTATATTGCATCTTTGTCTTCACCCTAAAAAATTACGAAATCTTATGTTCCTTGCTACCAAGAGATAAACAAACTTTTTGTCTAATCACGGTCGCTGCTTAAACCTTTTACAAAGTTTCGGAAACCATTATCCTGAACTTTTTTTCAAAGATCGACAAAGATACGAATTTGGTTTCGTAGCAATTTTGAAGTTATCTGCTACACCTAACCAAGAACTTTTAATGGGGAGACAACCTAAGCTCTTTATAACAAAAGAGGTCTTTAAAGTTCTATAGACTTGAGTGCTTAAGTAAAGATCGCTCACTCATTAAATAAATAGCGATAGTCGTAACAATGCAATAACACATCCGATACATTATGAGCTTCTACTTTTGGTCTTTAAAATTTGTCAATCCTCATTCATGCTAGTGGCTCAGCAGCAGTAGACCTCGCAAGTATTGAAGTGTATCATTACAGGTTCCTTCAAATAAATTTTCATTTTAACCCCCTCCATCTGCCTAATTTTACAATACCTTAACAGAACCTTGTTTTAATTTGATGATTTCTTTGTAGAACAATCGAACGTTTTTTTTTATAACTTGACACATCTCACACACGGCTGTTTGATCCCAAACTAGGCAGAGCTTGTACTATGGTAACCAGATTGCTCATAACTATACTTATATATTTCTAAATACATACATATTACAGATAAATTACACCCAGACACAGAACAAATGATCGTGCTCATCACACAATTATTTGTCCTGGGTGGGAACCGAATCCACGACCTGGCTCAGCAGTCAGGGTCACTAACCCTTAAACCAACAGGCCAGTCAAGCAAACTTCTTTTTTTTTCTCTACCTTTAGCTTTTTTCCTCTCCTTTTTTTACAAAATCTTGTCCAGAATTTAGTACTTACCAATAGATCGAAATATTTATGTGAATTTGGCTCTTTTAAATTAGCGTTAATAACATACCTAACATCTACCAAACAGTTTTCAAATATATTGAAGTTTGGAATGGGGCCCAAAATACGATCCTTATTTAGGATTCTAAAATTATATGTATAAAATTGGTGTGTATAATTAATTCGTGAGTTTATTTGTATGTCAATCTTTACATTAAGATCTTATGGTAATATTTAGGCTGTTGGTAAGCTGTTGAAAAACGTTAACATTTATCCTGCAGAAGACAAATGTATTCTTAGGAGAATGACGGCCACAAGCGCTGCTTCAATTTGTCAATCCTCTCGTAAAGTTTGCATCGATTACAGGCTGATGAGGTACCGTTACGAGTGAGCCAATAAGGAAATAAGAGGCTACGAGGCCAGCATAGATAGGCGGATCCTGTGACAAAAATGTCATTGGTTTATAATGCAAACTTGAGTCTTAAAGAAATGTCGTCACTAGTTAAGACACATTTTGTTGCATTTTCTGAATAAATGCGTTGTGCCTTACTTAGACATGGTATGAATCTGCTGAATGCAGCTGAGGAAACCTTTTTAGTGAGATCAGTTACCAGTCCTGTCTGAAGAGCCTTGATTGCGAAGCAAATATAAATAAAAAGAAAAATGTGAAATATATTGGTAAAAACAATCATGTTTGTATTAACTTGACTTACTCTTACAGTTAAATATTATCAATAGTAGCAGGACGAAGTCAATACTTGTATCAAGGAAAGAAAACTCGAAAAGCGTTTTATTGCCCCGTAAAATTCCTCTCTTCCAAACGCCAATATTTGCCCCAAATATTTAAGATAAATGTTGACGACCTAAATTCTAAACTAGAGGGTTTTGAAGTGAAAACTTCTTTAGCGGCGTTGTGCACTTTTTGGGATGGGTAAAAATTTTTAAACTCGCGTCAGGAGACGTGGCCCTCATCGAAAATGTGTCCGCGTCAGAACACGTGACCCTGATCGAAAATGTGTCCGAATTTCATATATTTAAAAAAATATTTATATGGCATCTGTGGATTCTGCGCGATACTACTGTAGTTTGATATGTACTAATTATCCATATTTAGGCAAATTTCACAGATGGCGCAATTTTAATTTCGATATTTTACAATATTTACTATAAGCATTTATTTTGTTTAGTTCGTTCCAACAAATTATATATGTGAATTATAGATGTGTGTGTGATGTGCAAATAAATTGTGAAGTTATGTTTTCACTTCTGACGTGCAGCCCTACGACTGACTGTTTTTTTTTTGTGACAAGTAATTAATGCTTAAAAGTAATGGGATATTTTGTATGATAAATATAGTGTGAAATGTTTAGTCGGCCTCCTACTTCAATTATATTTTATTCGTTATAACGAACTAAGTTAATTATTTTTATGATGAAGTTGTTAATATTTTAATGTGTTGTATTCATTTGTGAAGCTTTCCAGTTGCTCTGTGTATAATATTAAATTTTCTGCATTGTATAATGCCGAACGGCATAAAATCAAGGTTATATTAATGCGATTTTTGCACATTTTATGTAAATACTACTAGGTATAACCAAAGATATGAATTTGAATTGGAAAACCCACATTAAAAACATCCGATCAAACATATCTAGATTCCCCTATGCCCTCAGAGAAATAAAAAACCACTGTCTTACAAACGCCATTGACCACCTACTACGCCTACGCATATGCGTGGCTTAGCTACGGAATCATAATGATGGGAAATAGCACTGACACACCTCTTTTTATTCACATTAACATAGAACAAACTGACAGTTGTCAACCCTATTTCAAAAAACATAAAATACTTACATTACCATGCATCTATATTCTAGAAATAACAAGACACAATATTACCTTCTTTACAAAACGCGGAGACAAACAGGCAAATAGATCGCTTAGATTTAATAATAGATTATTGTTGCCTACTTCTAATATGACCCTACATTCAAATAGTCCACATGTAGTGTATGAAAATTTATAATGTGCTTCCTAAATCTATAAAGACAGAAAATAGTGATAAAACATTTCTATATAAAATAAAACAAATGCTAATTAATAAAGCCTATTGGTCAGGCGTGTAAATAGCCCGACCAGGGTGTGATTGCTCAACAGTTAGCGTACGAGGTGTAGGGAAGTAAACCACTTCTATCGATCAAAACAATCATGCCAGCACTAACCTGCAACACCGACCAAGTCCCGATCCTCCAGAAGGCAGCGAGCAGCGGCGAGGTTTCTACGGTCTCTTGCAAGGTATTGACCGGCCGGTCACGATCGTAGACTGGAGCACTCCACATACACCTTGTAAAGGTTACAAGCGAGTCCAAACACTACACGGCTATAGGACTAACGGAAAATCAGCTTCTTTTCACGAGAAATATAACTGATGTCCGTGGCGGAACAAAATTTTTATATTAAAGGCGTCTTCTTAGCGAAAAGCGATGAGAGCAGGGTATGTCCGTTTTTTTCTTGCACCAATCAGGTGCAGCGCGTTTACATTATTTGAAGACTGCTAACGCCATCTCTTGAGATCGTCGAGTACATTGGCAATATTACAGCAGTACCAGCACTAATTGCATTCGACAAACAGAATGTGGTTTACTATAAAGACTATGAAATTTATAATATAACGAAATATATTATGGTGCGATTATGTATGCATTTTATAAATATATTGGCGCTCCACCATGCACCCCGCCTTGGAACATCACAAGATGTTTCAAAACACGCGAATTTTCTAACTGACTGAGAGTAACACATGCATTATGCGATTAAATAATAAATATGATAAATATAGCGGCCTAAACTAAAAAATAAGGTTTAAACTAAGTTGAATTTATTGTGTAGGAATAGGATATAATTTAGTTACAGCGCGTTTGTAAATTCCAGTTTGCGTTTTAACTATCGCCACGCGTACAACGTTATCAGAGCCTCTGAACACGTCCGTAATTACTCCTAACGGCCAATGCAACGGTGGAGAATTCTCCTGCTCAAGAAGAACAACAGTTCCGATTTCTACCGGTTTGTCGGGAGTAGCCCATTTTGCCTAACTTGCAACGTGTGCAAATACTCTAAGTGCCATTTCTTCCAAAAGGATTGGACCATACTATCTAACAACTTTTTACGTTCTAACAGACTCAATCGTTGATCTGACAAATCAGCAGCGGGTAAATATTGCAACGGAGTAGACATCAAAAAATGCGCGGGAGTTAACACCTCAGGATAAGGGTCTGACGATAATACGCTCAATGGACGAGAGTTAAGAATACACTCTATCTGAGTAAGAACAGTTTGCAGTTCTTCGTATGTAAGTAACTGACTTCCTATTACTCTATATAAATGCGTTTTCATGCTCTTTATATTCCCTTCCCACATCCCACCAAAATTTGGTGATCTTGGGGGAATCATCTTCCACTCTATGCGTCGAGAGAGCAACTCATTCGACAGCGCGTTTTTGAAGCTAGAGTTCAATAAAAAACTATACAGCTCATTTAAATGTGCCTTCGCACCGATGAAAGTAGATCCATTATCGGAATAGAGACATGAAACTGGTCCCCGACGGGAAATAAAGCGTTTAAAGGCGGCTAGAAAGTTTTCAGTAGTTAAATCACTGGTCACTTCAATATGTAGACTACGTGTGACCATGCAAACAAAAAGAACGATGTACGCCTTTTGCGCATGTTGACCTCTGCGGCGAGAAAGGATTGTCCTTATCGGACCAGCGTAATCTACACCAGTGTGACAAAATGCCTTGGCCTCTGAAACACGGTAATCAGGAAGATCAGCCATTATAGGCGTTGGATGCGTTGGGTTGCATTTAAAGCAAGTGTTGCACTTTCGCAACTTGGACCTGATAACAGTCCTGGCATCCAAGATCCAGTAGCGTTGTCGTATAATAGACATAAGAAGTCCAGGTCCGGTGTGACAATTAACAACATGAAAATGCTGTATTATTAAGTCAACGACATGATCGCGTTTAGGGAGGAGAACCGGATGTTTAGCTTCGAAAGGAAGCATTGATCCAGAAAGTCTTCCTCCAATGCGTAAAATCCCTTGTTTGTCTAAGAAGACGAAGAGGCTTTGCAGCTTTTTTGAAGGTAATTTATCAGCCTTGATCAATTTGATATCTTCACAGAAGTGCACAGATTGAACGGCGAGAATTAACGCATTCTCAGCACTTGTCAACCCTGCTATAGAACGAGGTTCGACCTTAACTTTAGGTCTTGCGAATTTTAATACATATGCGGTGATACGTAGCAACTTTTTCCAAGAAGAAACACGTTGTGCTAACGTACACAGCAACGGCGGCTCTGTGTGAGTAATGGCAGCCAACACATTTGCCTTGAGTTCAGGCAAGACAGAGCAATTATTAAGCGAAAATGGCTGAATCGGCCACTTCTCAGATGAGCTGCGAATCCACGGAGGACCTTTCCACCACAAATCGTGGGTCAAAAGTTGCGATGGAAGCATACCACGCGAAAGACAATCACTTGGATTACTAGCTCCGGCAATATGATAAATATGTTTAGAGTCCAAGTTTTCTTGGCACTGAGCGACGCGATTACCGACGAAAACTGACCAACGATGTGGTGAAGAATGAACCCATGATAAAGCAATAGTGGAATCAGAAAATGCGTATATCCCGGCAATGGTCATACGTGTTGCATATGTGTCTCGCACAGTTTTTATTAATTTTGACATAAGTAAAATAGCGCATAATTCTAAGCGAGCGAGCGTAGTGATTTTTGTTGGCGAAACCTTTGATTTAGCGCAAAGAATGCGAGTTTGAATGCCAGACGGGTAGGTACAATGGGCATAAATGACACATCCCAGACCATTCATGCTAGCATCACAAAAAGCAACAAGACGTAATTCACAACCAACTTTGACGCCTACATGACGTGGAATCCTTAAAGTGTCAAGCATTTGAAGTTCTTGCGCAAGAGCGAAAAAACGGGTGCGTATGTGCTCCGGTGCACGATCGTCCCAATCACACTTGCTGAGCCACAGTTCCTTAATTAACAACTTGGCATAGAGAATCACAGGCGCGACCAATCCGAGCACGTCAAATAGTCGTGCAACCATCGAGAGTATGTTTCTCTTGGTGCACCTTTCATTAATTGCGGCGCATGTGAAATGAAAATTATCTTCACATGGTTCCCATGAGAGACCTAAGACCTTAGAGACATTATTGTCAACATCAAAATCAAGCGACTTGCGGTGCGTGTCGGGAAGCGAGTCAAGTAGCACTGGTGAATTGCTAGACCACTTCACTAAGTCAAAGTCACCCGATTTGAAAAACTTAATCAAGTTGTGAGCTAATTGCGTGGCAGTATCCTCATTTGCAATAGAAAGAACCAAATCGTCCATATACAGACAGGTCTCTGCCACTTTCGCGGCATCAGGATAGAGCGGACTCATGTCAGTAGCCAGCTGTCGCACAGTGCGCATAGCTATGTAAGGGCTTGACTTGAGACCGAAAGGTTGCCTATTAAAGGCATAAGTTCGAATTTTTTCCGATTCGTTGAATCTAAATAAAATGCGTAGGTATTTATGTTGGTCTACTGGTACACCAATCCGTAAATAATATTGTTTTATATCAGCGTTCATTGCAATAGGAAATAATCTAAAACCTAACAATAATAAAAACAGATCGGCCTGTAAATTGGGTCCAATATGTAATATATCGTTAAGCGAAAGTCCTGTATGCGTTTTAGCACTCGCGTCCAATACGATGCGCGGCATCGGTTTATCAGGTCGGACTACTGCGTGATGCGGTATATAATAACCATCAGAGGACAGCTCAGATTCTTTAACAGGACTGAGGTAATTGTTATCAATATAATCCTGAATAACCTTGTTATAATTTTCGCGCACTATCGGTGCCTGACGGAGCTTACGCTCGAGTGAAACGAAACGGCGATAAGCGGTAGCGTGCGAATTACCTAATTCCGAAGGGTCCCTACAGAACGGTAATGCAACTGTATAACGACCTACGTCGTCACGGGTCACGGTAGCCGTGAAAATATTTTCGCAATCTGTCTCCTCTGGTGACAACAAGCGTTTCATGGGTACTTCTTCAAGTTCCCAGAACTTTTGCACTATATCATTAAGCGCTAACGCAGAAAAAGACGCGGCAGTAGGTAAAATATGTTTACGCGGGTAATCTCCCATAAGTACGTAACCAAATGTTGTAGATAAAGCACACGGTGCGCGCGGCCCACACTCGACCATATTTCCTAAGTATATAAATGGGAATAGCTGGGCACCTAACAATAAATCAATCTTGCCCGGAATATTCCAGCTTAAGTCAGCGAGCGGAAGGTTACGAAAATCTACTACATTCTACAACAAGCGCATGTATAGTGTATTTCTGATCCGGATAAATACGGGATTCAATGTCTAAATGAACATAACCGATTATCGGACTTGAAGCGGAACCAACACCTTTAACATAGGAATTATTCAACGGTATTATCGGTAAATTTAATAAACTAGAACAAGCAGATGTTATTAGATTATTCTGCGAGCCATTATCTATCAAACACCTAACTACAGATTTGATACCAGCGCTACCCTTAGAGCGCGCGTATACCTGAGCGGTTGACAAAAGTATATCACCCTTATGACAAGAAGTGTAAGACTGTGTATGTGTAACTGGTTCTGTAGCAAGCGGGGGCGCTCGAATGCATGACGAAGTCGTGTGAGCGCGATGAGAAGGCGCGGGCGAAGTAACGGTCGCTCGATGAGCGGGCGGCGGCGAGTACGCGACGGCGGTATTTACCATAGCCGCATGCGATTGCGAATTATTACTATCAAAATGCAATAACCTATGGTGTCTTTTATTACAGAAACAGACTGACGTACTCTTACAATCCGGAAGTTTATGTAAAGTGCTTAAACAATTAACGCAACCGTACTTCGATTTAATAAACTCATATCTAGCCCTTGCGTCTCGCATATTTTTAAACTGAGCGCAATCATATAAATGTCGATGGTTACCACTACACAAACAACAATTCGCGGTAACTGCTGCGTAAGATTTGGAGGTGTGATGAACGCGCCGGTCGCGTGAGGGCGACGTAACAACAGCAGCGGGTTTCGTATATGACGAATTTCGCGGGTTTGAGCGCTCCAAAATCTTAGCCTGATCTTGTATAAAAGCGATAAGCTGTTGTGTCGTAGGCACTTCCACATCCCGAATCGAAAGTTCAAAGGCTTGGATGGTTTGAGGATCCATCCTTCTCAAAGCGCATTGAAGAAAAATAAAATCAGTTAGATCTGTTATGCCTAATTCTTTTAGAGCTGAAATCGAAGCGGAGTATTTACTAACAAAGGTATCAAGAGCGTTCGCAGTGTGCGAGCAAGTTTTTAAGTCCAGTATATTATTGAGATAATATGTACCTAATGAGCGTTTGTCGTGGTATTTCTTAACCAAACTATCCCACAGTATTTTATATGTTTCACCTGACGGAATAATACCGGAAGTGAATTTTAGTGCGTCGTGGGTGAGTTTAGAAATTAGATACTGTACACGTTGCGAGTCAGAAAGCTGTTGATTCAAATGAATATTAGCTTTAAAAGACTGATAAAAGGTATTCCAGTTTTCAGGGCGTCCGTCAAAACTCGGAATTACTAAAGGTTCTAATTTCACTACGGACTTGATCGAGCTACTGGTCTCGAGTGAACGCACCTTAGAAGTGGTTAATATTTTATTTCTAACGCGTTTAACTCTCGAGTATAAATCATCAAATGAATCGAGGCAAGAATACTCGGGATTGACCGTAATCTTTGATAACAAATTTATATTATTTATTTTATCAACAATGGACTCAAATTTATCGCGTAACTCATCTATTATCTCCGTTTCAGCCAGAAAATTCTCGTTAGCTCGCGTTGATGAATCGAAAGAAATTATACCTTTCGACGATGTGTACATACGATTAATACGTTGAAATAATAATTCTTTCTTTTGATTCAACATAACCAACATGACTTCGCGGCTTGATTCGCTTTCCGTCATGTTTATAAAATAATACCACAATACAACTACAAAGTGATAGGTATATCTACCTAGTAGTGTAAAAACACAAGTTAAATTTAAATCCTAAAATGACTTAGCGTAAAGTACAGTGGTGGAGCGGTTAATAAGTGGGTAGGTATAAATAAGTTCAACTAAATTGAGTATAATGGATATTATTACCAATTAATACGTAATTCACCAAATCTAACAATTAATTATATTTAAATACGAGTCTACCAATATTTACGTAGTTCTCGTGCGTTTTAAACACAGAATTTACCAATTTTACGTAAATCTGTGAGCGAGGAAAAATGGCGGCAAGAATTCACTAGAATTACGTGAATCTTTTTTATGATATGAATAGAAAAGTAAATTCACCAATATTTACGTGAATCACTGGCCTATCCGTACTCGTAAGGACCAAATTTTATGGTCAGGCGTGTAAATAGCCCGACCAGGGTGTGATTGCTCAACAGTTAGCGTACGAGGTGTAGGGAAGTAAACCACTTCTATCGATCAAAACAATCATGCCAGCACTAACCTGCAACACCGACCAAGTCCCGATCCTCCAGAAGGCAGCGAGCAGCGGCGAGGTTTCTACGGTCTCTTGCAAGGTATTGACCGGCCGGTCACGATCGTAGACTGGAGCACTCCACATACACCTTGTAAAGGTTACAAGCGAGTCCAAACACTACACGGCTATAGGACTAACGGAAAACCAGCTTCTTTTCACGAGAAATATAACTGATGTCCGTGGCGGAACAAAATTTTTATATTAAAGGCGTCTTCTTAGCGAAAAGCGATGAGAGCAGGGTATGTCCGTTTTTTTCTTGCACCAATCAGGTGCAGCGCGTTTACATTATTTGAAGACTGCTAACGCCATCTCTTGAGATCGTCGAGTACATTGGCAATATTACAGCAGTACCAGCACTAATTGCATTCGACAAACAGAATGTGGTTTACTATAAAGACTATGAAATTTATAATATAACGAAATATATTATGGTGCGATTATGTATGCATTTTATAAATATATTGGCGCTCCACCACCTATTACGATATCAAAGAATACATGAACGATAAAGAACTAAAATAATGGATATTTGGACAAAAACTGGTCGTAAAAGTATATAAAAATATATTTTTTTTTTATATAGCCAATATCAAAAAATAGCATACATCTGTAATATAATTAAATAAATAAAAATCTTTTCCCAACAAAGTTGGGGTCGGCTTTCAGGCCTTTCAGTCTAACTACGATACGGCCGAACTTCGATATTTTACGTGAAACGACTGCCATCAGACCTCTACAACCCTATTCTACTAGGCGATATCGAAGTTCTGTAGTTAGACCCGGTTGTCGGACCTTTTAGGGCTCTAACTACCCGTAACGAATGCCACAGATATTCATATGGCAACCAAGACCAACGGCTCTCCAAGGCACGGAGGTGTCTCGATGTGTTAAGAATAGTCAGCCATCCTAATACGGACTTGGCTAATATTACTTAACCTTTATCAAAGACTACAATAGTATATAGGATATAGACAGGCAGCTCTGCTTCTTTTTATTGACGACACAAATCTCTGCCTAGTGGTCAGATACCGAAAACTAATATAATATACATATCTATAGGTACAAATATATATACAATTGAACAATATATAGGTACCTACTTATACGGTGTATGTATGTGTTTTGTTGTTACTTGTTTCTTGTTTTATTGGTTCTAACATGAGAATTTTATACTTTAACTAATTAGTGTATGTTTATGACTAATCTACGATTTTTATATTCAAACCAAAACTTTTATTGCAAAAAGAAAAGCACAAGAAACCGGCAATCGGTACTCATACGCAGCCATTTGCAATATAAGTGAAGTGTTGCCAACCTAATATTAATAAGTTCCAAATATTTAAAAAAAATTGTTGATTGTTACGATTGTATTTTTAATTAATATTATTGTGTGTTGGTGAACAAATTGTTGTTTGTATAAAACTTTAAGTGGTTTTAGATATTTAATATGCAATATTTTGTTATTTACAAATGCGAATTTTGAATCGTAATACATTTGAGAGTAATAAATTTCCCCTCATACAAATCATAAATTTAAATATTGTAACACAGTAATTTTAGTTCCAGTATCTATCCTTGGGATGGCACTGGACTCAATAAAAAAAGTGCAATTCTTTTATGTTCCAAGATGCCATAGCATGACCTTTATAATGTGCTAACCTGCTCAGTTACAACTTAGCCACGAGCCCTTAGCATATTAGTACATCATTATACATATTTAGAAAAACACATTCAAATATATTAATATAGAAATTGAATAAAATAATAATAAGGTCATTAATATATTAATTTACAGCAAAATGTTATTAAAACTAATATTATAATTTAAGATATTAATTTTTCCCTAAAAACATCAGTGCAATAAATTAATAATTATAATAACACAGCTTCCTCCTCTCTTCTCAGTTGCCATGCCCTACAGGGTCCATAATGTACTGGAATTATTGTTTTAACACCTTTGTAACATATAGAGTGCAATAAATTGATTTGATATGATTTGAAAAAAAAAAGTTCATTTGTACGTTTTTAGATAAGAGTAAATAGTATTTGGCCTAATTATATAAATAAGGACTAAAACTTCTAACAATTTCTCAGTCAACTTTATAAAGAAAACAAGTATTCCCTCTTAACCCCCCGCAGTAAGTAGATAGGAACTGTTCTTTAAAGATATTAATTAGCTCTTTGTAAACAGTTACCAATTAACTTGAGTTTAAACGGCTGAAGATTTTGTCGAGTTGCAAACTCTTTAAGGCACTAATAGATTTATTATTTAGTGTGTGTACCTTTGAAGAAACGTGAGAATTGAAAAATCAAATAAACTGTAACTTTTCAGACCTTTTAACTTACTTCATCAACATATTACAAAATAAAACCGATCGGAAATTGATAACTCAGAAAATGTTTTCATATCTTTTTTTTTATGTAGGATGTTAATCTCAGCAGATTTCAAGGTCTGCCGTTACGGGAAAGTACTTTTCCTCTACCAAAAGCAACGGTCAACTATCATGACTAAAGTGTTCCATCTATATATTATGAAATTGGTATTAGACTGGTGAATAGAGTTTCCAGAGCTTCAATGGAGTAATATCATGGATATTGCGAACGTTAATAAACACCGATAACCATCAGATGAACCGTGCGCTTATTTATAAACTTAGTAATATGAAAAGGATATAAATATATAGTGCTGTTAGAACCAGACAGTATGTAGGTACATAATATACATGATGATAATAAAATATTTGAATTGGTCAACGTAATAACATTCAGGTTGACAGTTATCAAATGTTTTTTAAATTATACGGTTTTACTCACGTGTATATTTCGGGGATGCCCGACTAGTTTCGGACCCGACGGGGGCCCTTTATCAAGGGGTGAGGCGTCCTGCCGCGCCGGTTGCAGGTGCCAGACTGGATTGTTGTCTATCCCACCGATTCATTTGTCGTAATGACCGCCGGGATGTGGACGCCTCACCCCTTGATAAAGGGCCCCCGTCGGGTCCGAAACTAGTCGGGCATCCCCGAAATATACACGTGAGTAAAACCGTATAATTTAAATAATATGAATACCACTCACGAAAGTTTTTATTCGAGTTATCAAATGGTATGAAAGTGTAGACATTCGCGACAAAAATAAAGCTGTGCTTTAGATCAGAGTAACACACAGTTCATTTTGATCCAAAACCTGACATAGTCTTTATAAATAGTAAATAAATAGTAACGTATCGATTTCAATTCCTTTTTAAACGTTAAAATTGATACGATGACTTTGACGAAAGTCATATATACCACATACATACATTTGTAAAGCATAATGGAATACTAAATAATAAAAAGCAAATGTAACTGTCTGTGTGTCTGTCTGTCAAACAAAATTACGTAAACATTTAAGCATTACGTCATTATAAAATCCCAATAGCACATGCCTAACTGTCAGCTAGCTATAAACTTCAGCAGGATAAAAAAAATATATATATAGGATATTTATATAGGAATACGATATTGGTGCCGATTCTATTGTACACTCGACTAAACTAAAACCTGACTTAATTTCTTCATATGAAATTAACCTAGTGTTCTTCGTAATATGGTCTATTTGTTACTAGCATATATTTCTCAGCGCCGCTAAATTTCACTAACACCTGTCAACGTATACTCAACTTTATTTCCACGCAGCGAGAGTCTCCATTTATTCAAACGCTGTATAGTTGCCGTATAAAAACTTGTTCAAAACGAACAAGGATGACATGTTTTTAATCTACACCTACGAAGACGCTTACTAAAAACACAGAGCAAAAGAGATGGCATTCAACGGATAGCGGCTCTCGCTACGTTGTTTTAAAGTTTATTTAAGCGTATCAGACTTTAGTCGACAAAAAAAAAATTATTTCGATAGCGAAATAAGTTACCTACTTGTTTCAATTTGAAATAAGACCTTGTTTTGAAGTATACAAGGTTTACATCTTATATGAAGAAAATTTTGTGAATTTTAATTTAGCGAGTGATGTAACAGAATTGGGACCATTGAATACCTACACAAGGTATTTGTACCGGTCGTCACTACGAGTGACGACACTGATATAGCGACGTCAGCTGTCAGCTTTCTAACTGAATCGACCCAAACACTTATACCAATCGGAATGTACTTTATTTAATGCATGCTTGATTTGGCATGCGTTATTGCATTACTATATCAGTAAAAATCGCGACTAATGCAGAATACAAACATACTATGAAGAATTATCTGTAAGTATTCCTATTACTGCTCCGTATCAGAATCGAATTTAGAATACTCATTGGGATGGCGTATTGAGCTTTATCCTGAATCTCGTTTATGCTATGTTAGCTCGATTTTTTTAGTATTTACATAACAATCACAGATCTACAATAGCTTGCTGAAAACAAACCACGAGTATTTTAGCCCACAATTTAATATCGTACGAGACACAAGAACGTACAGCTTAGTTGTTTAAATCGTAAAAGTTATCTCTTGCTTTTAGTTTAACAGTGTCTGGATAAGCTGAATCTATTTACGCTTCAGACGACTTTTTGTCCTCGTTGGAAACTTTAGCTGTTCGAGGAAAAGGCAATAATGTAAGAATACCTGGTTTTCTTAGAGATATTAAAATTCAAAGGTATAACTACTATAAGTTTTGTACGATCTTATTGAAAGAAGAAAAAGTTAGGTTCGTCCAGAAAACAAACCTAATTTTTTTAGACTGTCCTTCGTTTGCGTACGTAAACAAGCCGATGTGTTTACTTTGACGATATCTGTCATTCAATTTACTTTAAACCGTGTAAAATATTTATTTAAAATAAAACAACCATTTAGAATTTCCATTTAACTGTTTTTTGTATGGTAAAAAATAGAAAATACTGTTCTAAGCATAAATGTCATAACTCATAAGTCTATCGCTATGTTCTTTTTGAACTCTACTTACGATTAAGACAAAGTACACCCGGATTCCAAACAA
This sequence comes from Callimorpha dominula, assembly GCA_949752705.1. NCBI lineage: Eukaryota > Metazoa > Arthropoda > Insecta > Lepidoptera > Erebidae > Callimorpha > Callimorpha dominula. The sequence continues at coordinate 3,358,857 of OX456991.1, forward strand.
ATATCTATAAATCAAACAAGCAATTGTTTGACTATTATATGTATTAGATACTATATATTGTCTATACCATCGGTTACTGCTCGGGACCATTGTGCATTGCCAACTCTATCCACGTCAATTCTATAGATCTGTAATAATCCTATCAACAAAGTGTGTATGTGTTGGCTATCGACAGGCTTCTGTTGAGTGGCTTCACCGGTTCAGCCGAGTGTCTGCAAGCAACAATATCTATAGACGTTGCCTGGCTATTCTGAGTATGTCAGGTTTGCTTAGAAGTTTTGCCGATAGTGGCGTATGTGTCGGATCGTTCGGCTCCCTTCAATATAGTTGAGCTGGACTATGGCTGGCGCGTGCGTCATGCTTCGTGAACGAGTGCCATTGGTCGGGGCTGGTCATCTCAAGACTGCTATTACTTAAATATAGTAGTAATTTAAGGGAGTGTTTACATTTTAGAAAAATATCTTACATTATAAATATGTAACAAGAAACTTGTAAATTTTTTTTTAAAAAGAGTGTCGGAGTTTCTTGCCAGTTCTTCTCTATAGGATCTACGTATTGGAACAGGCAAATAACTTCACAACTGACTTACTCTGACTGACTCCCACTGACAATTCAGAAATACCTATAATTAGTCTAATTGAAATTAATGATTTTAACTTTGATTAATTTGATTTTGAACTGCTTTTGTGTACAACTTTGTATAGCTATAGTAAATTAGCATATCAAGATTTATCATTCCGAAACCTATTCACATATAACGGCCTAGTTTAGAAGTATCACGTATGGTTGTATACCCGCCAAGTTCGGAAGTCGCAACAGCTGCGTTCTAAGATTTCGATGCTAATGAACTTAAGTTGCGCCATAAAAGCATATCAAGATATTTGCATTTTAAGCAGCTTCGTAGGGTGACTTCAAAGAACAAAGTTAGATGGTAAATTCAAAAGGAGGAAATGAGTTTTGTTAACCAGGGTTGTAATTATGTTTTCATATCACTGTTTGATATTTAAGTGACTAAAATCTCCGATGTTGTGGCCTGTGTCGAAAAGCTATCACGCCCAATTCCATTCACGGTCTAAGGTTTCTAATTAATACTAAAAATTTACTGTTCTATTAGTAAAGTGATGTAGTAAATGATATGACGGGTGGTAGCGTAATGGCTAAGGCGTCGGACTTGCGCGTTCGACGTGACCGACGTTAACCTACTCCTAACACAAGCAAATGTGTGATCCACGTTACTAGTATTCTTTTCAAAAAAAAAAGAAAAAAAAATGACAGTTTAGAAAAACTAGAAAGCATGCTTTATTAGTGAACCAACTTAATAAGAAAAAGAGTTTCACTATTTACCTCCTAGCTCTATCATTGTACTATGAGTTATTAAGCCGAGAGGTTCACTGTTAGCCACTGAAGAGTTCAACTATCTATCTCCTGGCTCCATGATCAGATCAGCTTTAAAATGCCAAATTATAGTATTGTCATCCTAGTATGATGTAAATACAAAGTTTCATTGTGACAATTAGAAGTAGGTTAAAATTTACTTCTAAGATTTGTTGAAGTTACAAATGAAACTAGTAAAAGTAATTTAGTAAATTATATTACTTTTAAACAAATTCATTTAGTAAATTATATTACTTTTTAACAAAGTCATTTAGTAAATTATAAAAGTTAAGCTTCTTTGATTTCTTTTTATAATATGTGATACATGACAATCTATATAATAGTATATACACAAACTATATATATATATTTCTTTTTTAAAACCGCTTTTTAATACCTAATACATTTAATAAGATATTAAAAAGCGATAGTAAAACAAAAAGACGTGTAGTTTTATACGTCACGTAAAAAAAAAGGTATAAAATATCGTTATACAATCGGTTAACATCGAAATTTTGTTAAAAATTCCAAAGAGCTCATAAACTTCAATGATTTTTTGAATTTTAGTTTTAGTAATTTAAAAAAAAAATTCGTTAATAATTTAAAAAGTTTAAAACCAATATCGCTGAAATTTATAGCAATTTTTAATATAATATAACAAGCTACAATTTCAGAAAGTTTCAGATTTCTACGTACGTGCCTTTGAAAGTTATGAAATGTTCGAAAAATCGCTTTTTTTCAACTTTGACCTTAATTTGCTGTTAAACAAGAGCACTTGGTGACTTTGAACAAACCTCATTTGGTAGGTTATTCAATAGAGAACAAAATGCTTCCGACACATATGACAAAAAAACGAAATATCACAAGAAATGTAAAAATAAGTCTTTTTTTTTCGTTAAACTGTTAAAAAAATTACGGAATTGTCCAGACTGCGGGTATCGAAATTTCTAAGCAGCGCATTTTTACTATTTATCCAAAATGTCAATTTTTGATCATAAAACAGCTAAGTTGACCGGGCAGTCAGTAGCCAGCAAAAAAATGAAAAACAGTGATTTGCTCGTTTACAACACAACAGCTAAATTGGTAGTGACCGCTTGAATCAGCATCATCAATCAACGCCTTTAACGTCATTGCTCCCAAGAATTGTAATGTAATGACACTTCTGACTTTAATGTAATATTACTGTAATTACTAACACCAAATATCGGAATTTTCTAACTTTTTAGGACCAGAAAAGTGTTTATAGTAGAGGGTTTAGCTTAAAGCGCTTTCAGCTTAGAATTTATCAAAGATCTGTGGCGGTCAAAGCGCTTTCAGCTTAGAATTTATCAAAGATCTGTGGCGGTCAAAGCGCTTCAGCTTAGAATTTATCAAAGATCTGTGGCGGTCAAAGCGCTTTCAGCTTAGAATTTATCAAAGATCTGTGGCGGTCAAAGCGCTTTCAACTTAGAATTTGTCAAAGCTTTGTAGTTACTTTATAATGACAACGTAACAAGTGTAATTCATATTTTATTTTAACTCCAAATATGAATCTTCCAGCAATTGTGAATATGTGGATATTCACTTATTTTCGATTTTACACCTACAGACGTGTACCCATATTGTGAGCTAATAAATGGTTTAAACAGTCTTAGGGTTTCACCGCAAATTATTATTTTGCTTGCTCTGCCTGTCCTTACCAATGTGCTCCCTCTAATGAAGAACACGTTCTGTGCTACAGAACAACTTCAATCAATCGATTAGCCTAAGTTAGTCCACTGCTGGACATAGGCCTCTCCCAATGTGCGCCATGGCACCCAGTCCTCCACCTTCCGCATCCAGTCCCCCCCAGCTACCTTCCTCAGGTCGCCGGTCCATCTGACTGGGAAGCGTCCTACCCTCCGTTTACCGATCCGCGGTCTCCACTCTAAGAACAACTTGCGGGTAAGCAATTAAAAAAAAAATTAGGTCACCTACATAGATAACAAAATCAAAAAGTCCTAAAATCAGCCAACACAAACTCCTAACTAAAATGTGCCCTCAACGAGCGATGTTTCAGCCATTTTGGTCTCAAAGACGCAACTATTGTCGCGTACTGGCACATTTTTACATCCACAACAAGGAACCAACCTCTTACCGCCTTATTTATTGTAACCAATGGAAACCTAACAGCGAAAAGTTAAATTGAAAATAAATCTATTCCAGAGACGTATGCTTAGTTAACTTTTATTTCAATGTAAACGGATGTCAACCTTATTGCGCTCAACATTAATGTTTTGTTTACAGTAAATATAAGTTTGTTGGAATCCGTGGAGAGGACCATCAATACAAGAACGGGAAAGGTCAGTGTATTTAAATAAATAATGCAGACATTTCTATAGAAAATAGAGATTTTAATTCCTGTACATAAATTTAAAAATTTTATTCTTTTTTGTGGATCACTGTTTGAAAAACAAGATGACACGAATAATCAGAATAACAATTGATAAGTTATGTAAAAAAACAGACTTATCTATAGTAATATATAAAATTGTAAAGCTGAAGAGTTTGCTTGGTTGAACGCCCTAATCTCAGGAACTACTTTGTCGAATTGAAAAATTATTTTTGTGTTGGATAGCCCATTTATCGAGGACGACTATAGGATATTAACATTACACTACGACCAATAGTAATGGAGCAGGTACCATAAACAAAGATAAAACTGCGGGGATGGCTAATAAATATATATGTATTTAGTGAATATTTTAATACATTTCATCAATCCCTAAGCACAAAGACGAAATTCGAAGTTATTACTTGATCTAAAAACTCTTAAGGCTCACAAAGAGTCCTTGAATTCAATATACAAGCTAAGATACCTAATTAATGATCGCACAAACATTAACTTAGCGCTAATCAAACGATTTATATTTGTCGAACCCTCGAGTCAAGAACGCAATCTAATTTAGCGAGCTCACAAGGATTTAGCTTTGAACGTCTGAAATTTGCAAACGAATACTTTCTCGAAACAGAGATACGATGATAATAATTTATTCTGTTAGGTACTTGAAATTGTTCACTATATTAAATGAAACAGAAAGTGTCTTTGTATATGCGTAATATAATATTTAAAGAAAATTCTTAAAAAACCTTACTAAATGTAAAGGCAAAAGTTTGTGAAGATGAATGGATGTTTGTTACTCTTTCAAGCAAAAAACGGATCTAGATGAAATGTTCACAGAGATAGATTATAGTCTTTAATAGCACATAGGCTTTTTATCCCTGAAAAATGTACGGTTCCGTGGGATTGATTTTGCCAAAATTTCCATACGAATGAAGTCCGATCATCATGATATTTTGCATACACGTTGTCAAGGATACAGCATTTTCAGTTCTAAGATGAAATTTCCTGAATAAGTCTTAGCCTTCTCATGGAACAAAACCAACTCTACAAAGACACGTGTCTAATTAAGCAGAAGCGTACGCACTGACGACATCAAAGACAAAGCGAGCCAACAGTTCGCACATGAGATGATTATTCTTACTAGACTCTACTCAGGATTATTATGAAAGCTTGTTGAGTTCTAATGGTCTCTATTTAGTCTTCTGACATAAAGATAACAAGTCTTTTTATTTGCTTTGTGAATAGATAAAGCTTGGTACCAAGATATTTAATGAATTTGGGTACTTATCATTATTTCGGACTTACCTTTTTAACCGTTCCTCAAAAGGAAAAAAGGAAACCTTACAGGACTACTTCGTTATCCATCTGTTTGTCTGTCAAGACCCTTTTTCTCTGAGACGCGTTGAGTTTCCGTTAAGCTGAAAAAATTAAGCTTCTGATTCATCGTAATCTAAAGATATGGTCAGTAAAGCCTTATTTTAACTAATTTGAAGACTTCGCAGGTATCAATAATATAATCAACTAGTTATTGCCCGCGATTTCATTCGCTTGAATATTCATTTAATTAATTTAATTTTTCGATCCTCCTACAAAGTATTAGAAGACATAAAAAAAAAGTTGAATGAAATCGGTTATGTCGTTCTCAAGTTATGGCGTATCCAAAGGAAATAGGGATTCATTTTTATATATATAATAGATAATCAATGCCTATAGGGTACTTTCCATTGCCCTAGAATCGAGAATTTGGTAAGAAGCAAGTCTCACAGCACAATTAAATTCGTTAATTTGTTGTTACATAATATAAAAAAGTAGGCAGCCATGGGACTACCGACAGAAGAGAAAACTTAAACGACACGACGAACTTAAAACGTCACATTAGCTGGTTGGTGACTTAATAAGGAGTTGACAGAACTCAATGTTTTGATTAGCGCCCTCTAGTGGATATATATTTGTATTACTATCAACCCGCCGCGGCTTCGCACGGGTACAAATTACCTAAACCTTCCTCACGAATCACTCTGTCTATTAGTGAAAACTGCATGAAAATCCGGTCAGTAGTTTTTCAGTTTATCGCGAACAGACAGACAGACGCGGCGAGGGACTTTGTTTTATAATATGTAGTGATTAGCGTGACGGCGTCGTTTTTCCCATAAACCACAAGCACAAATGTGCCTAAAGAAGTTTTCACTTCAAAAATATTTATGTGATTACACAAACTGTCTGCAACATGGGTCACACATTACTAATATTCTCATACTTGTGTTGGGAGTGGGTTCACATCGATACTATACTGGATGGGGTTCAAACCTACAAGCTTTGATCGCAAATTTCACGCTTCAGCCATTATGCTACCGTTGTTACCAACCTTACTCCAGTGGGCAGTAGTTATTGAAACACTGTGCTCATAAGACAAATTTAACAATATATCTAACGATCTCACATATTTAATGTTACGGAACCTTGAAACAAACACGTGACCTGGAGTATTATGTGGTACATTCTGGCTACTCAACGACATCCTAGTCACTAACGAAACAGTTAAACGGTGGACGCTAAAAGTTTCAATGTTATTTTTCCATCTTATAATACTTAGTACGAGTATAAGCCTCGAAATCAGCGGTTCGGAAGTGTAAACCGTATTTTTACGGTTATGCAAACTTTTACCTAATAGTTTTAAAAGTATATTTTTACGGTTATGCAAACTTTTACCTAATAGTTTTAAAAGTATATTTTTACGGTTATGCAAACTTTTACCTAATAGTTTTAAAAGTATATTTTTACGGTTATGCAAACTTTTACCTAATAGTTTTAAAAGTATATTTTTACGGTTATGCAAACTTTTACCTAATAGTTTTAAAAGTATATTTTTACGGTTATGCAAACTTTTACCTAATAGTTTTAAAAGTATATTTTTACGGTTACGCAAACTTTTACCTAATAGTTTTAAAAGTATATTTTTACGGTTATGCAAACTTTTACCTAATAGTTTTAAAAGTATATTTTAATGTAGAATTAAAATAGCTTGAGTCATTTAAAGCCTAGTGTGACACTTATAGGATTGTAATGCATGATGTAGTTTGTGACGTATAATGTTAAAGATCGGAAGTTCATAAATTCCTAACATTCCTTAGGACCAACGTAACATGCATTAGCATGCTACAGCACATTGTTGCCACCTCGAGTGACTGGGGAAACTGGTGGTTCTCACTCTATAATTAAGCATAACGTATGACGCTTGGACAAAAAGATATCGAGTCCAACTGTAGTAAATACCTTCGCTATACGTTGTTGGTTTTATGATCATTTTTTTCCCACTTCAATTTCCTGTAGTGACGAGATTTAAACCTAGTAATTACATTTAAAGTAACAGTGCTATGATATAAATATGTATATGGACTTTTTTCTCACTAGTTCAAGAGATTGATCAGTAAATGTTCAGAACAATAATAAAAGTGTCTTTACTGATCTTCATTTAGGATATTATTATATTGCCTAGGATATTTACGACAAATCACAAACTACTTCTCAGAATTTCATGCTAAAGACCTAGTGAGGGGACAGATTTTACTAATTCATCATATAGAACTATTCAACTACAACTACTACAACTATTCAAAAACAATTGGGAAGTGACTGAAATTTGCAGGGGTTGTCATCTCATAACCTATTAAGCGGCGAAAACCGCATGTTGTACGGTCAGAGGGTCCTATTATTGTACCCAGTGTTGTTGCGATAGCGATAGTTTCCTATCGGTAGATGACCTTGAAATATAGTAACTATATCGATAGTGCTATCGAAAATATTGAAATTTTCAATAGCATCGATACTATCGGTACTAAAAACTTTTCATATAATTTTTCGTTACTATCGAAGTATAAACTATCGAATCGGATCAAGAATACCAATTCTATCTCTGACCTATTGATGACTTTCGATACTATATATTTAGGTGAGGTAGGAAATGTATTGCGCAAGAAATATTAAGAACTTCAATTATTTCTTTAATTTATATAATAACATTTATTAAATTATCGATAGGGTACTAATGTAGATGCTATCGATACTATCGATAGTATTATAGAAGTTGATAATTTCGTTACAACTATCGATAGTACGACTAATTTCCCAGGCCACGATACTATCGATAAACTATCGCTATCGCAACAACACTAATTATTGCTCTGTGTGTAACCCAAAAAGAAACCTACTGTGTGACACTCGTACTCGTCGAGATACGTAATACCTTAGTATATACTTTTAACTATGGCTCTATTTAAATTTATAAGTTAGCCAACATCATGTTCCGTAAATCATATTTGTTTATCATTCTCAGTGACGACGATGTTTTGCCGCATGAATAAGCAGCAGCCGTGAGTTGCGATGCTACATCATGCGTAAATATAACGTCAAAGTACAACATACACGACGCTACTCGCAATAGACGCAAAGATATAAAGTTGTTGAATGATTAACTTGTCTTGCCATAGTTTTATGTACAAAGGTTTTACGGGTAAGGAAACGCTTCTGTGAAAACTCTGGTCTGCAACGGCAACGGGTTACGATGACTGATTTCCATTAAGCTGGTCATACGTTTTTTTTTCATTTAGTGTTATATAAAGGATGCTCAAAGTATATGATCTGAAGGATGAGAAAAGAACACATGCGAGAATATTTTCGCAGTTAGAACCATAAACTTAGCACACTAGCGTAAACTAAGTTTATGATTAGAACTTAATATTATATTTCAAACTAGTTGACCTTACAGATGTTATTCTATCCAAATTTTTAACAAATTTGCTGTCGTGCATCGTTTGTTTTAATCTCATGGAGAGAGCACTATTAGTTTTTCACTTCAATTTCCTGTAGTGACGAGATTTAAACCTAGTAATTACATTTAAAGTAACAGTTCTATGATATAAATATGTATATGGACTTTTTTCTCACTAGTTCAAGAGATTGATCAGTAAATGTTCAGAACAATAATAAAAGTGTCTTTACCGATCTTCATTTAGGATATTATTATATTGCCTAGGATATTTACGACAAATCACAAACTACTTCTCAGAATTTCATGCTAAAGACCTAGTGAGAGGACAGATTTTACTAATTCATCATATAGAACTATTCAACTACAACTACTACAACTATTCAAAAACAATTGGGAAGTGATTGAAATTTGCAGGGGTTGTCATCTCATAACCTATTAAGCGGCGAAAACCGCATGTTGTACGGTCAGAGGGTCCTATTATTGTACCCAGTGTTGTTGCGATAGCGATAGTTTCCTATCGGTAGATGACCTTGAAATATAGTAACTATATCGATAGTGCTATCGAAAATATTGAAATTTTCAATAGCATCGATACTATCGGTAATCGGTAAAAAACTTTTCATATAATTTTTCGTTACTATCGAAGTATAAACTATCGGATAAGATCAAGAATACCAATGCTATCTCTGACCTATTGATGACTTTGGATACTATATATTTAGGTGAGGTAGGAAATCTATTGCGCAAGAAATATTAAGAACTTCAATTATTTCTTTAATTTATATAATAACATTTATTAAATTATCGATAGGGTACTAATGTAGATGCTATCGATACCATCGATAGTATTATAGAAGTTGATAATTTCGTTAGAACTATCAATAGTACGACTAATTTCCCAGGCCACGATACTATCGATAAACTATCGCTATCGCAACAACACTAATTATTGCCCTGTGTGTAACCCAAAAGGAAACCTACTGTGTGTGCCTACTCGTCGAGATACTTAATACCTTAGTTTATACTTTTAACTATGGCTCTATTTAAATTTATAAGTTAGCCAACATCATGTTTCGTAAATCATATTCATTTATCATTCTCAGTGACGACGATGTTTTGCCGCATGAATAAGCAGCAGCCGTGAGTTGCGATGCTACGTCATGCGTAAATATAACGTCAAAGTACAACATACACGACGCTACTCGCAATAGACGCAAAGATATAAAGTTGTTGAATGATTAACTTGTCTTGCCATAGTTTTATGTACAAAGGTTTTACGGGTAAGGAAACGCTTCTGTGAAAACTCTGGTCTGCAACGGCAACGGGTTACGATGACTGATTTCCATTAAGCTGGTCATACGTTTTTTTTCATTTAGTGTTATATAAAGGATGCTCAAAGTATATGATCTGAAGGATGAGAAAAGAACACATGCGAGAATATTTTCGCAGTTAGAACCATAAACTTAGCATACTAGCGTAAACTAAGTTTATGATTAGAACTTAATATTATATTTCAAACTAGTTGACCTTACAGATGTTATTCTATCCAAATTTTTAACAAATTTGCTGTCGTGCATCGTTTGTTTTAATCTCATGGAGAGAGCACTATTAGTTTTTCCCCAATTTCTGATTTTTGTCTGCACTAATACTTTTACCCAAAATTTTTAATTTATGCTAATCATCTGTATCAATTGTTTTCATTTCCCAAAAATACCTCATTAGGATTAAAAAAGATTTAAACAAATTCCAAATTTGTTCCAGTCCTTCTCTAGTGGTCTTCTCTAGAGTATGCAATTTTTGCTTGTTTGTATGATTTCAACGTATGGCAATGGCTCACAATCTTTAACGGTACTCAGTCGTAGAAATCACTATAATTTTATTTAAAATTAAAAAAAAAAAATTACGAATCACTGAAGTGAATAATCAAATTTTTATAAAGTCTATGATTATAATTATACTCGTCGTACAGTGAAATGATCAGCGATGACTGCATCTTGTAGCGACCTTACTAAATATTTTAAAAGTTTGCCATGTTTGCCAAGGTTAATGACCCAAACTGTAAAAATTAAATATGTGTTCTTGCATTCCTTAAGCAAAATCTTTTATTCTCGCAGTTTGAACAGCCCCACAACCAACTTGGCTATCCCGTTTACTAAGTAACACATAAATTGCACGGCGTCTAAGTGCGGCTCACACTTAGCCAAAGTGTGCCGATAGTTTCTGTCTTCCTGGTGCACAGCCAACTTCTGTATAACTTTAAATTATTGTAATTTGTTTATAGTTTTCAGACTTGGTTTAAAAGTTTTTGCATGTTTTCTTGTATCATTTTCTAAGTGAGAAATACTAACTGCTGTCAGTTTTTGTTTAAAAAAAAACAGAAAACAAATTGTATGGGATAGCGTAATTTTATACGTAGCAAAACCCGACAGACGTTGTCTTGCAAGTGTAAATTTATTCACCCTTCAATCTATAATAGATTGTATTTATAAAGACGTACACAAAGGAGAAACATTAAGATCTGCATGTGTGTGTTCATGATGATCGGTAAAACGGTGTCGAATGTATAGATTATTGTAAGTTCTCTTGTAGGAATATTAGGCACTAGGTGTCGGGTAAACGCTGAATACCATATTATTAATATGTAGTAAAGTAGATTAATTTGGCAAGTAAACCAAGTATGGCATCAATACCACAATAAACATTTTAACGTTCTGCTTCTTAAATACAGATATAACATCAAAGATAACGGCTCTTTACCTAACTTAACAAAACAAGTTAGGTAAAGGTAGGTAGGTTGATCGGGGTTTTTCGTAAATATAGCTAGCGCGACATTTAAATATTGATCTCTTCTGCACTAGCTAAAACTTTATCGCTCTTCATTACAATCAAAAGGTCATGAATATGATGAAAATTGCCTTAACAAATAATTTAAATAGGGTTCGTACTAGAAACTTGTGTCTACATTACATATGTACGGGTTTAAAAAAAATGTGTATGAATTTTCAGATCTTTCAGTTTTATCGAGACTATTTATAAAAAAAAAACTTACTTTGTCAAGTTTTATTTATATTCCATTGTATGTGTATGTGTATATTTATTTTTCATTTTATTCCTATTTTTCAGTACATCTGTGCACAAAAAAAAGTCTTTAAACCTTTTGGTCATGCCTTCTTCATATCTCCCCTCTCCCCTCTTCGCACTCTTTCCCCCCTCTCCCTCTTCTCCTACTCCCACCTTAAAGGACGGCAACGCACTTGTGACTCTTGAGTTACAGGTGCCCATGGACGGCGGTAGTATTTACCATCAGGTGACCCGTCTGCTCGTTTGCCTCCTATACTATAAAAAAAAATGTATAGACCAGTAGATATAATAAAAAAACATAGATTAGGTATATTATTCCCTTTATGAAAAACTGTATTTTTTTGCCTAAACGCTAGTATACAATGCGCTATTGTAACTGACAAACAAGACATTCATTTCTTTTTCAATAACAGGTTGTAATTTAAATGAAGTCACGTGCATTATTTACTCGTAGGTTTCATTTCTTTTTCAAAATCTCTCTATATTTTATTCTACTAACAATAAAAATGTACTTTAAATGAAATATAATAAATTCTTACTGTATTGCAGAATCTTATTAGGACTCTTAAGGACTACGTAAAATTGTCTTCCAAGACAGTTTAAATATGGATTTTATTTTACTTGAGTAATGAAACGTCAATCAAGAATCATCTGGGTGCTTAAGTAACAACCCACTTTACTTAATAGCAATGAAGAATAAAAAATATAATGCTTATGTGCAAATTAGTTGAATACCCAAAGAGAGTGCTCATGCCGACGCATTTGCCTACGGGTGTGGAACCAAGGTACAAGATACGATTCCTCGTATCCTTACCACGGTTCCACATCCGCAGATGTGCTAACAATAATTGCCGGCCTCCCTATGACATCACGGATGCAGTATTACTCAGTTTGATTCCTGCCCCTCCATTCCTTTTGGAATATGGGTGGGATGCGCAGCGACAATACATCCATTCTTCTGTTGATCATTTTAGGAGCTGGAAAATCGCGACAAAACACAATTCCTCTACACCTAAAAATCGTATTAGTGATTCAACACTTCTCTGCATCGTCAAATTTTGACAGGATAATAAAAAAAATACGTTACACTATCTTTCCTCTCTTCCAACTCCTAATTCTCCAACATTCGTCTTTAGTCAACGCTCTGATTGTGATGAGAAGAGCATACTTTCAATTAGTTCCAACTCATTTGGGAGTGACAGTATCAGCCGTAATATAATTCTGCCGACCCTGGAAGAAATCATACCCTTCCTTACTCACATATTCAACTTCTCCCTAACAAGTGGAAGCTTTTCTACTGCTTGGAAGGAAGCACAAATGACTCCATTGCGTAAAAAAAATTAATCCATCCTGTTTCTCCGATTATCGTCCTATATCAATCCTGCCCTTATCTCTAAAACCATATAACGTCTTGTATACAACTTAATAAATCCTTTTCTGTCTAAAAATTTCCTTCTAAATCCTATCCAATCTGGCTTTGGTCCAGGATATAGCACCACCAACGCACTGGTTCATATCACGGATGATATACGGTCAGTAGGTAGGTCAGGTCAGTCTACTTGATTTCAGTAACGCCTTCAGCAACGTTGACTTTGACATCCTGCTTGGTATAATGTGCTTTCTCACCATAATAATATCTCCAGCGGCAGCTGATTGGTTTCGTAACCTGTGCAGGCGCCGGCAGCGTATTCGTATCGATGACAGATATTCTGACTGGTACATTACGTCTGCGGGCGTACCACAGGGTGGCGTGCTATATCTTTTGCTCTTCGCAGTTTTTATAAACTCTATTTCCAATAAACTTAATTCTTTCTACCACCTTTACGCAGATGACCTGTAGAACGACTAGCAGAAGCCATTTCTATATATTTATGCTTGGATTAGGAATCACGGGTTGAATGTTGGCTTTGGAATGTTGAATGGTGACTATCGTCGGTGTGCCTATTTTTTTATACACAGTGTGTTAAAAATGAGTGGTTAAGTTTTAGAAGCGTTATGTGTAGCCCACAAATAGTTGATTTAGCTTAATAAAAATGGATTTCAAATTTTTTTTTTTTTCTGAAAATGCTTTTTGTAGATGTAGATGCACATTTCTAAGCAACACATTATGAATTTTCATGTCAATTTCAATGATTTTGTTTTTTATTTTTTTTGCAGACATTTTCAGAAAATTCTGGACATTCCATCAACATTCTTGGTATTTAATACCTACGATTTCATTCATGTCAGCACTCTCTCATACGAAATATTACCTTTATCGGTCAATTTTCAAGTTTAAATTTTCAGTTTCAAAATAAAATTTACATTATTTTTAATTAAATTTTATTTAAAAATCATGAATTTTCATATAATTGTTATCGCACACTGCAACTCCTCATTTCATCCTTATTCTCTCTTTCCATCCACTGGTTGCCTGGAACATATCGCAAATCGCGATAAGGCTCCCAATTGTATAATTTTTTTTACCATTTTTTTTTTTTGTTTGAAGCTTTAACTTTACTTTATAAGAATATATACCCAAAATTGTATGTTTTTTTGTACAATAAAGAGTTACCTATATATATCGAATCAATTTAAAAAAAAAACACATTTTCAAAAAAATTGCTAAACACGAAATCCTCCTCTGCGGGCCCGGTTTTTTTTTCTGTGGTATTAAGGTGAGGCACGGTTCTAAAGTAATATAAATGCACCAACCACGTTTTTGTATGTATCATTATTTAGTGATTGTTGAGTAGCTAACCTTTAAACTAACATATCTCTTAAACCCCGCTAGTTATCGAACTCAAGTAAACTTCAACGTTGTTCTGAAACATTAATATATAAGATCCGATGGTCTAAGTTTTAACATTTTACAGCTAGGCACCATACTAAGTGTCGGATCTCCTTTTAATCATATTGAGTTACACATTACCAACAATCTAAAAACTTTAACTTAGATAAATCTTTATACACGTAATCTGACACACACTATACTCGTACATCGCTGTCTAGACCCAAACTAATTTTACCTTGTACTATGGGTTATAATATATTTAATTTATATTGGCAACAAGCACAATGCTCACTTGATGGTAACATGATCAGACAACTGGTATCTATAAAACACCGAAGTATATAAAAATACAGCAATGCAAGCGTGGTCATCTTACGCAAACCTGGCGAAGAGCAGTAGAAGACGAAGCAAAGAATATTGGCAAGACTTGGAGTAAAATAAAGCGCGAAGGTCAAGACCGATCGCGTTGCAAGTTTGGTGTGGACGCCCTCTGCCCCATTCAGGGGACAATAAGTCAAGTACGTCACTAGGTTAAGGTGATAGTAGACCAGCTAAAATTTAAGCAGAACTCCTCAAAGAGTGACCTTTCTACATATTCCCATTTCGATTCACTAATCTCATTGAAGTGAAAACTTCTTTAGGCTCATTGGGCACTTTTAATATGGGGAAAAACACTGAACTCGCTTGACCGTCACGCTCAGATGACATATATTATATAAGTCATTCCCAGCAATTTCACCCGAGTTTATAGTCATTGCTTCGCTCCTAAGGGTTGTACCGTGATGTTAAATAACCTATAACCTTTCTCAATGAATACTCTATCAAATACAAAAAAGAGTTCTCTGATTCTGACTACTTCTGACTAGTAGTTTCAGAGTACTACGTTTAAAGGAACATATAAACTCTTTAGCTTTTTTATTATTATATAGATTTCCGTTCTTAATATGTGTTATCATGACAGGGAATGCCAACAACAGTTACTGTTACAAGCAAAACTGATAGCTGTCACAAGAATTTATGGTATTTTCAGAAAAGTATTTTCAGAAACGAATTTTCAGAAAAGTATTTTTAGAAAAGTATTTTCAGAAAAGTATTTTCAGAAAAGTATTTTCAGAAAAGTATTTTCAGAAAAGTATTTTCTTAAATAAATTAAGAATTTGCTAACTACAAAGAAGAGATAATATTATTATTATAAGTTAATATTTGTTTAGGTCAAGTTAATCTAGTTATTTGCAAATACATTTCGGTATTTACTTTTAAGTAAAGATTAACTGAAGTTTAAATGTAAGACCAATCCACTTTGTTCTCACTTAAATTATAAGTGAGA
Organism: Callimorpha dominula; assembly: GCA_949752705.1. Taxonomy (NCBI): domain Eukaryota; kingdom Metazoa; phylum Arthropoda; class Insecta; order Lepidoptera; family Erebidae; genus Callimorpha; species Callimorpha dominula. The sequence continues at coordinate 3,374,542 of OX456991.1, forward strand.
ACAAAGTACTTACTAGATATAGAAGAAATATTATTTGTTAATTAAAAAACAACAGGCTGTAGAAAAGGCTTGGATGCTTCCCATGTTAATATAAGTGAATATGGATGATAGATGTGATGGATAGGATGTGTTTAAAACTTTTTTATTTATTTAAACGTAAACAAATACATTAACTAGGTTCAAAAGCTTTTGATCATATTTTAAACATAGATATTAAATAATAATAATAACTCCACACATCTCACACACGGCCGTCTGATCCCAAACTAGGCAGAGCCTGTACTGTAGTAACCAGACTGCAGGTAAACATACTTATATATTTCTAAATACATACATAGTATAGAGAAATTACACCCAGACACAGAACAAATTATCGTGCTCATTTATTTGTCCTGGGTAGGAATCGAACCCACGACCTCTGGCTTAGCAGTGAGGGTCACTAGCCACTAGACCAACAGGCCAGTTGTCATTTGTTATCGATACAGGTAATAAGATATTCTCTTGTGAGCAAATTGGCATTCGCATTCTAATATATCTTAAATTTATCCATGAATCTTACTCCCTGACATATTGAAACTGAAAGAATATTCAATAAAATAATAATGTATGTTTATTTCTCTCTAGTACTCTAGTTCTCTATAACTCTAGTAATTATTTCTCAACATGTATTCAGTAGCGCATCCCAGTATCCAAAAGAAAATATTTGCCTATGCCTGAAGAAAAATCTCTTAAAGTAGCGCTCATATGAATATTGAGACGTTTAATTCTCCAGAGCTTATACGGGATAGAAATATAAAACAGAAAATTATTATTTCATATTACATAGAGTTTTATTTTTCTGTATCTGTCACTTTGTAATACATTCTTTATATTTGAAGTAAATGTTTGTTTACCTCAATATCATTTTATTTATTTAGCATGAATGTAATTTAAAAGAAAGCTGTTATGATATGTGTGGCACCGCAGTGTTAGCGCGGAAGACAATATCGTATATATATTTTTTTCAAGACAAGAGAGAAAACTCATGTTTCGGCATGATCATCGGGTTCAAAGTCCAGTGTATCCACTAACTGCTAGATTGGCATCTTCGTAGATGAGACAAAACAAAAAAAAACTCTTTACAAATTATAAAAAAAAATTACTTATTTCCTTAACGCAAGTCTACGAAGCAAGTTAGATGTGGAAATCTTGATTTATAAATCTTTTAAGTAATTTTCAATCTTAATTAATACTATGTTAAAACTGCAACTGTATACTGCAACCTCTATTATATGCGAGTGATAATGTGATATTCCTGTAGATACATATATATGTGCATCTTAACAATGGAAGTATATTTTTCCTATTTTTTTAGAAACGTTGAGTATGTTTTGGAATACTTGGATTCAATGTATCTATATGTGTACTCGGTGACAACCCTTAAGAGTCTTTTCGATTTGCATTTATAAAGGAATCGACTTTAGTATAGTTTTCTTTCTAAAACAATTCCAATGTATATTCAATTCAGGATTAAATCCAGTTAAATTTAATTTTTACTTCTGTCAGTAACAGTCGCATCAATATTATTTACATTATGATATTTTATGTAACAAGATCTTAGATCAAATAATTCTCTTTTTTTTTTCTTTAATCATTTATTGTTCAAAAATTTTTTGAAACTATTTTGAAATTACTGAAATAATTTGATTCAAAACTTCAATGAATTTAACACTATTAAAATGAATCACTGAAGTAATTTAAGTGACATACATATATAAGTCTTAGCTATACATGATCAAGTTTAAAATTAATTTATATGTCTTCATATGATACGATTCCGAACTCAGTAGATATAATTTCAAACTTAATTCAATATAAGTCAGAAAATGTAGGTTCACTTCCAACCGCCTACTTCGATCAACTTGGCAACAATACTTTGAGACACGACACGACTGAGGCACAAACAAAGAATATTGTGTAACTTTAGCACTGGGAGCAATCGCTGGTAATATTTTGTAAAGGTACGTTTTCAGATAGTGTAAATTATTATGTGTTCAGAAATAAATGTGTTTGATAAAAATTACTAGATTTTCTAATATAGTAACATAATTAAGTTGATTTTGGTCAAACAAATCTAGTATAGATACGTATCAACAACACACAAATAACTATAATAACTTGAAACGCCTCACACAAGGCCGTCTGATCCTATCTGTCGAACGCTTACCGAATAAAAACTATTATGATCGGGGCAGGGAAAATCGCCATTGCATTCTTCCACAACTCTCAACAGGCATTGATTCATCTCACCCAAGACAGGCCCCGAAACTAGGCAGAGCCTGTACTGTAGTAACCAGACTGCAGATAAACTATAAAAATCGATTTCTGTTCGTTAGTCTCGCTAAAACTCAAATACGGCTTTACCGATTTGAAATTCTATTTTCGTTTTGTTCACTTAAATACAAGGCTGGTTCTTATGAAGAAATTAGGAGAAACTCATAAAAGGAGACGTCAGCTAAAAACGAATTTGCGAAAGGGCCGGATTAAATAGGCCTAAGAGCTCTGGCTACATGGTATGAAAGTCCTTGGTTTTTTGTACGAGAGACCTTATTAGTAACAGACGTCCGCTAAGAACGGATTTCAAGGAAGTTTAATGGCTCTGGCGAGTATTTATGGTAGAACCTTAGTTTTTCTAGTAGAGACCTGAAATTTGGTGGGGAAAGGTAGTATATAGGTAAGCCACGTTTGCAACTAATGGATTTTACAACAGGCTCGATTAAGGGGGTCTAAGGGTTCTCGTCTCATTTTATGCAAGTCCTTATTTTCTAATAAGAGGACTGAAATTTGGCAGGGAAGTAATTTATATGTAGGATACATCAGCTAAGAACAGATTTGCGATAGGGCTGGTGGTGGAGCGCCAATATATTTATAAAATGCATACATAATCGCACCATAATATATTTCGTTATATTATAAATTTCATAGTCTTTATAGTAAACCACATTCTGTTTGTCGAATGCAATTAGTGCTGGTACCGCTGTAATATTGCCAATGTACTCGACGATCTCAAGAGATGGCGTTAGCAGTCTTCAAATGGTGTAAACGCGCTGCGCCTGATTGGTGCAAGAAAAAACGGACATACCCTGCTCTCATCGCGTTTCGGGATGAAGACGCCTTTAATATAAAAATTTTGTTCCGCCACGGACATCAGTTATATTTCTCGTGAAAAGAAGCTGATTTTCCGTTAGTCCTATAGCCGTGTAGTGTTTGGACTCGCTTGTAACCTTTACAAGGTGTATGTGGAGTGCTCCAGTCTACGATCGTGACCGGCCGGTCAATACCTTGCAAGAGACCGTAGAAACCTCGCCGCTGCTCGCTGCCTTCTGGAGGATCGGGACTTGGTCGGTGTTGCAGGTTAGTGCTGGCATGATTGTTTTGATCGATAGAAGTGGTTTACTTCCCTACACCTCGTACGCTAACTGTTGAGCAATCACACCCTGGTTGGGCTATTTACACGCCTGACCATATAATTTGGTCCTTACGAGTACGGATAGGCCAGTGATTCACGTAAATATTGGTGAATTTACTTTTCTATTCATATCATAAAAAAGATTCACGTAATTCTAGTGAATTCTTGCCGCCATTTTTCCTCGCTCACAGATTTACGTAAAATTGGTAAATTCTGTGTTTAAAACGCACGAGAACTACGTAATTATTGGTAGACTCGTATTTAAATATAATTAATTGTTAGATTTGGTGAATTACGTATTAATTGGTAATAATATCCATTATACTCAATTTAGTTGAACTTATTCATACCTACCCACTTATTTACCGCTCCACCACTGTACTTTACGCTAAGTCATTTTAAGATTTAAATTTAATTTGTGTTTTTACACTAACTAGGTAGATATACCTATCACTTTGTAGTTGTATTGTGATATTATTTTATAAACATGACGGAAAGTGAATCAAGTCGCGAAGTCATGTTGGTTATGTTGAATCAAAAGAAAGAATTATTATTTCAACGTATTAATCGTATGTACACATCGTCGAAAGGTATAATTTCTTTCGATTCATCAACGCGAGCTAACGAGAATTTTCTGGCTGAAACGGAGATGATAGATGAGTTACGCGATAAATTTGAGTCCATTGTTGATAAAATAAATAATATAAATTTGTTATCAAAGATTACGGTCAATCCCGAGTATTCTTGCCTCGATTCATTTGATGATTTATACTCGAGAGTTAAACGCGTTAGAAATAAAATATTAACCACTTCTAAGGTGCGTTCACTCGAGACCAGTAGCTCGATCAAGTCCGTAGTGAAATTAGAACCTTTAGTAATTCCGAGTTTTGACGGACGCCCTGAAAACTGGAATACCTTTTATCAGTCTTTTAAAGCTAATATTCATTTGAATCAACAGCTTTCTGACTCGCAACGTGTACAGTATCTAATTTCTAAACTCACCCACGACGCACTAAAATTCACTTCCGGTATTATTCCGTCAGGTGAAACATATAAAATACTGTGGGATAGTTTGGTTAAGAAATACCACGACAAACGCTCATTAGGTACATATTATCTCAATAATATACTGGACTTAAAAACTTGCTCGCACACTGCGAACGCTCTTGATACCTTTGTTAGTAAATACTCCGCTTCGATTTCAGCTCTAAAAGAATTAGGCATAACAGATCTAACTGATTTTATTTTTCTTCAATGCGCTTTGAGAAGGATGGATCCTCAAACCATCCAAGCCTTTGAACTTTCGATTCGGGATGTGGAAGTGCCTACGACACAACAGCTTATCGCTTTTATACAAGATCAGGCTAAGATTTTGGAGCGCTCAAACCCGCGAAATTCGTCATATACGAAACCCGCTGCTGTTGTTACGTCGCCCTCACGCGACCGGCGCGTTCATCACACCTCCAAATCTTACGCAGCAGTTACCGCGAATTGTTGTTTGTGTAGTGGTAACCATCGACATTTATATGATTGCGCTCAGTTTAAAAATATGCGAGACGCAAGGGCTAGATATGAGTTTATTAAATCGAAGTACGGTTGCGTTAATTGTTTAAGCACTTTACATAAACTTCCGGATTGTAAGAGTACGTCAGTCTGTTTCTGTAATAAAAGACACCATAGGTTATTGCATTTTGATAGTAATAATTCGCAATCGCATGCGGCTATGGTAAATACCGCCGTCGCGTACTCGCCGCCGCCCGCTCATCGAGCGACCGTTACTTCGCCCGCGCCTTCTCATCGCGCTCACACGACTTCGTCATGCATTCGAGCGCCCCCGCTTGCTACAGAACCAGTTACACATACACAGTCTTACACTTCTTGTCATAAGGGTGATATACTTTTGTCAACCGCTCAGGTATACGCGCGCTCTAAGGGTAGCGCTGGTATCAAATCTGTAGTTAGGTGTTTGATAGATAATGGCTCGCAGAATAATCTAATAACATCTGCTTGTTCTAGTTTATTAAATTTACCGATAATACCGTTGAATAATTCCTATGTTAAAGGTGTTGGTTCCGCTTCAAGTCCGATAATCGGTTATGTTCATTTAGACATTGAATCCCGTATTTATCCGGATCAGAAATACACTATACATGCGCTTGTTGTAGAATGTAGTAGATTTTCGTAACCTTCCGCTCGCTGACTTAAGCTGGAATATTCCGGGCAAGATTGATTTATTGTTAGGTGCCCAGCTATTCCCATTTATATACTTAGGAAATATGGTCGAGTGTGGGCCGCGCGCACCGTGTGCTTTATCTACAACATTTGGTTACGTACTTATGGGAGATTACCCGCGTAAACATATTTTACCTACTGCCGCGTCTTTTTCTGCGTTAGCGCTTAATGATATAGTGCAAAAGTTCTGGGAACTTGAAGAAGTACCCATGAAACGCTTGTTGTCACCAGAGGAGACAGATTGCGAAAATATTTTCACGGCTACCGTGACCCGTGACGACGTAGGTCGTTATACAGTTGCATTACCGTTCTGTAGGGACCCTTCGGAATTAGGTAATTCGCACGCTACCGCTTATCGCCGTTTCGTTTCACTCGAGCGTAAGCTCCGTCAGGCACCGATAGTGCGCGAAAATTATAACAAGGTTATTCAGGATTATATTGATAACAATTACCTCAGTCCTGTTAAAGAATCTGAGCTGTCCTCTGATGGTTATTATATACCGCATCACGCAGTAGTCCGACCTGATAAACCGATGCCGCGCATCGTATTGGACGCGAGTGCTAAAACGCATACAGGACTTTCGCTTAACGATATATTACATATTGGACCCAATTTACAGGCCGATCTGTTTTTATTATTGTTAGGTTTTAGATTATTTCCTATTGCAATGAACGCTGATATAAAACAATATTATTTACGGATTGGTGTACCAGTAGACCAACATAAATACCTACGCATTTTATTTAGATTCAACGAATCGGAAAAAATTCGAACTTATGCCTTTAATAGGCAACCTTTCGGTCTCAAGTCAAGCCCTTACATAGCTATGCGCACTGTGCGACAGCTGGCTACTGACATGAGTCCGCTCTATCCTGATGCCGCGAAAGTGGCAGAGACCTGTCTGTATATGGACGATTTGGTTCTTTCTATTGCAAATGAGGATACTGCCACGCAATTAGCTCACAACTTGATTAAGTTTTTCAAATCGGGTGACTTTGACTTAGTGAAGTGGTCTAGCAATTCACCAGTGCTACTTGACTCGCTTCCCGACACGCACCGCAAGTTGCTTGATTTTGATGTTGACAATAATGTCTCTAAGGTCTTAGGTCTCTCATGGGAACCATGTGAAGATAATTTTCATTTCACATGCGCCGCAATTAATGAAAGGTGCACCAAGAGAAACATACTCTCGATGGTTGCACGACTATTTGACGTGCTCGGATTGGTCGCGCCTGTGATTCTCTATGCCAAGTTGTTAATTAAGGAACTGTGGCTCAGCAAGTGTGATTGGGACGATCCTGCACCGGAGCACATACGCACCCGTTTTTCCGCTCTTGCGCAAGAACTTCAAATGCTTGACACTTTAAGGATTCCACGTCATGTAGGCGTCGAAGTTGGTTGTGAATTACGTCTTGTTGCTTTTTGTGATGCTAGCATGAATGGTCTGGGATGTGTCATTTATGCCCATTGTACCTACCCGTCTGGCATTCAAACTCGCATTCTTTGCGCTAAATCAAAGGTTTCGCCAACAAAAATCACTACGCTCGCTCGCTTAGAATTATGCGCTATTTTACTTATGTCAAAATTAATAAAAACTGTGCGAGACACATATGCAACACGTATGACCATTGCCGGGATATACGCATTTTCTGATTCCACTATTGCTTTATCATGGGTTCATTCTTCACCACATCGTTGGTCAGTTTTCGTCGGTAATCGCGTCGTTCAGTGCCAAGAAAACTTGGACTCTAAACATTTTTATCATATTGCCGGAGCTAGTAATCCAAGTGATTGTCTTTCGCGTGGTATGCTTCCATCGCAACTTTTGACCCACGATTTGTGGTGGAAAGGTCCTCCGTGGATTCGCAGCTCATCTGAGAAGTGGCCGATTAAGCCATTCTCGCTTAATAATTGCTCTGTCTTGCCTGAACTCAAGGCAAATGTGTTGGCTGCCATTACTCACACAGAGCCGCCGTTGCTGTGTACGTTAGCACAACGTGTTTCTTCTTGGAAAAAGTTGCTACGTATCACCGCATATGTATTAAAATTCGCAAGACCTAAAGTTAAGGTCGAACCTCGTTCTATAGCAGGGTTGACAAGTGCTGAGAATGCGTTAATTCTCGCCGTTCAATCTGTGCACTTCTGTGAAGATATCAAATTGATCAAGGCTGATAAATTACCTTCAAAAAAGCTGCAAAGCCTCTTCGTCTTCTTAGACAAACAAGGGATTTTACGCATTGGAGGAAGACTTTCTGGATCAATGCTTCCTTTCGAAGCTAAACATCCGGTTCTTCTCCCTAAACGCGATCATGTCGTTGACTTAATAATACAGCATTTTCATGTTGTTAATTGTCACACCGGACCTGGACTTCTTATGTCTATTATACGACAACGCTACTGGATCTTGGATGCCAGGACTGTTATCAGGTCTAAGTTGCGAAAGTGCAACACTTGCTTTAAATGCAACCCAACGCATCCAACGCCTATAATGGCTGATCTTCCTGATTACCGTGTTTCAGAGGCCAAGGCATTTTGTCACACTGGTGTAGATTACGCTGGTCCGATAAGGACAATCCTTTCTCGCCGCAGAGGTCAACATGCGCAAAAGGCGTACATCGTTCTTTTTGTTTGCATGGTCACACGTAGTCTACATATTGAAGTGACCAGTGATTTAACTACTGAAAACTTTCTAGCCGCCTTTAAACGCTTTATTTCCCGTCGGGGACCAGTTTCATGTCTCTATTCCGATAATGGATCTACTTTCATCGGTGCGAAGGCACATTTAAATGAGCTGTATAGTTTTTTATTGAACTCTAGCTTCAAAAACGCGCTGTCGAATGAGTTGCTCTCTCGACGCATAGAGTGGAAGATGATTCCCCCAAGATCACCAAATTTTGGTGGGATGTGGGAAGGGAATATAAAGAGCATGAAAACGCATTTATATAGAGTAATAGGAAGTCAGTTACTTACATACGAAGAACTGCAAACTGTTCTTACTCAGATAGAGTGTATTCTTAACTCTCGTCCATTGAGCGTATTATCGTCAGACCCTTATCCTGAGGTGTTAACTCCCGCGCATTTTTTGATGTCTACTCCGTTGCAATATTTACCCGCTGCTGATTTGTCAGATCAACGATTGAGTCTGTTAGAACGTAAAAAGTTGTTAGATAGTATGGTCCAATCCTTTTGGAAGAAATGGCACTTAGAGTATTTGCACACGTTGCAAGTTAGGCAAAAATGGGCTACTCCCGACAAACCGGTAGAAATCGGAACTGTTGTTCTTCTTGAGCAGGAGAATTCTCCACCGTTGCATTGGCCGTTAGGAGTAATTACGGACGTGTTCAGAGGCTCTGATAACGTTGTACGCGTGGCGATAGTTAAAACGCAAACTGGAATTTACAAATGCGCTGTAACTAAATTATATCCTATTCCTACACAATAAATTCAACTTAGTTTAAACCTTATTCTTAGTTTAAGCCGCTATATTTATCATATTTATTATTTAATCGCATAATGCATGTGTTACTCTCGGTCAGTTAGAAAATTCGCGTGTTTTGAAACATCTTGTGATGTTCCAAGGCGGGGTGCATGGTGGAGCGCCAATATATTTATAAAATGCATACATAATCGCACCATAATATATTTCGTTATATTATAAATTTCATAGTCTTTATAGTAAACCACATTCTGTTTGTCGAATGCAATTAGTGCTGGTACTGCTGTAATATTGCCAATGTACTCGACGATCTCAAGAGATGGCGTTAGCAGTCTTCAAATGGTGTAAACGCGCTGCGCCTGATTGGTGCAAGAAAAAACGGACATACCCTGCTCTCATCGCGTTTCGGGATGAAGACGCCTTTAATATAAAAATTTTGTTCCGCCACGGACATCAGTTATATTTCTCGTGAAAAGAAGCTGATTTTCCGTTAGTCCTATAGCCGTGTAGTGTTTGGACTCGCTTGTAACCTTTACAAGGTGTATGTGGAGTGCTCCAGTCTACGATCGTGACCGGCCGGTCAATACCTTGCAAGAGACCGTAGAAACCTCGCCGCTGCTCGCTGCCTTCTGGAGGATCGGGACTTGGTCGGTGTTGCAGGTTAGTGCTGGCATGATTGTTTTGATCGATAGAAGTGGTTTACTTCCCTACACCTCGTACGCTAACTGTTGAGCAATCACACCCTGGTTGGGCTATTTACACGCCTGACCAGCTGGATTAAGGAAATATATCTAAGTGCTCTCAGAATGTTTTATAAAAGTCCTTAAATAAATTGTAAATGAGAAAAAGTTCACCGGGTCATCTAGTATATTACTAAATACATACATATCACTACATATTATAAAATAAAGTCTTCCGCGTAGTCTGTCTGTCTGTACGCGATAAACTCAAATCTACTGAACGGATTTGAATACTTTCGAATCCGAATCCGAAGGCTGAATACTGTGCCCTAAACTGGCACCTATTCACCATCAGTGCGACAGATAGTCCTCTACGCAGAGGACGAGGAGTATCTCTTTCTCTCTCTCTCTTCTCCCTTCCTCTCACCCTCTCTTTCTCTCTACGCTCTCTCTCACGCTGTAGGTACATGTAAATATAACAAACACGGCTCCGTCGCATGAATTTTCGATGGGGACGGACATCAGAATCGGACATCAGGGTCATGTGTTTGTTTTGATCGACTTTTAACATCATGTGTAATTGTGGTGCAACTTCCAAACCTTTACCTTTCTTAAAACTGCTAATTATACTACTACTATTTATGCAAAAGCACGTTAATCAAACAATAATATTTTTTCCTGTATGGTAAAGAGACATAGGTATTGCACTATGAAGGCAACCTAAGTTCACAATATAACGACAAAACAGCTAGTAAGTCGGACAGGTGTACAGTCAGACAGTAATGAAAATCAGCTGCCAAGAATACTGGCCACCCTCTTCAAGAGCGACACATATTGCTTTTTCGCGTCTTTCTGCCCATCTCAACTAGTGGTCAGTATGAAAACGCTCGTGTAATCTGTTTGAGTGATGATAGTGAGGATTATTGCTAGTAGTTATTACTCGCGATTAAAAATGTGAAGAAAACACTCTCGTATGATTATTAAAAACTTGTTTATTATCACATGGACTATTTAGTTGATGGATTTTCATCGCTTTCTTTGGAATCTACAGACACAAATGATGACTTAAATTGCATTCATAGACTTTAATATAGAAAACGTCGTGGATGTGGACGTCTTGATTAATGTAGTTGACAAGTTTCTATTGCTGTCTCTGGAATATATGAAAATGACTTACTCTTGACCTGTAATCACATTAGAGAAACTTTAATTTCGGAAAAGTTTTTATCTCACGTAAGACTATTGATAATCTGTACGTCCAGTCTGGTCACTTCGTCGTCGCCGATTTAACCTAAGGTATAGAGGCCAATGGTAAGTTATTGCCAGGTAAGTCATGTCGGAATGCACTATAACAAAGGTTGAATTAACAATATACGCAATAAAAGCTCGTTTTAGAACGTCTGACAGCCACAAAACAGGACGCTGATTACGATCTGCTAAACAAGCTGCCGAATACATAAACTACATAGCCTGCAATGCCATAAGATTCCATTATAATGCTGTATTATTCAACGGGTGTTTCATACTTCTACATACATAAGAGCTTGTTTAATTCTAGTTACACTGAAGGTAACTACTATAAAAATAAAATAAAAAAAACTGGTTTACATACAATCTGTTTTATAATCTGAGATAATTCTCCTTATGTTCTAATAAGTAATTTATTCCTATCATTGTATTTGATATTGTTACTACAATATTTATGTAATGTTACAAAACCCGAATTGATTCAATTCATATAACAACATCTCTTGTAACACAGTTATCAGCAATAAATATGTTTAAGTCGCAATAAGCGACCACTACGTATACGAACCATTGAATCAATTAATTGCTGACAATTTATTTCTTTCGTTCACGTCAAAATATTAAAAAATAATGATAGCTTTAACAGTTACTGACTGCTTTATTTCGTAATAATATTTAGAGAAATATAATTAAATAATAACTGTAAGTTTCAACAAGTGTACGCGTTACTTCAACACAACAACACAATAATAATGATTTTTTGTTTCATAATCTAGTTAAATTCACGTTAAATCACTTTTGAGAGATATGCTATGTCTATTCTCTATTTGATATTCAGCGCTGAAACCGCCTTTAATACAAGTTTATTTGTATGTATTAGAGGCACCAGTTATTGTATTCGTAGGTAACGTGTTATGTTAATTGTTAGGCATATGTTTATTTGTACATATTTAAATATATGTATTTGCATTTTGTTAGTTACTTTTCTTGTTTGTTGGCATATTTGTGAGTCCGAAAAATCATTTTATGAACGCTGACGGAGTCTTAAGTCCTGCGTAACCACGTCTTTCTAAAAGTTCTAATTATTTCCTTTTGATAACATTTTGTTGTGACCCTTTATTATTTAAAATATACTTTGGATTTTGTTGTATAATGTGTGTGTTTTTTTTGCTGTATGAACAATGGGGAAGCTATGTATTTTATCTTGGAGTCACATTTTATTTAACCTAGAGAATATTATATTTATATTTTAATAAAGAAAAAGGTAACCAAGCATTAAAGGTCGAGTACCTACTACCGTACTTGCCTAGTTCAATTACTACTTCTGTAAGGCGAAATATGGTAGGTAAGAGATAAGTACCTAAGGTACTAAGCTTCTCAAAGTTTTGAGCATTGCTACGATGTCCTAGCCTTGTAACTTACTTATATTTTATTACTAGCAGCACCTCGCGGTTTCACCCGCGTAAGTCCCGATCCCGTGGGAATATCGGGATAAAAAGTAGCCTATATGCTAATCCAGGTCTCCAGCTATCTACATACCCAGTTTCATCGCAATCGGTTTTGTAGTTTTGGCGTGAAAGAGTAACAAACATCCATACATTCATACATCCTCACAAACTTTCACATTTATAATATTAGTAGGATTATTATGAGTCCTCTTGAATTGCAAGCGGCCATAGGCTACGGAACCGCTAGGTGGGCCGTAAGCTTGTTTGCCAACAACGGGGTATAATTTTTTTTTATCAATTTAACAGACCGACATGATGTTATCGTACCAGACAGAATGAACAATAGGTTCCCATGAATTTTTAAAAACGAACCTACGAATTTTTTTTTGTTTAAGTAAAGAGAAATACAAAGGCAATTTGGGAATTTATTTTTAATTAGCTTAATGTGACAAAGTTCAATTACGAGATAAAATTGTCTGTTCTAAGTTGAAAAGTATGTTTTATGTTCATATAGGACTTAGTATGCAGTACATCATGGCCTCAGTGTTCGTGTTAAAAATACATAAAAAAATAGAACATTCATAAAGGTATAATGACTACAAGTATGTAATGTATGACTGGCCTGGTGGTCTAGTGGTTAGTGTCCATTACTGCTGAGCCAGAGTCAGCATCAGTTTATCAGTAGTCTGGTTACCATAGTACCGGCTCTGTCTAGTTTGGGATCAAGTTATTACTACATAAAAATTGGTTGGATTCCCGATCGTTGCATTGATTGGTTTTGTATGCATTCGTCTTGTTGGTTAAAATATGCATGTACTTACAATAAGTTTATGATTTTACAAAAGTTGATAAAAGTAGTTAATAAATTATTATAAAAAGATCTAGAAGAGAATGCGTACATGTTACTTAATTGTTCTGTTAGTATCAATTGCTGCGTGCGTCAATGTAATTAATGATACCAATTATCATTACCGAGTGAAACCGCAGCCAAAATTAGTATTTATTTGAAAAGCTTTACGGTAGTCATTTACCTCAGGTGACCCGTCTACTCATTTGCCCCCTATACCATAAAAAAAATAAAATAATATGCAACTTTATAAAAAAATTAGAGTACCAACACAAGACTTTCTTTCTTTCTTATATACATGTTCAAACACTGCACCTTTTTCTCTAAAGACAAAACAGTCCAATACTCTCTTCCTCCTCTGTTTGCCGATTTTTTTAGTAGTGATTGAGGAGCAAGGCGTGGTTGGAAGAGACGAAAGTTTTCTTGCCTGGAGTTCACTCTGCATTTCATGTTATGGGAATGGTGAATATGGATTATATTTACTAGGTAAGAAACCACGCGAAATGTCGACTATCGTAGTCGACGTACGGCGGCCGTTTTCGCGAGGTGAAATCTTAAACGTAGTACCAAAAAATAGAACGTATTGTGCTGTAACAATGTGACCTTGTAGACACACGTGGTTGACATGCGGTTGCCGCGCGGTGCACGTGTTGAATTAACCTACCTTCAACGGATAATAATTATACTCAAGAAATTCTTTCATGTTTTGCTTAAGAGCACCATTTAAGGTTAAATAATTTAATAAAGAAAAACAATTACAAATAATGAATTAAAATTAAAGCCTTATAAGGTGCTTACTTTTATGAGGACTAGAGATTGGCAAAAACCCGGTTTAAACCTGATCCTTGGGTTTAAAGCCAGTAAAAAACCCTTTAATCCCATAGTTTTTATTTGGGTCTTTACTGATTTTATAAAATTTTATTTTACATATTACGATTTATTTGTTATTAAAAAATGTTCTAATAAGACATTTCAAATTAATAATGAACATTAATAGTTATAACTAATATAGGTACTATTACTTTTCTTCTACAGTCACATTTCGAAAACTTTTTAATAGATTTTCTTTTAGAAACAGCGCGGTTTCATGTCAAACGACATCTTAAACACAGAACTATTTTGTTTGTCGCATATGGCTATCATCAGTACGCATCTACGTGATGAAATAGATTATTTAATTAAATTTTAATTATTTGGAAATACGAGCAAAGATGTCAGTTCGATATGTTCCGGCTTGCACCCCCTCCATGTACAATGTATATTATCTTTTGATTCTTATTTAGTATATAAGAAAAGCTTTTATTAAATAGAATTAGTCAGTCCACGAATCTAGTAATAAACCAATATTAACTTAACTCGTCTATCTCTTTCTATCACATGATACGGTCCGCGTAATGAATATTGTAATTACAATCAGTAATTATAATAAGAAGCCTTTAAGTTAACTTTCGCTAATAATAATAATTCTGTCACAAATACTTATTCTATTGGTCATTTGTTTAATTGAGTGTTTATTATAACAATAACTTGAGACACGTCACAAGCTCAAACGGCCGTCGGATCCCAAACCTAGTTACAGAGCATGTACTATGGTAACCAGACTGTTGATAAACATACTTATATATTGCTAATTATACATATTTGCCCTTGGTGAAATTCGAACCCACGACTCTGGCTCGGCAGTTTGGATCACTAACCACTAGACCAACAAGCTTGTCTTATTTGATTGCTCATCAGTATTGCTTCATTTTGTCAATCAATTCAGGTATCCCTCAGAAACAATACTTTTTTTCTGGAGGCCGAAGGAAAATTTTGTCAGTGGTCCTTACCATGACTGCTAAATCTGGACCATATCGCAAATGAGAGTCATATGAGACTTAATAAATATTTTGGATATTTTTAAGTACTTATGTAATTATTATCTATCTCTCAAAACTAACTTTAAAGAGAATCGATTTGACGATAGCAAAGTCACAAGTTGTTATTTTACACAAGGTACAACAGAACATACAGTAATTGTATAATGTAATTATTATAATGCTGTATTACCCAACGGGAGCTTCATACTTCCGCATACATAAGAGATTGTTTAATTCTAGTTGTACCAACTGAAGGTTAATACTCTAAAATAGAATATAACAACGATTGAATAAAAACTTGTTTATAAAAATTCTTTGGTACAAAAACAATGTACCTGATAAGTAATTTATTCCTAACATACATGTTCAAATTAATATTAACAAAATAAAAATCCATACATCTTTCAACTTATATTTTATACTAATTAACAAAAAAAAAATCTACATTGCTATACTATTCGAAGTATTTTTAAGCTAGATACAACTATAACTTATGACATTAACATCACTACTTCACTAGACTATTACTACAACAACTAGTTACTAAAGGTAGGTAAAGACAAATCACATTTATTAATAAAATATAGACAACAGTTAAAATAACTGTCACAACCTACATGCATTAAGAAATACTGAGGTACTAAAATGCTACAAGTAGTCCAGTCAACAAGTTAAAAAACATGTTAACTCTTGTTCCCGGTCCTAAAAATATGTGCGATAGCTCATTCGATATCAGCTCATTCCATAAAAATTGCAATTTTTTATGTGCTAATAAATACTAGAGATACCTTTTTCTAGACGTCTTTCTGAATCGAATGAGCTATCGCACATATTTTTAGGACCGGGAACAAGAATTAACACGTTTTTTAACTTGTTGCCTGGACTAAAGCACATAAGCATATACTTATCATGGTCTTCGAGGAATAAACTCAATGTCTACATTTTTTACTCTCACTTGCACTGGCGCTCTTTCAAATTGTATACCTCCTTCGTGCACAATAGTCTTCAAAGTATAATGTCTCAGAAAATGCATTAATCCACTTAAAACTTGCAAACGAGCGTATCTTGCCCCTATACAAACTCTGTGGCCTCTACCGAATGGTAGATACGTTATGTCACTAATTTCTCCTTTCAGAAACCTGTCTGGATCAAAAACTTCTGGATTAGTATAATACTTCAGGTCATAATGAAAATCGAAAACTGGCAGGAATAACTTAACTCCTTTCGTAACAGGAATATTACCAACAGGTAAAACAGTATCTTTAACACATTGTCTTGATAAAAAACCGAGCGGAGGATACATTCGTAAACTCTCGCTAAGGACTCTGTCCAAATATTCCACTTCCGAAATTGCGTCATAAGTCAGCTGATAATTATATTTTTCGAAAACTGCATCAACTTCGTCATGGACCCGTTTTAGAATGTCAGGATGCCTTCCCAATTCCATCATACTCGAAAACATGCTCGCTGTACTAGGCTCAATGCCAGCTATGAAGAAAAAAAATGCCTGAGCAGCCAGTACATCGTCAGTTGGTTCTATAGATAAATTGTGCTCAGGATCCGTCATCGGCCCCCCTTTTTTGAGTTTTACACATAAATCAACAAAATCATGCCTATTTACATTTTCTCTCTCACGATTTTTTATTACTTTTTGCATAGCTCCTATGAAGAAACGTTCATGCTCACTGAATAGTTTCAGTTTTAACGCTCTGTACAAGGTGTCACTGATTCCTCCGATTGCGAATTTCAAATTTAGAGCCATTGTAGGTTTAACGGCTTTTACAACCATTTCACGAAAGGGAGAGTCAAAAGTTGACTTAGCTTCGATTCCAAATACGGAAGCAGATATGGCAGCTGTATTATAATGTGTGATTGTATCATAAATGAAATGGGCGTCTCCTTTTAGTCTTTCGGGATTTAGTTTTAGAAATTCTACAAAGTCTTGAGCACTCTTATCAATGATGTAGTACATATTCTTCAACTTGGAACTAGTAAAGAGTGGTGACAATTTCTTCCTAATCAATTGCCATTTGGCACCATTAGTAAATAATACATTGTTAGCCAGGAGGTCTTCGTCAATAATTGGAATACCTCTATGATTAAAGGAATGAAAATCCACTTGCGTAATATGATGTACGTTTATTGGATCTTTAACAAATAAAGCCTTGTCAAAGAAAGAGCCAAGTCCAACAGCGGGAACACTTTCACAATCACTGTAAATGTCTCTAAAAATTTGAAACAGAGCTCTGTTTCCCAAAATAAACTGCCAGAAAGGGCCGCCTGCTTTATTCTTGTTGTAGAAAAACACGCCAAGGTTTTTCCAGTACTTTTGATTATATTTCCCCTTAAAATATGTAAAGGAAGTTATTAATATTACGACCAATAATAAAGCTGTTAATAACATTTTTGACTGGTGACTATACCGATTAAAAACTTAAGACTAAACTACTTAAAAATCAACTTGTACCGACGATATACTACAAGATATACTGCGTATATACAGGTTGTTGACTAATTTAAGTTAATCAATAATGAATTATTAAAAATAAAAGAGTTCGTGTGTGCAATTCACACACGGCAGAAATGAAACTTCAGAAAAGTAGCCTACGAGAGAATGAGAAATAAAAAGTGAAATCAACACAAATAATTTACTGATTTTAATGTATTAATTTTAGATAGTTTCTATAAAAGTTATTGGTTAAATTGTTTTATTTTTATTTTATAAAATAGGTCTGTACCTATACACACAACAAATCAAGATACATGGGCTGCGCTAAAAGTATCGGGAATGGAATATCGTTACTGTTTCTGTCATATTAAAATCTTTTTAATTGAAAACTCCTTGGTTTTAAAAATCGAATACCATTTATTTATTTAAAAAAAGATTCTCGGTCTTATCACAAGGTTTTGTCAAACTTGTTTAGTCGTTAAGAAAATGGATTAACTCGAGAAAATTCAAGAGCGATGATTTATTATGACTTTCGAAGTGGTTTAACGCAAAAACAGTGTGTTGACCGGATGATTTCTGCATTTGGTGATAAAGCCTCATCCAAAACCACAATTTATCGCTGGTTTGCTGAATTTCAACGTGGACGTGTCAAGCTCAGTGATGATCCCCGTCAAGGTCGTCCAAAAACTGCAGTCACCCAAGAAAACGTTGATGCTGTGCGTAAGCTGATTGAGGAAGATCGACATGTGACATACCGCGAAATTCAGGCAACTTTAGACATTTTCACGAGTCAAATACAAATAATCTTGCATGAACAATTAGGTGTACAAAAGTTGTTTTCCCGATGGATACCGCATTCGCTCTGTGAAGAGCAAAAAGCGGCTCGCGTTACTTGGTGCGTCAGAACTCTCGAAAGATTCCACACAGGATCCTCAAATGCTGTATACAACATCGTATTAGGTGACGAATCCTGGATATACGCGTACGAACCCGAAACAAAAAACCAGTCACGAGTTGGGTGTTCGAAAATGAGTTAAAGCCAACAAAAATTATTCGTTCACAGAGTGTTGCAAAAAAATGGTGGCCACGTTTGTCTCCAAAACCGGCCATGTTGTGACTATTTCTCTTGAGGGACAAAGAACGGTTAATGCAGAATTATATGCTAGCATTTGTTTGCCACAGGTCGTTTCTGAACTCCGTAAAGAGAACTGCAACCGCCGCATCATCCTCCATCACGACAATGCGAGTTCTCAAACCGCGCACACAACAAAAGAGTTTTTAAAGCAAGAAAACATAGAATTATTAGACCATCCGCCGTACAGCCCCGACCTTATCCCTAAAATAAAGAATAAATTGCGTGGTCAGAGATTTTCATCACCTGAAGAAGCTGTGGACGCCTACAAAACGGCCATTTTGGAGACCCCAACTTCCGAATGGAATGGTTGCTTCAATGATTGGTTTCATCGTATGGAAAAATGTGTCAAATGTCGCGGAGAATACTTCGAAAAGCAATAAATACATTCTTAAATAGTAATGTTGTGTCACTTCCTTGATTCCCGAAATTTTCAGTGCCGCCCTCGTATACAAAGAATGGCCTTAATAATAAACAGTAAGCAAAACTGGACTTCATCCAGTTACAACCGTACACAACTTTCAAAACAAACATTATTTCGTTTTTAATATGGGTTAAGGTTGGATTAAAATGTAAATTTGTAAAGAATCAATTAAGTATAAGTGAAATAATGAGAAAAACAACTCAAATAAATTCATTATGCAAATGCACAAAAATTACACCACGTTGACATTGACATTTTTTCTGAACGCTTGGTAGTACGAAGGCAAAGATTTGAAGTATGCAGGTGCAAAGACAAAGATTATAGAAACTTTATCCTTTAAAGCGCCATTTAAGGCAAAAAAACAATAACGGAAACAATTACAAACAAATCTTTAAAATAAATCCATATAGGACCTATTGCGAACTTCAAATATAGAGCCATTGTAGGTTTAACGACTTTTACAAACATTACACGGAAGAGAAAGTCAACAGTTGAGCTTAGAAGCCATATGAGTCTTGAAAAAATGTTCTTACTATTTTTAAGTTTGTTATTTGTTATCTTTTAAAACTAACTTTACAGGTAATCGTTTTGACGATAGTATCCTATGACGTGACAAGTCGTTATTCCATACAAGCTACAAAACCTACCTTTTTGATGTTTAAATTATTAACAGTCAACTACTGTAATATAAATTTAGTCTTCTCTCTCTGTCTTTCAAAATGTAAGAACAATATAAATCCGTATATCTTTCAGCTTACATCTATATATAATAATAAGCAAAAAAAAAAACATTAATTGCTACATTTACTCTAAGTATTTGAAAGGTAGATAGAACTAAAACTTATTATTTTAACAACTAGTTGTTACAAGCGAACAGAACTAATGAGTTTTGTTCGCTTTAAGCTTACCAATTCGCTTTATAGATTTTGGTATTTTTATGTAATAATATAATTATCAAACCGAACAATTTCATAAATATGATTTTATATGAAAATGCTAAAATCTAAAGAAAAATAACAACATTTTCACAATAAAAATAACTATTACAACCACGCAGCAAGCATATTTGGTATATTAACCTATCACCAATTTCTAGGAATAAACTCAATGTCCACGTTTTTTACTCTCACTTGCACTGGCGCTCTTTCAAATTGTACACCTCCTTCGTGCACAATCGTCTTCAAAGTATAATGTCTCAGAAAATGCATTAATCCACTTAAAACTTGCAAACGAGCGTATCTTGCCCCTATACAAACTCTGTTGCCTCTACCAAATGGTAAATACGTCATGTCACTAATTTTTCCTTCATTCAAAAACCTGTCTGGATCAAAAACTTCTGGATTAGCATGATACTTCGGGTCATAATGAAAATCGAAAACTGGCAGGTATACCTTAACTCCTTCTTCAACAGGAATATTACCAACAGGTAGAATGGTATCTTTAACACATTGTCTTGTTATAAAACCGACCGGAGGATACATTCGTAAACTCTCGCTAAGAACTCTGTCCAAGTATTCCACTTCCAAAATGGCATTATAAGTCAGCTGATAATTAAATTTTTTTAACACTGCATCTACTTCCTCGTGGACCCGTTTTAAAATATCAGGTTGCCTTCCCAATTCCATTATAGTAGAAAACATACATGTTGTACTAGGGTCAATGCCGGCTATAAAGAAAAAAAATGCCTGAGCAGCCAGTACATCGTCAGTTGGTTCTATAGATAAATTGTGCTCAGGATCCGTCATCGGCCCCTCTTTTTGAAGTTGTACACATAAGTCTGCAAAATCATGCCTATTTCCCTTTTTTCCTTCACGATTCCTGATTACTTTTTGCATAGCTCCTATGAAAAAACGTTCATGCTCACCGAATAGTTTCAGTTTTAACGCCCGATATAAGTTGCCACTGATTCCTCCTATTGCGAACTTCAAATTTACAGCCATTGTAGGTTTAACGGCTTTTACAACCATTTCACGGAAGGGAGAGTCCAAAGTTGATTTAGTTTCAATTCCAAATACGGATGCAGAAATGGCAGCTGAACTAAAATGTGAGATTGTATCATACATGAAATGAGCGTCTCCTTTAAGTCTTTTGGGATTTAGTTTAAGAAATTCTACAAAGTCTTGAGCGCTCTTATCTATGATATAGTACATATTCTTCAACTTGGCACTAGTAAAGAGCGGTGTCAGTTTCTTTCTGATCAATTTCCATTTTGCACCAGTATGGAATAATACATTATTAGCCAGGAGGTCTTCGTCAGTAATTGGAATACCTCTATGATTAAACGAATTAAAATCGACTTGAGTAATATGATGTACGTTTATTGGATCTATAACAAATAAAGCCTTGCCAAAGAAAGAGCCAAGACCAATAGCTGGAACTTTTTCACAATCACTGTAAATATCTCTGAAAATTTGAAACAGAGCTCTGTTTCCTGAAATATACTGCCAGAAAGGGCCCCCTGCTTTATTCTTATCGTAAAAAACCACACCAAGGGTTTTCCAGTAATTTTGATTATGTTTCCCTTTAAAATATGTAAAGGACATTATTAATATAACGAGTAATAATAGAGCTGTTAATAACATTTTAGACTGGTGACTATACTGATTAAAACTCAAGACTGGACCATTTAAAATTAATCTTGAACTAGTGATATATGTACTATATGATACGCTAACCTATATACAGGTTGTTGTTTAGACTAAGTTAAACATTTATTAATTGGAATAGACAGGGAAAGCAAGCTGAGGTGCATGCAACACTTATTATGCAAGCCTTTGATGAGAGCGTTTCAATTGCCTTTTACGCCAATGGCAACTCGCGTAAACGCCATAAAAATGAACGAGCGCTGCTTGTTAATACCGTAGGATTTGACTTCAAATTACTGTTTTAGCGCTGCAGCGCTTTTTAGTTTTAATTCAAATAAAAATGGAACATGTATTTTGTTCTGAGTGGCTTCTTTATTATTTTATATCTCGATGCTTCTATCTTACATAGGTATTAAATCAAATTGATTTGTTACCACTGTTAACTTGTCAGCCCGCTCATTGAACATTATTTTGATCAGTTTTTCAGAAACCGGGGGTATATGTAGTATTTTACTAGATTATATTTATCTGAAACATAAATATCGTACTGTATCATCGGTTTTTCGTACATATCTAAAAAGTGTAGTAGTGGGAGAGGTAAAGGCAATGTCACAAGGTTCATTTAAATTGGTGTATTTACGACTCGCAATAAAGCGCTACAAACTTTTAAATGAGGGCCAAATATATAGTCGCATAATACATGCACAACCGGTTACGTTTGTTATGGCACCAAGGCAAACACTATACTAATTTGTAGCAATACATAAGGACTCCTAAAGCATATAACGCAGATTTGTACATCATCTACCGATGCTTTCCCTATTATGTAGAATTTATTTTGAGTTCTGATCTAACCTATTTGTAGTTTGATGTAAAGGTGTCTCATAACGAGCTTGGTAGCTATTATGACTTAATAGTAAGGAATCTAATCAATTCCATTTTGAACTTGGAATCCTGATTCTTTTACTTTTTCCTAAGTATGTTATTTTGGCTACTAGATTCAAAGGTTGAACTACCACGAGCTATCAGAGGAAGAAGAAAGATAATATCGACATCGAGATAACCGCAGATAGGTTTTCTTTGATGAAGACCTAAATATCATGCTCTATTGATTCAGCATACTTACTGCATTCCGGGGAAAACTCTTTGTCTGTATCCTTGGGATAATATTTATTACTAGAAAAGAGCACTAGAAAAGTTTCAAAGATTTACTGGTCAAATATTCCTCAGATTCATTTTATTGGCGCTAGTAACCCTTTAGTGAAAAAGTAAAAAATTTAGGAATACTTATCGACACGGAGCTATCCTGGTCTCCTCAAATGCAAGAAATATGCAGCAGGTTATTCGCCTACGCAGGTTCGTTAACAAGATTGGGAATCTTTATACCAACTGCCACCAAAATCGCCCTTGTAAGTCACTACTCTTTCCAATTATTGACTATGCGGACGCCAGCTATCCAGATCTCACCGAGAACCAATTACATTAACTAGAGCGACTTGAAAACTTTTGTATCTGATTCATATTTTAACTGCGTAAATATGATCATGTTTCTGAATTCCGAAAAAAGCTCAAGTGGTTACCTATTCGTCTTCGCCGGAACGCTCATATTCTCTCTTTGCTATACAGCATACTGTTTAACCCTCATACACTTTCCTATTTAAAAGGATGATTTAAGTTTCTTCATGGTACCTACGAAATGCGTAAGCACTTCGTATGGGTACCATTAGAAAATGGATATCATCAGAAAATCTGATATTAAAAGTGCCGGTGCATTCAACAGCTTTTTTTGACATATCTTTTATGGTCCTGGCTGTTCTTTGTGAAATGCATTACCAGTAATTAATTAATTTAATTAAGCATTAATTCAGTACGGCAAGCTGAAACTCTTACAGCCTTTAAAAATATGGTTTAGCAACACTATCTATCTCTGTTATATCTTTATCTCTTTCTTTTGCTATTACATAACTAAGATCATAATTACTTTCGAATATACTACGAGTATGTAATCTCTACTAACTAGCCTATATAACTATTCAATAGCACGCCATCAACTAGTCTGTTTTCATTTAATATTTCTGTAATTATTTCCATCTAAAGGTTGTCTGGTAGAGATCGCTATTAGCGATAAGACCGCCCATTGTATTCTAATAAATATTTTATATGAGATCTGTTTCAACTGTATGTTATTAATGGTGTACAATAAAGAGTATTCTATCCATATATCTATTATTATTCGTCGAAGGCAGTTTCATCAAAATTTTACATAATAAGTGATTCCGGCACCTCAGTTTGCTTACTGATGTTTTGTTTTTTAAATTCATTATTGTCTAACTTAATTTAGTCCACAACCTGTATACACGTAGTATATCATATAATATAACGTCGGTTCTATCTTACAGTGGTGATAAATCAAATTGATTCGTTACAACTGTGAAGTTGTTAGCTCTGTTCGTTAAACATTATTTTGATCAGTCTTTCAGAAAGCAGGGGTATGTGTTGAATTTTACTAGATTATATTTAGCTGAAACAAAAATATCATACTGTATCATCGGTAACCTTCGCTAGAATCTCACGTTTTTTTGTATTTAAAAAAGTGTAGTAGTGGGAGGGGTCAAAGGCAATGACACATGGTCATATTTACTACGCGCAACAAGTCGTAACAAAATATTAAACGAGGCTCAAATGTATAGTCACATAAAATTGACACACTAGTGTGTCTATGCATAATACATGCTCAACCGGTTACGTTTGTTATGGCACCAAGGCAAACACTATACTAATTTGTAGTAATACATAAGGACTCCTAAAGCAAATAACGCAGATTTGTACATCATCTACCGATGCTTTGCCTATTATGTAGCATTTATTTTAAGTTCTTATCTAACCTATATTATTTGTAGTTTGATGTAAAGGTGTCTCAGAACGAGCTTGGTAGCTATTATGACTTAATAGTAAGGAATCTAATCAATTCCATTATTTTTTTTACTTTATTGCCAAACGCGCAGACGGGTCACCTGATGGTAAATGACTACCGCCGCCCATGGGCACCTGTAACTTAAAAGTCACAAGTGCGTTGCCGCCGTTTAAGGTGGGAGTAGGAGAAGAGGGGGAGGGGGGAAGAAGAGGGGAGAGGGGAAAGACGGGAATCTTGATTCTTTTACTTATTCCTAATGCCATTTTAGCTACTGGATTCAAAGGTTGAACTACCACGAGCTATCAGAGGAAGAAGAAGGATAATATCGACATCGAGATAACCGCAGATAGGTTTTGTTTCATGAAGACCTAAATATCATGCTCCATTGATTCAGCATACCTACTGCATTCCGCGGAAAACTCTTTGTCTGTATCATTGGGATAATATTTATTACCACTAACTTACTGGTTTTGAGGACCTGTCATCTTCATAGACATATGGATTACAATGTTAAAACTGTTTTCCAAATAACAATTACAGGGTTCATAGCGGTATGTGGACACGTTTCAATATTTCGCGCAGTTGCACCAGAGAACAAAAGAGCAGTATCCTTTTGTTTATAAGACAAACACAATTATAACTTCTATGATAACCCTTCCTGCAATGTTCTGAGAGCATAGGAAGATAACATTCAATTGAATAAATAACCAACATTCTTATCAAGACTCAAAGTGAATACACTTAAGCTTAGCAAAAAGTGTAGTTTCAAAAAATTATTGTTAAACGGTTTTATTTAGTTTGACCTGGTCGTTTTTTGTCTGGGTCAAATTTAATACTCGAAATTATACCCTCTTCCTGTTGACAGATTGATCTGATATTTGGTACACATCTTTGGTTCTTATGACAAAACAATTTAATATTTTCAATGTCATTGTAAATCCAAGATGGCCGCCTCTACAAAATGGTGGATTACATTTTTTTGTACCACCCCCTCAATATGGGTATCAAATGAAAAGGCAAAAAATAAAACTTGAAAATAAAATAAGTGAACAATATTTTTTTAAGTTAAATGGTTTTTTTTTGTAAGCAGAGCAAAGTTTTGTAATGTAAGTAAAGACTATTAAATGCTTTGTGTTGGAGAAATTTAGGTCAAATCAGAAGTTAACAGTTCGCCTCATGCTTATGTACAGAGTAAAGATACCAATTAGGACAGGTATTCGACCGCGACGACGATTCTTTTTATCACAGGAAAATCTATGCTCGCTTTTTAAAAGCTCTGCGTAGCTCCACAAGGCATTCCACAATATTTTCAATAAATACCTCTCATGACACTTGATACGAGTCTTCAACAGCCCTATATCATATAGGGCTACTTTCACACACTGGATCATCATGCAGTTTCTATAGAACTGCTTTTGAAGATAATCATAAAATAATGCCGTACGTAGGTCTGTATTAAAAATAAACTAAAATAACTCATTAACATATTATTTTAATGAGTTATTTTAGTCTTCGAGTATAGAGTTATCCATGTTACTAGTAATCTTTAAAAAAAAAATTAATTGCCTAAGCCATGAAAACACGGAATAAATATATTGTTATTCAAGAAGTTAGGACACACTAGATTTCGACATCCATTGTACCTACCCGACTGACCCAATGTCCCCTCCCTCTGTGTCAAATAGAAAGCCGAGGTAAGACAACAGGTTAATAGCGTAGTGTTATTGTTTTTCTGACTAACATCCAAACGATTCTATGAGTTGGCCACCAGAGTTTAGTTGAAAGTGTTAGATGTTTGATTGTTTTATTAAAAGCATTATCCTATATCAGACGTAAAATGCCTGAATACGAAGCAGACGTCTTCGTTACTTTGACATGGTCGGAATGGATATAAAGTGATGGATGAGCGACATGTCCACCTTAAATAAAATCCTGAATGGCTCATTTAATAGTACTCTCCTAAGTCAGTTACACTTCAAGGTACCTACTCGATCTGTGCGTACTCTGCAGCTGTTTCAAATACCAGCAAGCAATAATAATGTGTCGCAAAATTATCCACTGTTTCGAATGTGTCGACAATATAATATTTATTTTGTTCTCATGATGATGATATTTGTGGATAGTCACAGCAGATTCATGGAATCCTTGTACTTGTTTTAGCTACATATTTATATTATTTGTATCTGTTTTTTTTGTTTTTGTAATCTTTACTTACATCTTTGAAGCTGTGTACGGTAGTAATTGGAGCTCAGATTTAAAAATGTTATCATATAAAAGTAATTTTAAGCACTACTTGGTCTATGTAACTGTACCTTTTGTAAATAAATAATAAATATACATATAATTACATTAGAACTGAGGAACAATTTGAAGTACGATGCACGTCTTAGTTATACTTTGTCAAAGGCTAAGCTGGCAACCTTGATTAGACTGTTTTATTTCGTTTCTTCAAACTGACTATAGCATTTTACATTTATGGAGTAATTTTAGGTATAAGCATTATATTGAGGTTTTCACATGAAATTTATTTTACTTAAATTAAAATAATGTGGAATCCTAATCCGAACTAATATTATAAATGCGAAACGGAGTTTATTTGTATGTTTGTTACGCTTTCAGACCTTAATTAATCAATGGATCATTATACAATTTTTAATAAACGTTGAGGTTACCAGGGGTACAGAAAAGGAAACAAAGTACCTTCCATCCACAGAAAAGTACTGTTCCAGAGAGACACTTGAATTTATTAACAAAATCTACATTCAGGCGAGCGAAAAAGGTTAGTGATATATGAAGAGAAGATTTTGTTCTCAGCAAAAAGTAAAGTATTTGCCTTGTTTTGTGTTAGGCAAAGTGTTATTAGGTAAATTTATATGAGTAATTAAGCAACTAGAAAGATTGTGTTAAAAAACAAATTATAATATCTATCAATAGATTAGTATCAATTATTTTGAGCGTCACTGTCTCTAATGATACTAATTATTATTAATTAATGTGGTTTAAGTTGATATTTTTTTTAAATAAAATTGTTATACGTAATCCCTAGTTTACCTCAATGAGGTTCAAACTCTTCATATTAAAAACCAAGCACAGTTTCATAAACAAATTTCTAAACACACGATAGTTTTAGTCTCAGTTTTGAAAGTGGTGAAATAGGAAATGTTACATGTGAATAATATCTCTTGAACTTGATATCTGAAGCTGGACGATCTGTACAATTTCATCAAAATATTTGGGTTAACAAAAATTTGTAAGTGTTTAAATTGTGAAAGTTAATAATAATAATTGAACCTGACTTATGACGTTCTCAACGATTCAAATTACTATTACCTTTCACTGAATCTTCACAATAAATAAAACCTATCCTCACTGTTTATACACCGATATCTATACTTATAATAAATCTGTAGCGGGATGTATTCTGTACATTGAATATATTTTAAAAAAATCGACTGAGGGGTATTAAGATATCGATACTGATGCAGAATATGCGATTCAAAAAATTTTTGTCTGTCTGTCTGTCTGTCTGTCTGTTTGTATGTTCACGATAAACTCAGGAGTTACTGAAGGGATATGCTTGAAACTTAGTATGATAATAGTTTGAGTGCCTGCGCAAGTTATAGGTTACTTTTTATCCCAGGTTAAACTTTGGTTCCCACAGGAAAATCAATAAAAGCTGTAATAACATACAATTTTAGTAGAATGCAAATAGTTATTTCGAACAAAATAACAGCGAGCGTTTAGCTTAACTGGTGTAGAGTACGAATTCCGCTATGTTGGGTGCCGGATCGAATCCCTCCTAGGCACTTTTCTTTTTTTGAACTTTTTTTTAATATATAAACTAATTTACTTTTTAAAATTAGGTATCGTTTTTAACCGACGAAAAAAAAGGAGGTTCTCAATTCGATCGTTTATTTACATATTTCTTTTTTTTATGTATGTTCAGCCCTCCGTTATTTATGAACCGATTTTGATTATTCTTTTTTGTTAGATAGGGTATACATCAAGGGTGGTCCCATGTCAAGGAAGTAAGATGTCAATAAAATGAAATTCAGGTGGCATCAGCTTGCATCCTGTTTACCTCTCATGTAACACTAACACTATTGTACCTGAAGATCTGACTTTTAAAAAGAGTGGCCATGAGTTTCTTTGCCAGTATTCTTCTCATAAGGCCCTACGCATTTTGGAAAGTGGAAGTTATAGATCGACACAAACAGGCAGTAGATTTTGGTGTTTTTCACCTAATTTACCTTGACAATCCAGTACATGCTGTGGCATCTGTTTGTGCCGATCTATGATTTTAACTCTAGCTTCAATTTAACGTTCATAAATGTCACTTAGTGTCTTAATTGAATAAATGATTTTGAATTTGAATTTGAATTTAAGGATCTGATGATGGAATTCAGATAAAATTGAGAGAAACCCTCTAAAATTGTAGAAACGAATAGTGTTTCTATTTACTTTTCATTACTTTATCAGGTATTTGCGTTTAGAAATCATCATATCGTGTAGCCGAGCTAATGATGAAAAAAATAGCTGGTTCTTGACTATGCCAACGAGCTATTTTGCCTTTTGCAGCCATTAAATTCATTAATATATTTCAGGGCATTAATAATAATAACAACTTCACACACCTCATACACGGCCGTCTGATCCTAAACTAGGCAGAGCCTGTACTATGGTAACCAGACTGCTGATAAACATACTTATATATTTCTAAATACATACATATTATAAATAAATTACACCCAGACAGAGAATAATTCGTCCTGGGTGGAAATCAAACCCACGACTTCTGGCTCAGCAGTCAGGGTCACTAACAACTAGACCATCAGGCCAGTCCAGTAAATATACATATATTTATAAATAGAGTTATAGAAAATGAAGATCCAAACTTTTAAACTTTTGCGTTCCATGATAATATAATTATGTTGACGGG
Source organism: Callimorpha dominula (assembly GCA_949752705.1). Classification (NCBI taxonomy): domain Eukaryota; kingdom Metazoa; phylum Arthropoda; class Insecta; order Lepidoptera; family Erebidae; genus Callimorpha; species Callimorpha dominula. The sequence continues at coordinate 3,404,184 of OX456991.1, forward strand.
AATTCACGCAATCACGTATTCAAAAGTATTATACAGGCCTGTGATCACGGCCACGACCACGGCAAAGCAAAGGTATGTCATACCTATTAAATACGTGATCGCGTTGATTCCCGTCAACATGATTATATTAGAATAGAAAATAATTTTTATTTAAAGCATCTATGTCTTAGTTGTTAGTTTAATGAAGTTTGTTAGTGGTCCCAATTCTGTTACTTCACTCGCTTAATTAAAATTAACAAAATTTTCTTCATATAAGATGTAAACCTTGTACGCTTCGAAACAAGGTCTTATTTCAAATTGAAACAAGTAGGTAACATATGTCACTATCGAAATAAGCAATTTATTTGTCGACTAAAGTCTGATAGGTACGCTTAAATAAACTTTAATACAACGTAGCGCGAGCCGCTATCCGCTGAATGCCATCTCTTTTGCTCTGTGTTTTTAGTAAGCGTCTTCGTAGGTGTCGATTGAAATAACGTCATCTTAGTTCGTTTTGAACAAGTTTTTATACGGCAATTATACAGCATTTGAATAAATGGAGACTTTCGCTGCGTGGAAATAAAGTTGAGTATACGTTGACAGGTTTTAGTGAAATTTAGTGGCGCTCAGAAATAGATGCAGGTAACAAATATTAAGACCTTATTACAAAGAACACAAGGTTGATTTCATATGAAGAAATTAAGTCAGGTTTTAGTGTAGTCCAGTGTACAATAGAATCGGCACCAGTATTACAGTATTTTACTATATTAAATGCATGACACTATCGCCAAAAAAATTACATCTAAGCTGAAATATTGTCATGTAACCGGTGAAGTTTTTTTTCACTTTCAGACCATTTATTTTCCGTTCGGTTACAGTAGTGTGAAATCTTATGTTACACCGTGACTAAACAAAGGTCAGAAGCAAACATTCATCTGTTAGGTATACCGAGGGGCCCATAGTTTCTAGGAAGCAGCACTGACTGACTGACTACAGCAAGAGTCTCCCAATTGGTCGGACGAATCGAGATATTAGGTCGTCACAGTTGTTTTATGACGATTTTCTGCGAGGAAAACAACTCTCGCGCAGGGAGGAGGTGACGGTGTGGATTCGGTACAAAAACTTCCAGGTGGAACCTTTTCACTTGCGCTCTCATGCGTACGCTTAGAGTGGCCGTGGGTGTATGAGACGAGTTTTATGTTCTTCACCCGAAGCAGCAGTTGCCGTCCGCTAGCCAGCGCTGGGTAGATCATTGGAGGCAAAACGTCGCCGTACCGACGGTCAACTCATAAACGGTACTGTGAAGCACAAAGTGTGGTTTTACTTGGTTTAAGCCTGATATATGGGCTCACCAATAGCCCGGTGAGGTGAGCTTCCACACGAAAAACAAATGAGTAATGTTACCACAGCCAAATTATGTCGTTAATTCACGTGTAAGCAACCAAAACGACCTTTTTTGTACGCTTCAGGTTGTTTCACCGCCAATACAGTATCAGAAATACTGCCTGGCGAAAGAGGTACTATGCAATAAGCGACAAATTGCTGTTTTCCGAAAAAAACGCAAATGAAGTCGCGGGCACAGCTAGTATTGAATAATTCCGTGACAGAATACCAATTTAACTGTACTGTACACTTAAATTACTGACAAGGTTGTTGTCATTATTTTGAAGGTCACCCAAAATGTAATGATGATAATACTATGCTAAGCAATGGTATTGGAGCCGATGGTGTTTTTGCTTGCTTTTTTCTACGTCTCTAATAACAATGATCACCATGATCATAACAATAACTTAAACGCCTTCATAGCTGACATTCAATGATAAATTACTACAATTTAAACTAAATATCATTTAATGTGCATGCTCTAAGTAATCTAAGTAATCAATATTGTTTTATCAAATATAAATGGAATGAATGTCTTAATGAAACTTTTGAAACGGGCGGTTATAGATCGAAACAAGCAGATATAATATTATGTTATCCATTTTTTTTCTTAAATAATTTTACATTTGACAAAGCAAACTATTGTCGCGGTGACATTGTGTGTGTTATTTTATATTTTTTTTAATAAATATTTGTTTAATTGACGATTTCGAATAATTAATGATCAATTTTGTGAAATAAAGATATTGAATTTTAATACCCACCGAAAACGGCCAGCTTTGTAGTACGACAATGTATGATGTATATAAATATATATATATATATTATGATAGTGATAGTAAAAGGTCAGAAGTTCCAATATCGCTCACTGCTAATATTTGTAAACACAAATACGATTGCAACGTCAGAGATCGTCGGTTTGATTTCTGATCATCGCATGTATTTGTATGCATTGGTCTGTTTGTTTCTGTTATGTAAAATATGCATGTATTTACAATAAGTTTATGATGTTAGATTATAAAAACACCTAGAAAAGAGAATGAGTACATGTTACGTAATTGATCTGTTAGTATCAATTACTGCGTGCGTCAATGTAATTAATGATACCAATTATCATTACCGACTGAAACCGCAGCCCAAAACCAGTATTTATTTTAAAAGCCTCTTCAATTTAAACTTTCATCAAAGTCATCTTTTGGACGATAGTAACGTATGACGTCACAAGTTGTTATAAAATACAATTTGCAACATAACCTACCTTTTAAAGATTTAAATAGAAGACACTATTTGACTTGATAATGAGCTATTTGATTCGATAGTCGACTACCGTATTATGACAGTATTCTTCTGGACAATAATATCAGCCGTGAAATCAGAGCATTCTTACTTTGTGTGTATTTTTCTCAAAAAGATAGCATCTCAATAGCATAGAAATAAACTTTATTGTTCACCAATTAAGAGTAAAAAAATACATTAAATAAATGAAAGTTCTTTCAGCTCACATCTATACCAATAACCGAAAAAAAAGACGTACACGTAATGCTTCGAATAATTTTATTAGCACTATAATTATTCTAAGCATTTTAAAGCTACTTAGAACTAAAACTTATGACATTATTGACTAATGTTATGTATCTATATTACTATTATTGTTTTGATTCATTATTACGTGGAACTGCCAAAATCTAAAGTAAAATAACATTCATTAATAAAACATTGAAAACATTAAAAATAACTATTACAACCCTACATGCATTAAGAATTGCTGAAGTACAAACTTAAATGTGGCACATTACGTTAATATTTCTAATTATCCTGACCTTCGAGGAATAAACTCAATGTCCACATTTTTAACTCTCACTTGTACTGGCGCTCTTGCAAATTGTATACCTCCTTCGTGCACAATAGTCTTCAAAGTAAAACGTCTGAGAAAATGCATTAATCCACTTAAAACTTGCAAACGAGCGTATCTTGCTCCTATACAAACTCTGTTGCCTCTACCGAATGGTAGATACGTCAATCACTAATTTCTCTCTCCTTCAAAAATCTGTCTGGGTCAAAAACTTCTGGGTTAGCATGATACTTCGGGTCATAATGAAAATCGAAAACTGGCAGGTATACCTTAACTCCTTTTTGAACAGGAATATTACCAACAGGTAAAATGGTATCTTTAACACATTGTCTTGACAAAAAACCGAGCGGAGGATACATTCGCAAGCTCTCGCTAAGGACTCTGTTCAAATATTCCACTTCCGAAATTGCATCATAAGTCAACTGGTAATTATATTTCTCGAAAATGGCATCGACCTCCTCATGGGCCCGATTTAAAATATCAGGATGCCTTCCCAACTCCATCATAGTCGAAAACATACTTGCTGTACCAGTCTCAATGCCAGCTATAAAGAAAAAAAATGCTTGAGCAGCCAGTACATCGTCAGTTGGCTCTATAGATAAATTGTGCTCGGGATCCGTCATTGGCCCCTCTTTTTGGAGTTTTACACATAAATCTGCAAAATCATGCCTATTTACTTTTTCTCCCTCACGATTCTTAATTACTTTTTGAAGAGCTCCTATGAAAAAACGTTCATGCTCACCGAATAGTTTCAGCTTTAACGCTCTGTATAAGGTGTCACTAATTGCTCCTATTGCGAACTTCAGATTTAGAGCCATTGTAGGTTTAACGGCTTTTACAGCCATTTCACGAAAGGGAGAGTCGAAGGTTGATTTACTTATCATTCCAAATACGGAAGCAGAAATGGCAGCTGTACTAAAATAAGTAATTGTATCATACATAAAATGGGCGTCTCCTTTTAGTCTTTCGGGATTTAGTTTTAGAAATTCTACAAAGTCTTGAGCACTCTTATCAATGATGTAGTACATATTCTTTAACTTGGCACTAGTAAAGAGTGGTGTAAATTTCTTTCTTATCAATTTCCATTTTGCACCATTAATAAATAATACATTATTAGCCAGGAGGTCTTCGTCATTAATAGGAATACCTCTATGATTAAATGAATTAAAATCGACTTGAGTAATATGATGTACGTTTATTGGATCTTTAACAAACAAAGCCTTGTCAAAGAAAGAGCCAAGTCCAATAGCGGGAACACTTTCAGAATCATTATAAATATCTCTAAAAATTTCAAACATAGCTCTGTTGCCCAAAATAAACTGCCAGAAAGGACCGCCTGCTTTATTTTTGCCGTAGAAAGAAACACCAAGGTTTTTCCAGTACTTGTCATTATATTTCCCTTTAAAATATCTTAAAGTAATTATCAATATCACGACTAACACAGTTGTTGATAACATTTTTTGACTGGTGACTATACAGATTAAAATTCAAGACTAAACTAATTAAAAATAATCTTTTTGTACGCGAATGTACTAAAGATACTAATTATATACAGGTCGTTTAAATTAAGTTAAACATCGAACCCACTCTTACTTTAAACTCATGGCGGAGGCCGACTGGGGACCTAACTTTTATACGCACATTCTAATACACATCTTGTATTAAATTGCATGTAACATTCAAGAATATGCCTTGCTCTCAGAGATCTCCATACTATTTTCCCCAGAACTAGGTCAAATGCCTTCTCGTGGTCAATAAATATTAGATGTAGGTCTTCTTTGTTCAGGTCAGTGCGCTTCCTAAAAACTATGGGCTCCTAGGGCCGTTACCGAAATGTCATCGGTATACCTAACAGATTACTCCCAACCAAACCTAAGGTCCACCCCCGTAACAAATAAATTTAGCCAAGAACCAGCTACCAGCTACTGGTATAGCCAAATATTAAAAAAATCTTACTGTTTCCACAATCACCAAAGAAAAGCATCATAATGACTCCCACCGGTCGGTCATATTGCCCTGTGTGTCATCATGCACTGGGTCTTGGACTTATGTGACGGTGCGTGGTACCCTCAGCCAGTTAACCTCACTTCGCGTTTCTCAACACTTTCTTCAGAGCGCAAAGTCACTATCAGAATATTCTATGTATAGATTGCCTTTTGGAAGTCTGGAACTCAAGTAACAGCGCGCGACGCTCACAGTCAACACATGACCGGGCTTTGCGTTCCCCTACGCTACCCTACGATTGAAAATCTGCCATAACTAAATGAATTTATTATTTTTTTATCCTATACAAATAATTTTATATTCGCATAGTACGTCAATTTAAGGAAATAAATGCGTAAATTTTATGGAGAATCTTAACACCACCCATACATGCCCAAGCATACTATCCCACAGTTTAGAAAGTATTGAATTTAATCCTTTTTTTTTTTAGTTTATTTTGTAACAATATTTATTCTTGAATTTAAAAACAAGATTTTTCACAAAATAAACTAACATTTAACATTATTGTTTCATGAAAAAAAAAGTCTCGTGTATTCGATAATATTTATATGGCCCAAATGTATCGTCTATGTGTCTAATGTAAAGTAATACTAACTGCATTGTAATGATATGATTTTCTGGATCATTTAAATTTTTTAATTCTACGCATAAAGTAAACTATATGCAATATATTTCATGCACAACTAAACAGACACAATTTCAAAAATGGTAGAAATGGGTTCAGTTTGTTGTCCTCTTACATTCCTAAAATAAAAAAAAACTTCATTTTACCTACAGAAACTCAACTTGATGTAGATCGTATTACTGGTCGCTTCGCCACTACGCCACGTGCGTGTTGTTGATTCAAATCCCACACGACACGGGACAAAAAATAATTTTATGATCCACAAATAGCTGTCCCGAGTCTGGGTGTTCCTTGTGTCCGATGTTCAAATGTTTGTGAAGCCCCTATGACACAGGCATATTAATAATGCATGTGTTTTAAACTAATAATAAATATCTAAAATAACCATTTAACTTTAAAGTATTGTATATATAGTTTTACTTGGGACCAACAGAGGCCGTTGTATAACGTAAATGCTTTTTTCTATGGATAGAGAGAACCAAATGCGATAAATCAAATACTAAATGGTAAGTATTGTGCATATATGTATAATAAGTATTGTGTGTAATTCGGTAAACGGTTCCACGATTATTCTGTTCTTGTTACGTGTACCAAATTGACAAACTCCACGTACCTATATATTTAGAAGAAAGAAGACAACGTGACAATCTTCAAAGGTCATTCTTTCCAACAAAAGAAGACTAATTGCAATCGTACTACGTGTCAATGAATTACAACTTAGTGCAGATTTTGACTTTCTTCCCTACTTTTAAGGAAACCGTTCTGAATTTCGGGATTAAAAGTATCCTATATGCTACCTCGTAGTATGAACTCAAATTAAGCCAAGTTTCATTTAAATCCGTTCAATAGTTTCAGCGGGATGCGCGGACATGATACAGACAGACAGACAAAATAGAAAACAATTATAGTTTTGACTTCAGTATCGATAATAAAGTACTCACAAATAAAAATTCTAAATATCTTCAATGGACAGAATTGGACCTGTTACAATTTTATAATAAGTATAGATTTTTTTCAGCTGAAACAAAAATATCGTACTGTATCATCGGTGACCTGCATTTCGAACTCACGTTATGCAGATAAAAAATTCGTTTAAAAAAAAGTGTGATAGTGGGAAGGGTAAAGGCAATGTCACATTGTTAATTAAATTGACGTATGTATCATATATATAGTCACATAAAATTGATACAATAGTGTGTCTATGCATAATTTTACTACTGATCGTCACAAGGCTAAAATCAGACAACAGTACACCATAATACATGCACCACCTGTTACATTTGTAATGGAACTAAGTCAAACACTGTACTAATTTTCAGTTACACATAGTAGGGACCCCTAAAGCATTTTTTTATTGGGAACCTGCAATCAGGCTTGTGCAACTAAAATCAGGTTGGTTGTAGTAGATAGGTTTTAGGGAATTAGAGCCACTGCCCCAATTCTCTTCAATCATCAAGCACATTACCTCTTTTTAAACAATTCATAGTATTTTTTTGCAGAAGCGCATTTGCCAAAGGGTTAAGATGATTCGTTAAACGGTCTGAGTATTTTTCTGTGTACTATTGTGCTTCTTCTATCACAGTTTTCATGTCGAGGTACTCATGAATCAACGAGTTACGAGTGAACCAGGTTGCACCACTTATGGTCCTTAATATGTTATTTTAGACTCTTTGAAGACATAAGTTGTTTGATTTATTTGCTGAAGACCATAGATGGATCCCATAAGTCCAAATAGGCTAGATTACCGAGCTGTACACTCTAAGTTCATTGCTAAGGGATTAAGTTGACTGTTTTTCAAATAACCACAGAAGATTTTTTAATCGGTTATTAACATCGTCACGTGTTTTCTTTATATTATTATGGTCTTTCCATTTCATGCGTTGGTCTAAGTAGAATCCAAAACTGTGTTTCTGAAACTCGAAAGAGCCCAGAGAGCAGTTTAAAAGGTGATGACCTTAAAACCATTTAGATACCCAACTACAGATCTTTACAATGAATGCCAAGTTCTCACAGTGAGGCAACTTTTTGTACTTCGTACAATATTAAAAAAACATAAATCTTTGCCGTACCGCCGTGAACCGTACGTGAACGCCAAACCCGTGCAGTGTGTGATGTAGTGAAGCATAGAACGACGCCTGCGAGCCGCCAATGCTACGTTTTGAATGTACGCCTGTACAACGAAGTCCATAAACGATCCGACATTTACTCATTAACCTACAGTGAAGTAAAAGTTAAGGTAACTGAATGGCTGAAGACGCTTAATTACGCTTGTACTGAAGCCCTTCTTGCCAGTATGCTTTAAATAGCTCTTTAGCTGAAGTTGTGAAATCACATCACTTACAGATATAACACTGACACACACAAACACACACACACACACACACACACACAGAGAGAGACACACACAGAGAGAGACACACACACACACACACATAAAAACATTTAGAAAACCATGACTGTAAGACACCACAAAATTATAAAATAAGTTAATGAAATAACTATGTATCCAATAATTTTAAATAAAAGAATGTAACATTGCAACTAATACTGTGTACCTAGAAACAATGACACCCAAAATACATGTTATTACCTAGTTTTGGTGGCAGCGGTTTTCATTATTTGTGAAATTGTTTACCAGTCTACCTAGTTAAGGAATTCCTTGTACAATTCGCCTTGTTTTTGCTGGTGTTGAAATTATTATTATTATTATTCTCTTTATTCATCTTTTACCATATAAATTACATTTTTAAATATGTACATAAAAAAAATATATATTTAAAAATATAAAAAATAGTAGACCATTATTATTATTATTTATTACCGCAACTTAATGGTTTTTTGGACCTGTCGCGTTCATGAATGTGCTGATTACTATGCTTAAACCTGCTTAAACTCTTTTCTACATATCCACTGCAGATATCGTAGCGGTGCGTTTTCCCGTTTCAATTTTTCGTGCAGATGCACTAGGGAACAAATAGGTACTTGAGCAGTATCCATTTATTTATAAGACAATACAGTGTCCATTTATTAAACATGTATATCTTTTACGATAACCCTGTCTTGAATGTTATGAGAGACGATTGGTTTAAAAACTGTATAGAAAGATAGCATTGAAATTAAGAAATAAACAACATCCTTATCGAAACTCGAAGTGAATATGTAAGCATATTGACTTCAAGTTTAGACTTTCAAATGTATTTGATAGTTATAATTTAAGTGGAAGTAGAAATTAACAGTTCGCTTTATACTTATGTACCAAGTTTTTTATACTAATTAAGTCAGGCGGATGATGATTGTTTTTGTTATACGAAAACTAAAAAAACACAACATGCTCAGCATTTGAAAGCTCTACGTAGTTAAACAAAGCGTTCAACAAAATCAATAAATACCTCTCAAGAAACTTGACACGAGTCTTCAACAGCCCCATATGATTTCCACACAATAGATTATTATCATTAGCTTTTGATGCCTTAGGTTTTTTTAATACAGGTTCAATTCTATTTGTATCACAGGACAAATAAAGATTGCAGAACTTTTCTGGATGCTGCTCCTGTTGTATCAAAATAAGAAAAAGAAACAATAGATCTTCTAAAACTTTTTAAGGATCTCTAATATGTTTATCTATCTATTCACAACAATATTATCATTATCAATGCAGTGGATTATATCAAATGTATATGTCTGTATTGATAAGGACATATTGTCGCCAAATCAAAAACTCTTATTTATTTTACTAAAAATAGGGGCAAACTATAATAGATCATAAAACAGTTCACTAAATGAGTTAATACACATTATTATGACTGGTTATAAAACGACACTATTGGTTGGTTGATAAATATTGATGAATAGTGGGGTTATAAAAGGGTAGGAATGTATTATAAGTTGAAAACAATCACTTGAGTGCGGAGAGAGGTATGAACAACATGGCAGTTACTGTTAGTGATTTTTATAGTTTATAGCAGTGGTTGTGGGACGATTTCTAACAGATACAAATTGGATTTTAACCAGCTAGTACTCCCACTCTGCTCTCTCTCAATCTCAATATTTTGGATATAGCAAATTTGATTTGTCTTAGTCAAAAACACACAGAATTAAAATATTTTTATTCAAGGAGAAAGAATACACCAGATTTCGAAATCAATAAAAACTGCCCATCTGATCCAATACCTATGTCCAATAGAAGATCGAGGTTAGACAACACGTTAATAGCGTAGTGTGTGTTTTTTTTTCTTGCGAACATCCGATCTATTCCATGATGAAAGTTTTAGATAATTATAAGTTTTACTAATGTTATTCCCCCATATACGTGTATAATTATAACCAAAAAATTAAGCGCTAGTACTTAGCGTACTGTATCAGAACAGAGAAATAATTTGAAGTGTCAAGACAGTGGGGCGCACGTCTTAGTTTAACTAAAGGCTAAGAGGCTGGCAACCTTAATCCAACTGGATGTACCATTGAACATTATATAATTTACGAAGTCATTTAAGGAATTAGCATTAAATTCAGGTTTTACACGAAATTTATTTTACCTAAAGTTAAATGTTGTGGAATCCTAATCCTAGCTAATATAATAAACGCAAAAGTGAGTTTGCATGTTTGGTACACTTTCATGTTTTAAATAGATAATACTTAACCGATCATCGTTAAACTTTGCATAAACGTTGGCAACACCGAAAAGAAACAACGTACCTTACATCCACACAACGACTACAATAGTATATAGGATATAGACAGGCAGCTTTGCTTCTTTTTATTTACAACACAAAACTTCGCCTAGTGGTCAGATACCGAAAACTAATATACTATACATATCTATATGTATATATACAATTGCACAATATATAACCTATACGGTGTATGTATGTGTTTTGTTGTTCCCTGTTTCTTGTTTTATTGGTTTTAACATGAGAATTTTATACTTTAGCTTATTAATGTATGTATATGACTAATCTCCGATTTTTATATTCAAGTAACGGATAGTTTTACACATAGAACAACCAAAACTTATAATGCAAGAAGAAAAGCACAAGAAACCGGCAATCGGTACTCATACGCAGCCATTTGCAATATAAGTGAAGTGCTGCCAACCTAATATTAATAAGTTCCAAATATTAAAAAAAAAATGTTTATTCTTACGATTGTATTTTTAATTAATATTATTGTGTGTTGGTGAACAAATTGTTGTTTGTATGGAATTTTAAGTGGTATTAGATATTTAATGTGCAATATTTTGTTACTTACAAATGCGAATTTTAAATCGTAATACATTTGAGAGTAATAAATTTTCCCTCATAAAAATCATAAATTTAAATATTGTAACACAGTAATTTTAGTTCCGGTATCTATCCTTGGGATGGCACTGTACTCAATAAAAAAAGTGGAATTCTTTTATGATCCAAGTTGCCATAGCATGCATCCACAGAAGAGTGCTTTCAGAGAAATACCTGAATTGATTAACAAAATCTACATTCACGCCAGCGAAAAAGGCAAGTGATACGAAGAGAAGATTTTGTTCTCAGCAAAAAGTTAAGTGAGGTGTACTTGTGTACTTTTTTCTGTTAGGCAAAGTGTTATTAAGTAAATTCCTATAAGTAATTACACAACTAGTAAGAAATTTTGATATCATAAGAACTTTAAGTGGAATATTAAACAGTATATTATCATTAACTGTTTTGTGCGTCACTGTCATTAATGACCCTAATTATTGTTATTGGCATTAAATGCGAATTATGCGGATTTAGGAGGTAATTGAACTTTTTTAATAGTTTCTGTAATCCCCAGTTTACCTAAATGAGGTTCAAATTATTTATATTCAAAATCAAGCACAGTTTCATTACCACATTCCAAAACAGTCAATATTTTTTAAGTCGCATTTTAGAAAGTGGTAAAATGTGATTTGTTAGATGCAAATAAATATCTCTTAAACTTGATATCTGAACCAGATCGATCTATGGTATTTAATCGAAATTTTTGGGTAAACAAAAAGGTTTATGGATAAAAAAAAACAATTTTCTAAATGTTATCGCAATTAAACAAGACAACAATTTCAACTAATTATCTTTTAATGTGCATGCTCTAAGTAATCGACATTGTTATATCAAATATAAAGTGACTTGGCGTAATGATAACAATTCAGTGTATCAGGTAACCTTCACTAAGTGGAGCGTTCAATAAACAATGTTATTTTTAATATTGATTGTTGTGTGTATTGTGTTGTTAATTATTTGGTACAGAACAAGCAGAAATGATTATTGGAAGAAGAGAAATATTCTACAGATCGATGATTTGATTTGGACTTTTATGTTTGAAAAACGGTCTTTAGCAGAGATATGCAAGACCATTTATGATAAGTATGACTCGCCTTACATTGGTACTTCCATGGGATCTACACCCACGTTGATCTTGAAAAATATAGAAGATATTCAAGCAGTTCTGGCAAGTGACTTTCAAAGCTTCTACAGTCGAGGGATACAAACGAATCCAAATGATCTTTTAGCTGACAATATCCTCTTTATGGGAAATTATAGAAGATGGAAGCTAGTAAGACAAAGACTTTCACCTGTATTTACAAGTATAAGACTGAAGAAAATGTTTTATATTTTAGAAAAGTGTGCACGTGACTTGGTGGAATTAGTAGAGGATAATCAATATGCGAGAGAAAATCCGTTTAATATTTTATATACCTATACTACAGCATCAATTGGTGCTTCTGTATTTGGAATCGATACTCAATCTAAGAACAGTACTATGGATTCCCCTTTCTTGGACATGTCGTGGAAATCGTTAAAGCCATCACTAAAAACTAATATACAAGTATTTATTGCAAACACATTTCCAAAACTGTTCAAGGCTTTAAAATTAAAAATTTTTGGAGAACATGAAGAGTTCTTTGTTGGGATAATGAAACGTGTTTTAGAGGATAGGAAACGTAATATGCAGATAACGTATGATTTTATTGAAATTTGTGTACAATTACAAAATCATGGCGTCATGCAAGATTTCAACACTGGATATGAATTAAGTCCAACTGACGAAATATTAGCAGCACAAGCATTTGCTTTGTTCATTGCTGGAGCAGACACAACAGCTAATGCGCTACACTTTACTCTGCTAGAATTATCGAATAATAAAGATGTTCTTAAAAAATTACACGCAGAAATCGACGGCATATTTGGAACTTACAAAGAAGAACTATCTTATAATGAAATTGAAAAACTACAATACCTTGATATGGTTATCAATGAATCAATGAGAAAGTACCCTCCAATAGGTTATATACAAAGAATATGCACAAAAGATACTGTACTACCAAGCAAAGTGGCCATAGAAAAAGACACTGCAGTTGTTATACCAGTATTTGCTATTCATAGAGATAGTAAATATTATCCAAATCCAGATGTATTTGATCCCGAAAGATTCCGGAAAGATAGTATTTCTAATATGAAGTTTACTTTTTTAACTTTTGGTGAAGGAAACCGAAATTGTATTGGTGAGTACTGTCATATATATTTAAAAAAATACATATTTTCTGATAGACAAAAAAAAAATTAACCAAATATAATATTTATGTCATATTAAAGTTCAAGGTTTAAAGTGAACACGGCTATTGATTTGAGAAAGTTAACCCACATAACTCTCAAGCTAAGTGACTGTGGCTTGTGTTGGTTAGTTTTTTAATTATTTAAATGTTGTAAAAACATATCCGCAACTCCAGATATCTCATTATCCTCTTTTCCTATCCAGTCACGGTAAGAAAGTTTTTATAAATATCTTCTCATTTTATATCCCTTACACAGTACCGATCTTTTTAATCTATTTTAATGTTATAATATAAACCTACATATTTTATTGTAGATCTGTATCAATGAGATTAAAATATAATGCAGAAGAAATTAAAAAAGTAATTTTTTTTTCAGGGTTAAAATTTGCACGTCTTCAAATAAAGGTTGCTCTGGCGTGGTTATTAAGACGGTTTACCTTAGTCGAGCAGAGTTATACGCCTAAGTTTGAAAAAAGCCCCTTTGCTCTTCGTGATTCTAAAGCTCGATACCAGTTAATTGTCAGAGATATTTTTATGAGCTAAAGAGAACAAAGCAAAAATAATGAGCGCGATACGAAAAGTAGACTCCAGGTGCAGAACGTGGTAGTCGTGAAGGTGAATCCTTATACCTACAAGTGCTAAAGCTTAGGGGAGTTGACCCAAATTCTTAAAATATTGTGATCAAGGTAATAATGAATTGTAATAAATATGAAATATTATTCATTCTATTTATTTAGAGCTCCCTATAACATAAGCGCATAATTTATACGCATAATAACAAGAAGCATCAGTGACGATACAAGCGAATACTTTACATTTTTTGGATATTCAGAGCAAAGTTGTAAAATGATATTAGGTAATGTTAAGTGAGAATGCCAATCATTATTTTTAAGCATAGTGTCATTAATTATTTACGTATACAAATAGCGATGATAGCTATCGTATTTATTCTGGTTATTTTACTCCAAAACCTAAAATAACCCACCTCTAATTAATACCTGATTACTGTATATAATAAAGTTACATACCACTATTTAATTTTTATAGGGTAATTTCGATTATTCTTGCCTACTGAGCAAAAGATTTGCTGATTTATTTCTATTATGATCTTATAATATGTATTTAATTATGTCGTTGTTTATCGTAAGGCTATTAATAACCTTTTTCACACATTATTTTAATGGATTGTTAATTCTAGCTACGTCAAAAACTTCTGTTTGGGTTGACGTTTGTAGTTTACTTGTTATGCCCTTATTCGCAACTTTGTGATGCACTTGGTAGCTCTGAACTCACAACTATATGGTATCAGTGGCCTCTCCAGTATTGTTGTATAATTCAGTTTAGGAAATAATTATAAGGCAAGTACCATCGGCCAAATATATCGTCTACGACTCTTTGTTTTTTTTTTATCGTGTTGAAACCCTTTGGGTCATCAGTTCACCAGGGCTGCCAGTGAAGTGGCATGTTGGAATCGAACCGACTAAAACCACACTGTGTTCCGTCATAAATGAGTCTATTGCCAGGGACTCGGGTATACCCTAGCAAGGAAGTCCCCGAGAACCCCGGCAGACCTTGGCCGCCTCTGAAACAAAAGGCAGCCACGCCCTTGCATGCGGTAGGCCTTCCACCCCTTCCGTTTTAAATCGTCTACCACCCTACGGTTCTCTTGAACCGTGTTGTTTTATGATGTCTCACGAACAAGGTTGATATTCCCGTACAATAACATTCTTTAACAAACCGAGCCCACGCCCTGTATAGTATTATCTAACATACACAGGGCAAAATAAATAGCTTATGTGGTGCTTACCTATAAGGAATCAGATCTCCCTAGACTAAGTTAGTGTAAGTTTGTTATATGTAACACAAATATTGTTTTTAGGCTTCGGTACCCAAAGGGTAGAAATGGAACCCTATTACTAAGACTCCACTGTCCATCTGTCTATCACCAGGCTGTATTTCATGATCCGTAATATATAGACAGTTGACATTTTCACAGAATGTATATACCTGTTGCCGCTATAACAACAAACACAAGAACCCTACTAGAGACGTATTTTTTTTGGCTTATAGTATTAAATCTTGTACGATGGTGCGGAACCCTTCATGCGCGAGTCCGACTCGCACTTGGCCTGTTTTTTTCTTTTGCTGACCTAGGAGGTTCCTCGATATTGGGCTTAATGCGAAAACTTGGGTGGGTTTACTTGTAGCCTCGGCAAAGCCATCTTGCCGATATCTGCCTGCGTACAAATCAGGCGATCCTAGGTTGTCCTCGAGTGCCACATCTGCAACATGAAAGAACTGCATATTTATTAGTATTTTTTTTACAGAACTTTCTACAAATAGTCCAATTATATCACTCCGTGTAGACAAGTCTTTGTACGCATTTTGAGAAAATTTCGCGATCGAAGGAACGTCAAATTTGGAACTTTTAAAGTTCATGTATATACATATTTGAAAAATACTTTTAAACGTCCACACCAAGCTACACGCGTCCAGCATATGTGTTGACCTGTCATGGTAAATAAGTATATATGTATACAATGGCAGTTCAAATTATACTGGCCAATGAAAAAAAACAAAAATGAAAATTATGGTCAAAATTCGACCACCTGGCGCTCTCTACTATTCATAAATTATTATATGAGTAACAAAATAATTGAAAGACGACCTCTGGCGCAGCAGTGAGGATCACTAACCACTACACGAACAATATATATATAAATGGGTAAATCAAATGGGTTACAGTTATTAAATTTATTCCTGTTTTATATTAACGAATAAGCAGTGTAGACTAGAAGTTGAAACAATAATAGGCTGATATATAATGATTTTGATATTGGATGTCTGATTATTATAATTATAATAATGATTGGGAATTAGGTTTCATGCAAATAAACGAAGGCAGTTCGAAATATGTAAATGATTTAACCTTTAAACAAATAAATTGAGGCAAAGCTTTGCTGCCGGAGAAATACAAGTATCATATTTAAAATATAAGAATGCTGCGGCAATTTGGCGATGTTCCAATTAACGAAAAATAAAATATCTGGGGACAATTACTATTAAATAAAGTACTGACTGATCATCTTATCATTGCATTTGTCTCAACTTTATTTAGAGTACAAGTATCTATTCACCTTTTAGGTAGATTTTTAGATATTTTTCGAACAAATTAATTAGGACTCGGTATGACATCTTAAAACGCCACTTTCTCTAAATAAAGATGTGACTGGACACTGTATTACTTATCAGCGTCTAATTTATTATTAGGATTATATTTGAACTAAAAAATCACTCCCATTTAGACCGGTATACACAAAAATATTACATTAATAGAACTTTCGAAAATCGTAATAACGCAACGAATCTGGTAGTTCAATTTTAAAATGAAGTGACGATAAATTAATAGAGCCGCAAAATATTTCAGGTGATCGTGTTATGAAATTACCATCATTTAAAAGTATTAAATAATCAGTATACTAATACCGGTACAAATTTTAATTGGTTATTAAAACCAATTTTAGGCACAGAAAGGATGTAATGTAGTTATTCCAATGATTTAA
This sequence comes from Callimorpha dominula, assembly GCA_949752705.1. Taxonomy (NCBI): domain Eukaryota; kingdom Metazoa; phylum Arthropoda; class Insecta; order Lepidoptera; family Erebidae; genus Callimorpha; species Callimorpha dominula. The sequence continues at coordinate 3,421,136 of OX456991.1, forward strand.
AATAATTTTAAGTTAGCTGTTAGCTAGAGAACGTCTGGTAATTAAAATCGACCATAGTTATTATATATATTTTTTTAATTTTCAGTATAAGTGGAACTGTCATTGTTAGAATTTCCTTAGCATGACAAGTTAAGATATATACTGGATGCGTATAGCCGTTATCATGTATATCCGTTATAGTGTAGCCGTTATCACGTAAGTTTTAAATTTGTAACTCAATATGTTTTTAATAATTAAGCTTTCTACACTTATTCTATATTTAAACTTTTTAAGTGGGAGAGCCATGCTTCGGCACGTATAGGCCGGCTCGACCGGAGTGATGCCTCGGCCTCGCAGAAAACCGGCAGTGAAGCAATGATTTCGTTATATTTCGCGGAGTAAGTGAAGTTACCGGAGGCCCTAACCCTTCCCTCTCCCTTCCACCATTCCCCCTATCCTCCTTTCCCCTATTCCCACCATACAGTGTGATTTTGAGCTGGCAACAAGTAACACGATGTATGTTTGCGAAAATGAAAAGTATAGGATGCTAAAATCATACTAAGTTTAGTAGTCTGTGGAAAGTAAACCGTTTAGAAGAAATTGAAAGTAAAGTGAAAACAAAAATAGTACTCCTTATTCCCTTCCCACTAATCCCAAGAGAAAATGTTACTGAAGGTTAAACAAACATACTCAAACATACTCTGCATTAACACAACATTTTATGTGTCTTTGGAACATAAGACTTAACAAGTAATACTTTAGAAGGCATTTTAGTGAAATTGGAAATAAAACCGATCAATACACAAAATTAAGTCTCTGTAGACTGGCCTGTTGGTCTACTGGTTAGTGACCCTCACTGCAGAGCCAGAGGTTTCGATTCCCACTCAGGAAAAATAATTGTGGGATGACTGATGAGCTATATGTATATATTTGGGAATAAATGAGTATGTTTATCAACAGTCTGATTACCATAGTACAGTCTCTGCCTAGTTTGGGATCAGACGGCCGTGTGTGAGACGTGGGAAGTTATTATTACCCATACACAAAATGCTATTGCTATTACAATTTTAAACAATATGGGACTTAAAAGCCAAGCATAAAGATAACAAGAAAACAAATATTGCAAAGTCATTGTTACACGCACTTAATGGCATGTGCATGTATATAATCAAAGGGCATGTGTACATGCCATTAACCGTTGAGAAGATAACATTAGGTCATTACGATAATCTCGTACAACATAATTATATTATCATGGAACGCAAAAGTTTAAAAGTTTGGATCTTCTTTTTCTATAACTCTATTTATAAATATATGTATGTTTACTGGACTGGCCTGATGATCTAGTGGTTAGTGACCCTGACTGCTGAGCAAGATGTCGTGGGTTCAATTTCCCCCCAGGACGAATTATTCTCTGTCTGGGTGTAATTTATTTATAATATGTATGTATTTAGAAATATATTAGAATGTTTATCAGCAGTCTGGTTACCATAGTAGGCTCTGCCTAGTTTAAGATCAGACGGCCATGTATGAGGTGTGTGAAGTTGTTATTATTATTAATGCCCTGAAACATATTTATGAATTTAATGGCTGCGAGGGGCAAAATAGCTCATTGACATAGTCAAGAACCAGCTATCGATTACTCTGGGATCACCAAACATAGAAAAAAAAACTCTTGCTGCTTCAGCCATCACCACAGAAAAGCACATTCCCCTATGATATCCTGCGATTGAAAATATACATTCACTCGAAATCCTTCAAACCGACATGACTATTTGCAGGTAAAATCTAATGTAACTAATAATATGTGGTATAAGGTGTGATGCATTAATGTCGGAATGTTATGCTAATTTTAAGCAGCATGCCATGGAGCATCTTAGATATCATCCTAATTATTTCTGGAAATTTTTTAAAGACAGAAGCTCCAATAACAATTTTATACCTTACACAATGACTCTTAATAGCGTAACCGCAAAAGGGGGCCAGGAAATTTGCGAGTTATTTTCGGGACATTTTCAAAGTATTTATAACTCTAATGCCATATTTCAGTCTGTAGATTGTCCATCTTACAATTATAACACAAGTTATGGTGCACCATATAGTCATTGTAAAGTTGGCGAAGACGAGGTATTAAAACAATTAAAGGTTTTGGATGCTAATAAAGGGCCAGGACCAGACTCGATACCACCCACTTTTTTAAAGAACTGTGCAATTAATTTGAGTAAACCCTTAGCCATAATTTACAACAAGTCACTCCAGAGTGGAATTTTTCCTTCACAGTGGAAATTAGCACATTTAACTCCAATACACAAAGGAAGCAGATTGGATGATATCACATAGTATCGTCCAATCTCTATTTTATCTGCGATTGGAAAGATTCTGGAAACCATTGTCAACAACAAACTCTTAGCTCATTTTCGGGAATCTATTGATCTTAACCAACACGGCATTTTACCACGTAGGTCTACATGTACTAATTTAGTCGGTTATATATGTGATGTTGTAGATACCATGGACAGGGGTGGGGAGGTTCATTCTATATATACTGATTTTAAAAAAGCGTCTGATTAAGGAGATCATAACCTTCTTATAAATAAGCTCGCAAGTTCAGGTATTCATGGGTCGTTGCTCAGATGGTTTGAATCTTATATACGGAACCGTTCTCAGTTGGTACATATTCGAGGATTTAAATCTGCAACATGTCCAGTTCCCTCAAGAGTTCCTCAGGGATCCCATCTCGGGCCTCTTTTTTTCTTAGTGTATATTGATGATATTAAACATGTTATTCGCTCGCAATTTAGATTATATGCCGATGATTTAAAGATCTATCGAACTATAAATGTCCAAAATGATACATCAATCCTACAATCCGAAATTGATGCGGTGCATGAGTGGTGTGTACGAAATCACATGGTTTTAAATTTGGATAAATGCTATGACATCAAATTTACAAGGAAAAAATTACCATCTCAGACAACTTACTTTATTAATAATGTCCCTCTAAAGGAAGTCACTAATATTCGCGATTTAGGCATCATCTTAGATAGTACTCTAAGTTTTAGACCTCACATTGACAACATAATAAGCAGGACTTCCAGACTTTCTGGTTTCATTAATAGACAAATGAAAATATTTAAGCAACCAAGTCTCACTATTCTCATTTATGACACTATCGTTAGAGGAATTCTGGAATATTGTTGCATTGTATGGCGTCCAGGTTATCAGGTGCACATTGATAGAATATAACGCATACAAAAACGTTTCTTATACTGCTTAGCATTTAACAACAATATGTGTCGTCAATTAACATCATACAAACAACGTCTCTTATTCTATGAAATGGACCCACTGAGTACACGTCGTAAAATTGCAGATATAATGTTCTTGTATAAGCTTATCCATGGGTTAGTAGACTCCCCTGATATTCTAGAGCGTATATCATTATCCGTACCTCGTCCCGAAAGTCGACTATCGAATCGCAAAACGTTCCATCCACCAAACGTAAGAACTAATCTTGGTCAACACGCACCTATTTACCGTATGACTACCTCATTAAACAATATACGAACTAGCATAGATGTGTTTGTCCGTCACGATTCTTTAGCCTCTTTGAAAAAAAATGTACTATACATTTTAAACTTTGAGATTGATATATTAATTTAGTTTTTTAGAGATTTTTTTTAAGATATTCTTTTACTTTATAGTTGATGTGATGATATAACTCGTCATTTTAGCATGCTGTGTTCACACCTAGTAGGATACATTTTATGCAGATCTATATATTATAAGTTATCAGTTAAGCTATACTAATAATTGTATCCAGTTCTGTGAACCAAATAAAAAAAAAAAAAAAAATATTTTTATTAAATTACAGGTAAAAATCGATTCCTTGTACTCTTAATATTTATAAGTGAATTAAATTCAGTGGTTTTATAAAAAATATAAAAAAAAAATTAAACCGACGAAAAGAACTAAAACGCAAAAAATAATAAATCTTTTAAGTCTTAAGTATTAAGCTTATTTAAAAGGTTTATTTATATTTTGCTTTTAGTTTTTTTCTTCGGTTTAATTTTTTGTTAAAAAGATTATTATTTATGATTTTTTTTTGATCATCAGCTCGGCTACATGATGTGAGGATTTCTAAACGCAAGTACCTGATAAAGTAATGAAAAGTAAACAGAAACACTATTCGTTTCTATAACTTTCGAGGGATTCTCTTAATTTTATCAGAATTCCGTCATGAGATCCTGACTTCCTTGACACTAGACCACCCTTGAGGTATACCCTATCTAACAAAAAAGGATAATCAAAATCGGTTCATAAATAACGGAGGGGGCTGAACATACATAAAAAAAAAGTAGAAATATGTATATAAACGGTCGAATTGAGAACCTCCTTTTTTTCGTCGGTTAAAAACGATACCTAATTTAAAAAAGGAAATTAGTTTATATATTAAAAAAGTGCAAAAAAAGAAAAGAGTGTCAAAGAGGGATTCGATTCGGCACCCAACTCAGTAGAAATTGTACTCTACACCAGATAGGCTAAACGATCGCTGTAATGTAATTTGAAATAAGTATATACATTCTACTAATGTTACAATGTTATTACAGCTTTCATTGATTTCCCTGTGGGAACCAAAGTTTAACCCGGGATAAAAAGTACTCTATAACCTGCGCAGGCACTCAAACTATTATCATACTAAGTTTAAGCATACCCCTTAAGTAACTTTTGAGTTTATCGTAAACATACAAACAGACAGACAGAAAGACAGACAGACAAAAATGGTTTGGATCGCAAATTCGGCATCAGTATCGATATCTTAATACCCCTCAGTCGATTTTTTTTAAATATATTCAATGTACAGAATTCATCCCGCTACAGATTTATTATAAGTATAGATAGATAAAAAAAAATTTTTTATTTATTAAAAAAGACAACTCCCGCATTAGGAATACTCCTGTGTCGCGGGGGGCTTCACACACATTTTAAGAACGGACACAAAGAACACCCAGACTCGGGACAACTATTTGTGGATCACACAAATTTTTGGCCCGTGTGGGATTCGAACCCACAACACTCGGCGCGGCGTAGTGGCGAGGTGACCCCTTTAACCATTGCGCCATCCGTGCAGTCAGATAGATTATAATTGTATTTTTTCAAAATAGGTACATACTTTAACAGTTTTTTTTGTTTTATAATACCCCTATTTTATAAACTGAATAAATGAATACCTTAGTCTTTTCTTTCATAACAGTAGCAGTATTGGCAAAATGGGATAAATTCAGGGTAAATACAGAATAGAGAAAAAAAATTATAGGAAAAGAAAAATAAAAAATCTCCAATAAATAAGGTCACGTGCAGATGACGGGCGTTGAACGCGCGTTGACGAGTGTCAACAAGAACTCGCATTTTGTTCAAGTCGTTCATTTTCCTCCGACGGCGCGGCCGTTTTTATCCGACGCGCGCTCGACGCGGCGCCAAGGTCTACGACGTTGACTCCCGCGTTAAGAGCATTGGTTTGCCGGACTTTGCGGTACATTCGTTCACATGAGCGCACGTTTTCAACGCGACAACACGTGGTTTTAATAAAAAAATACGGCCATTTAAATAAAAGTCCGTATACTATTTATCCCATAGCATGAGTCCGGTGAGACTTTTTTTTTTTTTTATTTTAAAAATGACAACTCCCGCATTAGGAATTACTCCTGTGTCGCGGGGGACTTTACAAACATACAAACAACGGGCACAAAGAACACCCAGACTCAGATGGGAATCGAACCCACGACCTCTGGCTCAGAAGTCAGGGTCACTAACCTCTAGACCAACAGGCCAGTCACTTAATTTCATGCAGTTTAATTTATTCAAAAAAAAAATGTAAAATACAAGAAATTAATTCTAATTGATAGAGAAATAAAAAATTGTTTTAATTTTGAATTTTAAGGCCCTTTTCAACGGTTACAAAACTCTAACTGAACTGTGACAACGTGTTGTTGTCTACAACAACGCGCGTTGTCAAGATGTTTTTGTTAATATTTCATATTGTTTTTGTTAATAGATATCATTGGTGTTGTTGTTTTTTTTTTACCTTTTTTCTCAGGGCAATGTAACAGTATGTTGTATATTATTTCCAGCTTAACTCCTTAACTCTCATTAAATTGTCATTATCATTAGCTAAAGAAATGGCAAACACTAAGTTTTGTAAAATTATATGTAAATATTTATTTCTAATCACTATTTTTCTAAGTGATTTGGATATACTGAAAACGCGATAGCAAAAACAGACATATTTTTATGATTTCTTTTGTACTAATGGGGTTATCTAAAGGAATCTTAGTTATGATATTACTCCGTAGGTGGCGCTGTTGATTCATTCTGTGAGTTAGAAAAAATATGTAGCAATATGGTAATTGTTTTAATCTTGAGAAGCTGAGATAATGTATCTATTGCATCAAACTATTGTTTTTGCGAACTGTTAATGCTTCGGGTAATGAAACGATCGCTTGTCATATTAGAATATTGAATGACTTAATAGTCTATACTAGTCTTAGAACAAATATTAGAAATAAATATCTACATGTTTTACACATATATTTATTTTATTTTATCAATATTTTATTTTTTATGGTATAGGGGGCAAACGAGCAGACGGGTCTGATGGTTAATGACTCCGGTAACCTCACTCACTCGGCGAAATGCAATGCAAGCATTGCTTCACTACCGGTTTTCTGTGAGGCCGTGGTATTGAGCGGAGTCGAGCCGGCCCATACGTGCCGAAGCATGGCTCTCCCACGTAAATTATATAATTATAATTTTGTAATCAGTGAATATAATTTTGTAATCATAATTATGATGTAGAGCACTATTATGTGAAACTGTCCGAACAAACTGATTATTAGGTTTCGTGGAGAATTATGTAACCTTATGAAATGGTTCATGATTATATCCAATGATATTATATACAAACAAGCTTTTATCTATGTATTTATTTATCAGTTTTATTATTGTTCGTCAAAATAGTTAGTTATCTGTGTCAATAATAACATGTTTGCATGAATCGGCATTTTGAGTAGTAATATTTTTTTAATTTGACTGGCCTGTTGGTCTAGTGGTTAGTGACCCTGACTGCTGAGCCAGAGATCGTGGGTTCGATTCCCATCTGAGTCTGGGTGTTCTTTGTGTCCGTTGTTTGTATGTTTGTAAAGTCCCCCGCGACACAGGAGTAATTCCTAATGCGGGAGTTGTCTTTAAAAAAAAAAAATATATATATATATAATGGTACTTGCTATGTGTTACTGAGACGATTGTTGTGCCAATAATAAAGAACTAGCAGCGCCACGTGGTTTCACCCGCGTAAGTCCCGATCCCGTAGGAATATCGGGATGAAAAGTAGCTTGTGTCTTAATCCAGGTCTCCAGCTATCTACATACCAAGTTTCATAGCAATCGGTTCAGTGGTTTTTGCGTGAAAGAGTAACAAACATGCATCCATCCATCCAAACTTTCACATTTATGATATTAGTGGGATAAAACGGGGGTGCCTTTAATATTTCCAACTATAGACCCATCTTGCTGGCTACTGTAACTGCAAAAGTATTGGATAGTCTGCTTGATAAAATCCTAGCAGAACACATCGTTCTAGAGGATAGTCAATTTTGTTTCAGGCCGAATTTATCCACTGAAAGTGCTATTCTACGAGTATGTCTCAAGCAGACTGTCCAACATTACACAGACAGAAAGACCCCAATAATAGCCTGTTTTCTGGACTTATCGAAGGCATTCGACTTCGTAAATTATGACCTACTTTGGCGTAAGCTTGCTTACGATACTACTGTCCCGGCTAATAATATATCACTGTTGAGAAATTGGTACAGTAATCAAAAAAATAGAGTGAAATGGGCGGGCACGTATTCTGATGTATATAGGTTAGAATGTGGGGTAAGGCAAGGTGGGTTGAGCTCTCCTCGTTTATTCAATCTGTGTATAAACAAATTGTTAGAGGAGCTTAATAGCACCAGAACAGGATGTCACGTAGATGATATGATGTTGCTGAGCCCATCTGTTGGCGCAATGAGGAAACTCCTTAAAATCTGTGAAGGATATACGGTGGCCCATGGTCTCAAGTACAATATCAATAAGAGTAAATGGCTGGTTTTCAAATCAAGTGCTTGTTGTCGCCACATTAAAAACTCTTATTTATTTTATTAAAAATAGGGACAAACTGTAATAGATTATAACACAGTTCACTATATAATAAAAATAAGTTAATAGATATTATTTTAACTGGTTATACCGGTAACGCAATACTATTGGTCGATGGATAAATATTAACAAATTGTGGGATTATAAAAGGGTAGGAATATGTTTAGAACGATTGACTTGAGTGCAAACAGAGGTACGAACATCTTGGCAGTTGTGATTTTCATAGTTTATATCAATGGTTTTGAGACTGTTTTTAACATGCTTTTACGTACTAACATATTATGGATTTAGTCCGAAATAAATAATTTGAATTTGAATAATTAAAACAAAATATCTATGGATGCTGTTGTGTAGCGTTACACTTTCTCAATAAATATGGCGAATACTTGTATAATTGTTAGGGTAAACGTGTTAAACTTGATTTGATAAATAACACCAGCAGCAGCAGACCCATGTATGGTTATATATTTCGATGCCCTACATCCGAATTTGAGGTCGTTTCAACCCCTACACAATCAAGATTTTGAGTAAGTTGCAAAAAACCGCTAAAAATTGCCAAAAGTAGCAAAAACATCGAGATTTTTTTTTACGTACTAGATCAAGTATGCTTATTATGTATTTTGATACGCTGCATCAAAATTTGAATGATCTAGGTCGTCAACCTTCCAAATTAGAAAAACGCTAAAAATTGTAAAATTTTACAATTGTACTCACTCGGGGATGCCCCGAAATACAAACGTGAGTAAAACCGTATAGTTTTTAATAAATATGAATACCACTCACGAAAGTTTTTATTGTAACAGTGAAGAACTCAAAGCAGTCTAAGGTACATTGGTAATACATAATAATGGTGTGCTTTTTCTGCACGTATGAATTCAAATTACAAAGGGCCCTGCTGGGCAAACAAAATTTTCTTGCTAGATTTCTCCTATTCTGTTAAAGATCCCTTGGAGTTAATGCATGAATTGAGAGGTACATTGGCACAAGTTACGATCAGTACTATTTTAATGTATTCGGAGCGTAACACAACCGCGGGCCCCGCTAGATGGATCAGTCGATTTATTGTAAATTCTATCAAAATAGTTGAGGTACATTTTCTTTTTTCTCTCACTGTCATAGCCTGGCTGCTCTCCGTCCGTGTATATCACTAGGTGTTAGCAGAATACCAGCGCTACTTCCCCGAGGTAGCATTAAGCTGAGCTAACAACCATTTTTGACTCGTGCAGGGGTATTGCTTGAAAATTAAAATTTGTAACGTTAATTCACGTCAGCCCTTTCTCTTACTAGCCCAGTCAGCGTTTCACCACCACCTTCACGACACAAGATTTAATAAGACTTTTGACACAACATTCAGAATGCCAAAATAAAGGTTAATACGAGTTTCCAGCCAATTATCTCTCATTCCGGGGTGGTCCTTCTTTTTTAGCTAAATTGACTGGACTATACGAAATTTTAGCTTAATCGTTCATTTCTCAACTTTAATTTAAATAAAAACTTCCATTGTAAAAAGCAGACTATTGCCTACAATTATTAGCGCATTACACAAACCCCCGCGTCTACTATATTATATAACCGTGTATATTTATATCAAATAGAAAACAAACAGATTCAGTGATAACGCAACCAAATATATATGTACAAATTATATTATGTAGTCCAGTTATTGTATCAACGCGACACGGTGTTAACGATCATTCTCTAATCTGAAACGTACATTGCGGTCGTTCGATAAGTAAATAAAGTTTATCATTATTATCATACTTTAATAAGATACAATGTTGTATATTTTGTTATTATTAATATGTGTTATATTATTAATCGTACATTTAAAAATAAAGAATTTTAATTACTGGAAGAAAAAGAATATAATTCAGGTTGAGGATTTGCTGTGGAAATTTATAACGGACGGTCGCTCTATGCCTGAAATATGTAAAGAAATTTACGATAAATATGATGTACCTCATATTGGGGCCACTATGGGGTCCACTCCTACACTGATTGTAAAGAACGTGGAAGACATTCAAGCCGTGTTTGCTGGTGATTTTCAAAGTTTCCACAGTCGTGGCTTAAAAACTAATCCAAATGATGTTTTAGCCGATAATCTTCTCTTTACGTGTGATTTTCAAAAATGGAAACTGATGCGTCAGAAATTATCACCAGTATTCACAAGCGCAAAACTAAAGAATATGTTTTACATTTTAGAAAAATGTGGCCGTGATTTTGTATCTTTAGTGGAAAGCAATGAGAACATGAGAAAAAATCCATTCAATGTCTTGTATACATACACTACGGCGTCTATAGGGGCTTCGGTATTCGGTATTGATACTCAAACGAAAAACACAATGCATTCGCCTTTCTTGGAAATGGCTTGGAAATCTGTAGAACCATCGCTCAAAAGCAATATCATTATTTTTATAGCTGACATGTTTCCCAAACTCTTTGAGTTCCTGAAGCTAAAGTTTTTTGGTGATCACGAGAAATTTTTCGTCGGTGCTGTAAAAAGTGTCCTTGCGGATAGAAGACTTAATAATGGTACTAAGCGTCATGACTTCATAGAAACATGTTTAGAACTGCAAAAAAATGGTGTGATGCAAGACACTTCAACTGGGTTCGAGATTAAACCAACTGACGAAGTGATGGCCGGTCAAGCGTTTTTCTTTTTCATAGCCGGAGCTGACACTTCAGCTAATGCGATGCATTTTACTTTACTTGAACTTTCTTCTAATCAAAAAATCCTAGCTAAATTACATGAAGAAATAGACAGCATATTTGTACCGGGAAAAAATGAATTAACCTATAAAGATATTGAAAACTTAAAGTATCTAGATATGGTGGTAAATGAGGCAATGAGAAAGTACCCCCCAGTAGGTATTATTAACAGAGAGTGCACTAAAGATACAGTGTTACCAAGTGGAGTGAAAATTGAAAAAGGTACTGCCCTAATTTTGCCCGTGTTTGCAATTCATCGAGACGAGAAATATTTCCCAAATCCACAAGAATTTGATCCTGAAAGATTTAGACCTGAAAATTCTTATAAAACAACTAAGTTCACCAATTTGTCTTTTGGCGAAGGAAACCGGGTTTGTCTTGGTGAGTTACGTTAATTCCTGTCGAAATAAAAAAAAATATACAGTAAATACAATTAAATATGTTTAAAAACAAGGGTGAAATTAATCCTTAAATAAGTATCTTTGGAATTCTATCTCTCTCTCTCTCTCTCTTCTCTCTTTGTGTCTTTCACCTACCACTTTTTTATTTCTGCAACGCCTCGAGGTTCACTGGCAGAGAATGCCTTAGGCATTATATCTACCTTTAGACAATACTAGCAATTCCCGCGAGGCTTCGCTCGCGTGTACATATTTATATATATTGCGTGGAACCCTAATTCTTTTTCCAAAATGAAAGAAGCCTAAGTTACTTCTTGTAACACCAGCTATCTGGGAGTGAAAGTCCCGTGGAAATCGGTGTACCTATTCCGGAGATTAGCCGAAACAAACAGACAGACAGACAAAAGAAATTAAAATTGATTTTACAAACAGACACTTCAATTTTATTTATTTGTATTGCTGTGCAATTTATTTTGGTGCAAACGCGAGACATGTTATTGTTCTTTCACTGTTTCCTCTAATCTATATTAATAATTAAAATACGGTAGACTCGATTGAAACCGTACCTGAATAATAAAACCTAAAAAAGAATGATTTCGAGTCGACAACATTAATCCGCAAAATTCGGATTGACAAGTATTTTGTTAAATTCTAATGATGCAAATGGTAGTCGCCATATTGGCCACTCAGATACCATCTTAAGTTCGTTAAGGCCGATTCACACTACCTGTCGATTTTTTAGCGTTTCGTGTTTTTTTTTTAGATTTATTACTTTTTTTCTTGTGTCTTAGCACCAAAATAAATGCCTTTTCTTTTTTCTATTAATAAATAAATGAATAATAATATATTTATTAATATTTATATCAAGAATTATAAGAATAAATAACATAAGCCATTGTACGCAGTTTCAGTCACTACTGCTCTAAGAGTCGTAGCGTGACGATATAGCCTGTAACTTTCCCCAAGAACTACTATCAAATAGGGAAAGAATTTTCCAAAACTAACTAATTCCAAAGATTTGCGGGTTTCCCAAAAAACATGAACTTTTTAGCTTCGTTGTTCGTACCGATTAAATGTTAAAAAGTGATTAATTATTTTTTTTATTTTCCAGGATCAAGATTTGCGCGACTGCAAGTGAAAGTTGGCCTGGCTTGGCTGTTACGTCGTTTTACGTTGGCTGAACAAAGTAATTGTTCTATAAAATTCGAAAAAAGCTCATTCGGGTTAAGAGACCCCAAGGCTCATTACGATTTGATACAAAGAAAAAGTTATTAGAACAAGGGCAAAATTTATTACATTACATATTAGTCCTTAAATTATTTGCCTTAAAACCACATGTTTTCCTGTAATGTAAATGATTATATTATTTGTTTTGTACAAATTGCAATGTAATGCGTGCATCGAATAAATGAAATAATTTGTTTTCTTACAATATCTTGATACATAGTATAGGCCTACGTTTACACAAATTTTAATTATTGTATTAGATATTTTTAACGATTTTAATAAGTGTTTTCGTATTTTGAAGGATTATTGCAATAAAATATTTGTCATTTGAAAAATGTTAATTTGGAGTACATTATTTTAGCAGTGAATGTGAAGTAGATGAATTTGTTTAAATTGTATTTAAAAGCAAAACCAATGAAATCTTTTCAAGTCACCGTGCTACAACTGAAAATTTCCTACACTCAAAATTATTTGCCCAACCCGGGAATAAAATCCATTCACGACTGCACATAAGTACAAGCGTAAACGCATCGCCACATTTATATAAATGCGTGCGTGTCAGCCCTAGTGGGACTGCTCACCATCAGTCAGTTGCTTGTTTACTATGTTAGTGGAGCAAAACATATAAACAAAACTGTTTCCTAATATTGACGATAATGTTGTAATCTGAATGAGTGTTTATGACGAAGCAATCACACACCCAAATGACCCTTAGTCTCAAGACGATAACGCTTCTCGCGTCTCACTATGACACTGAAATTAAATACTGAAAAAAAATAATAACAGATAGGGCGAGAGTGCTAGGGTAAGGGATACCGCAAGTCTCGGATGGAGAAACGGGACATAGACTGCAGTAGCTCGAAGAGATCGGGTCATACACCCGTATGTCCATCTTGTGATTGGAGAGGCCATTAGGACAGGAACAGGACACAATACGAATAATATGGATAATTACTAGTTTTATTATTGAATACATTATTTTTGTATAAGTCACCAAAATATAACATCTTATATCGGATTTAATGAAATAGGGATTCGCTTACATATATAGTATGCCAAGAAAGTACCGGGAATAGGTCAATGAAACACAAAATCGATAGATTAATACGTGAGGAGAATTGTTTGTACACATTTTTTAAGCAAATTAGCAGAGAAAGAATTGTGATCTGTAGAATACTTAATGTTGATGTGTAGAAAAAGTGCAGAAAGCTAACATTTTTAAACAATATGACTGTGCTTTAAAGTTAAAAATTATGTGAAAACGGCTGCATAAAGCTACAGGGCTCCAGTATACATTTTGAACTGTCGTGATAAAAAAGACTATACAATTTTTCAAGTTATACTGCTAAATGAAGTCATCATCATTGGGCCTTGACGTCTATAGCAGACGATTTATGAAGTAATATCAGGCAGACATTTCTTTTTGTGACTGTAAAGACCAATACGGGAACGACACATCCTACCACAAGCATGACAGGAGAAGTTTGTGGTTGATTAAGTTGAGCCACCTTGATGTCGTCTTTGTCTATTGGCAGCTAGTACTTCCTATTTTTGGTGGTCAACTCTAAAAGCATGTCCATGTCTCTCTTGGCGCAATATTTAAAGCGAAGCGATGGCCTCCCCACAGGTATCTTGGCTTTCGCTACTTCGCCCAGAAGAACACGTCGTTGAAGTCGAGAGGGTTCCATCCTGTGTACATGCACATCCTAGCCAATGCAAGCCCCTCTGTTTCAGAAGCGCGGTCAAGCTAGGCAGCTGTGCTATTTCTAAAACCTTCTGATTTGTCACTCTGTCTTGTGATAACAATCCCAGGATCTTCCGTAGGCAACGCATGTAGAAATAGTTTAGGCGACGCTCTAATTTCGCATACGTCGTCCAGGTCTTGGCTTCGTAAAAGAGTATGTTTACTATGGAAGCCTGACGAATTAAGCCTAAATTAAGTAAAACATATCATTCAAAACTGATTTTGTTTTTCACCCGCCATGCAATCTTTATTATACACTTATTATTATGCATTCAAATATACTATATCTCTTTCAAATAGTATATTATTTTTATAAGTAAAACACTTACTCCAATGCATACCGCAATGAGTCAAAACATTTTTATATGCATTTTTGTTCATTGAACTTTACGCGATAGAGTTTTTGCCAAACATTCATTCCTTTTGGGGCTAGTCCAGCGGCAACCTGTTTCATGTCCAAAACTATACTTTAAAATATGTCGTTGGTGTACAATAAACATTAGTCTATTCTATTCTATATTATATTCTGAAATGGTAAATTTCAGCGGTATTTTCTCAGACTTAAACGATGTATTTAATCATTATTGCCTTTACGTTAGCGATGTCCAGTTGAAGACGTTAATGGCCTACCAGAACGAGGCCTAGCATCTCTGCTGCTTTTAAATTCACTGTGACACTCATAAGCCCGTTTTTATGAAGACGGTTCACCGTAGGCTTTTTGTAACTTTTTCAGCGCTTCGGCACAAGAAAATCCATTTGCATAGCAAAATTTTTTGTTTGATTTATCCATTGTAAAAGTAAGACGATACAGAAGACTCTTGAGATAAACTGACAAAATGGCGGACTGTCAACAAACTGAATGACTAGTGATGCTCAAACTCAGCGTGAATATTGAGGACAAGTGTGCCGACTTAGCAACAGAAAGAATTTCAAAAATCCCTCTAAGCAGGTTTTTAAAACGTACCTGTTACACCTCCGTTTATTATATATCTATATTAAAAATACAAATTTGTCAGCATGTAACTACTATTATAATAAGTTAAAAATATAAAATCTTATCTTAATAAGTAACAAATCAGAACTAACGCTAACCACTTCCTTGCGATCGCTCTCGCCATTTGCCCTTTACATGGTAAAGAAATAGCGGCACTATTGCCGCTACGATATTAATCACAAAAAGATTCTACTGAGAGTGAAGTAAATAAAATAACATATAAACAGTATAACATGACAGAACTAAAACATTTGCAATGCAATTAATTAGGCAGAAAATTCATTTAATTTGTTTAAATACCCATCGGTGGATACAATTTCTAGATTTATTATGAAGATGATAAAAAACTCCCACCCAAAAGTCACGGCTTCGCTAACATAAAACGATGTCGAAGCACTCATTCATGCATTAGTAAAAAATTTAAAATGTAATTAACTATTAACGTTTATTGAACAAATAAGAAAAAAAATATACGAAAACTTGACTAAGATGCCGTCTTCCGCTGCTAACACTAGATTAGGAATAATAAGATTTAAAATAACTTTGTAGTAGAAAGTAGAAAAGTTTTAAATATTGTTTTGTTAGTTCATATTCTGATTATAATCATTACTAATTAGTTTTCTAACTAGTCCTAATAAAAATCTTGATAAACTAACCAGGACGTGTATTAGTTTTACAAGCATTTTGAGAATGGTATCCAAAACATTTATATTACCCGAAATTATTTGGATAGTTTTTTGGAATTAACCGAAATATCCGAATGGTAAATCCGGCCATAATTGCATGGTCTTATTGTAATAGTGTCACTCTGCCTTTCGTCTTTTTGTACAACTTGATTCGTAATTGACCGTAATTGATTCGTACGTTCTTAGTTCGTTTTTTTTTTACCCCGTGTAAATTCATGCGAGTAAGATCAGTTTTATGTTTTTCTTATACACAGTATAAGTGGACATTTTATAAATAATATAATCTTTATTTATTTCTGAAGAATTACAGTACTTTGGAAATTAATAGTATATTAATTTCCAAAGTACTGAGTAGGTACGCGTAAGGGTACCACTTTATATTTCTCTAATCAATCTAAACCGACAGATTTTATGTTTTTTTTTTTGTATTAATAGGGTTACCTGAAGGAATCTTAGCTATAGTGTTAGTAAGTGGCGCTGTTGATTTATTGAGATCATATATATACTACATCAAACTTTTGTTTTTGCGTACTATTAATTGTATGCATTAGAATATTGAATGACTTGAATATTCTACACCAGTCTTAGAACAAATACTAAATGGGTTAACGACTTTATCTCTACATTATTTACACATATTTAATTAATTATTTGTCGAACCAAGTTCAACACGTTAACCCTAACAATTATACAAATATTACGCCATATTTATTGGGATGGTGCAACGCTACACAACAGCATCGATAGTTAAAAAAAATTATAAGGCCTTATCACGTCCGCTTCCTAAAAACAGCTTCATAAAATTCTTCCACTGACAGAACTTAATATGTTTTACAAAATTACAATACTTTGTTGTAATGTTATATTTTTTTTTTTATTAATTTGTTTGTAAAATAACAATGCTTGTTATATACGATTGGTAAGCTAACTTTTAAAGAATGTTTAATAAAAATATAAAACAAATACAATACAATACTGACAGAAAACCCAGTTCTTAGGAAGATTTACTGTTCGACTGAGAAAGTACTTCCACCGTACAGAAAACGGCACGTCAGCAACACTACTTGCTACTTGTCATTAGTAACACTTAAACAAATACAAAATTAAAAAAAAAATATTGTTGCAAAACCCGATTTAAATTTTGGCTAAATGATTTGCCTATTAGTTTCCAATACATTTTTTGTAAAATTACCATGGTAATTTTTAACAGTGTAAAGATACAGTATTACCAAGTGGGGTGAAAATCGAAAAAAGCCTGCAGGTGTTTGCGATTCATCGAGACGAGAAATATTTAAATTTGATACTGAAAGATTTGGACCACATAATTCTTATAAAACCACAAAATTCACCAATTTACCTTTTAGCGAAAAAAAGGATTTTTTTGGTGAGTTATATGAATTCCTATTAAGACACATTTAAAAAAATTATTTCGAGAGTTAGATATGTTTAAAGAAAAGGGTCTACTTAAAAACTGTTTTGACTACAAAAATATACTGTGATAAATTTCCAAATAATACTGTATACATATACCTAAAGCTCTGTTAATTTTTAATGATAAAACATTTTATCAGAAAATGTATCGGAAAATAACAAAGGCGTTCGAACTATTTATGATATTGATACATACTAAGTTTATGAAATTGATATTATATTTGCAAATAGTGATTTTTTTACATTAACAATACTTGTGAAACGTTGTTGAAAGATATGATCTAAGTTAAAATGAACATCAATAAGATACGAACTAATGAATAAGAACTAATCAATAAGAAAAGAATAATGTCAATATGAAAAAGTCGACGGCGGGCAGTAAGCGCGTATTGACATTATGAAATGTATTATACAACCACGTTTTAAAGCTCAGATTTGAATGACAACTTAATTGCTGGGGTGGAGCCGTGACGGTATAGTGTGTGATGAGCTTTAACATAGCTTTGGTCACTTAGATGAAACCAATTAACTGAATTCGTATCTTATTGATACCGTGTTTGATGACCTTAACTCAACTCTTATTTTGACACTCAGTATTAAGGAATTAGGTGGAGTTATATCACAATATAAACTATATCATATTAAAACACTTATGCTTAACAACATTATGAACTTGTTGAATATTAAACACAAACCGTTGTCCGCAGTTCCACTCGCAATTATAGTTACTACTGCGCTCCTAAAAGCCGTTGAGTGATGATAAATAGCCTGTAACTCTCTCCAAGAATTGAGCTACCAAATAGGGAGAGATTTATCAAAATCTAATTTAATTCCAGGCACCTGCGCGTTGCACAAACTTTTTAGCTTCTTTATACTAATTATTAAATGTTAATAAGTGATTTTATTTTTTTTATTTTACAGGATCAAGATTTGCGCGACTGCAAGTGAAAGTTGGCCTAATTATATTTAAGGCAGAACCATTGAAATGTTTTAATCTTGATTTTCATTAATCCGTGCGTCCCCGGGCATTAGCAGAGACGTATAACATAATAAACATACACATAAATGTTTTTAATGTTTCTGTACTTCTACTGAATATTTCCGGAACTTCAAAAATTGTTCACCCGACCCAGGAGTCAACACACGTCGTCAAAAGATAAACGCGCGTGACATCTTTGATGTTACTTTAGGGTGACCGCTTCTTTGCCATTTCACAGGTGTAAAACATGTATGCGGAACTATTTCATTATATTAGCAATAAACTTATAAACTTAATGAGTGCTATCACGAATCGAACCCGTACACCGAAATGACCCCTACGATAAGACGATAACGCAAGTCGTTTCTCAGTATGACACAGCAATTTAAATGTCAATATATATAGTATAAACATGACACCGGGGTGAATGACCAATGGACTTACTATCAGGGACACCGAAGATCCGTGCGAAGTGGAGAAGAAAAAGTAGGAAAGCGGACTCCGGGCACCGAAGCAGATGCTTCGGTTGTAACCGGGATTCAACGCGATGATGATGATGATGGTGAAACATGACACCGGGGTGCATTGGTCAGTAAAATTTATTGTTATACTTATCAGTTATCAATAATTTAAGTAAGTACGATTTAAAAAGAAAGAGTTTTAAATGTTTTTGTTGTCTTAATCTATGTTTTAATTAAAAACAGTAAATCAAATTTTTAGATACCTACCTGAAAACATTTGACCAAACCAAGCCTTGTACTGTAGGCACCACATCAATATCCTCACAGGTCGCATTAGAAAACTAATCTACATTTTTAAAACTCTTCAATAAATAGCTTATCATTTTATTATTCGAAAAGTATACTTTAAGCACTTTGTTAGTCTACCATCAGTTCTGTATCTCTTTCTGGGGAGGTGCAGCAAAAACTATCCAAATGCCCCTGGAGATAGCTCACTGAGCTATACTAATGGCGGCCCATCTCAATACTAACAAATGAAGTTGAACTGCACTAATCGTGAAACGTACTCAATGTAAGGCAACTCTATATTCTACAATTGTGACGTTACAACACCATCTTACGCCATATGAAGAAATCATAAAAGGCAGAAGAGATAAAATATGTGCAATCCCTCACATAATTATATACTTCGTTTATTGAAAAGTTGCTATTGCTTGGTCAATCTATGTACAACATAATTAACGCAAGCTGTCCTCCTACCTACGGTTTGTCTTACTACACCTGTAAAAAGACTATCACGATATTCCTATTAAACTTGACTTATGATAATACTGAAATCATCTTACACACACACGTACACGCTGTATCACACGTACCAATAAAATCCAACGACATACCAACAGGGGACCGTCACTGTAACTACTTATGACAGGCTGCTCAGTAGCCTATCAAGGAGTACAGTACTCAACCCACAGATATGGTAGTCGTCATGCATTGCTACAAATTGTATACATTATACCTATTATCTACCTGTAAAACTACCACAACTTTAGATTTTAATAAACTTATTATCATTTGATAGAATCCAAAAAAAAAAATGGCAGGTGATTAAAAATATAAATAATATAAACATGTGGCGACTTTCACATACAGCAACAAGAAACATCTACAACCTACTAATACTGCATCGCGCTATGAGAGTTCTCGCGCCGATTAGCATATATACAACTTCCCAACATCAACCGTTGGGCCGCGGCCCGCCAGGCATGATCACCTCGCCTGGTCGGAGGATCCTCCCTTTGTGTTGGAGGAACATGACACCCGTTCCTCCACAAGTTCAAACTATCGTCAAAATGATCCGAAAATCATTAAACCGGATGGCCGTCTTATAGTAACCGGGACTGTACTTTTTAAGACGTGCTCACACTAAATGCAAGTTTTAAACAAAGAGTTCAGCATCTAAGACACGTGCACTGCCTGGTTTAGACGCTAGTGCGGAATGAAAACGTATTGGAACAAAACTTTAAGTTTGTTTATTAAAAAAAAAATATGTAAACCCTGTTTATTGCAATAAATAAACCATACCAACATCGCTTTTATTCCCGTTAAGATAATTCTATAATAAATAAATCATTATTATTAGCAAATTACTAACTTTAGTTACGGATACCTTATTTTGAAAATGCAAATATAAATGACAATTTATCAATGAACCTGAATTCCGTAAGAGAGAAGGGTGGTGCGAAAAGCATAATTCTCTGCTATCACAGACTTGCACGATAAGACAAAACAAAGAAAATTACATTCTACCGTACAAAACACTTTACATTTCGATATAATCTCGTCACTTCATTGCGGTAATCCGGACATACGGATACGTTTACCCCAACTAATCTCTGTATACCGGTGACACGATGGACACTCGGATCAAGCAGATCCACCCATCACTCACTCAATGACGTATTGCTATACTGTACAGGCGGCTAATTAGGTAAAGTAATGGCTTATTGTACTTACAGTGTATTATAGAAATCATTTTCACTAGTTTACGTTCAGAAAAATATCGAAATTTGACCGTGGCTCAGTAAAGTATTAATAATCTGAAACCCTGCCGATGGATGAACTGGTCAATGGATGGACAAAAAACGAATTCCATTTTTATTTTTTTATAGAATACTAAAGCTTGTCAATAGCTACTACACAAAAAAGAGATGATGGACAGACAGAAATAGGTGATAGGACAAAAAGAGTGGAAAGTGTACTAAGCCTTGTGTCTTTGCGTATTTGTATGTAGAAGAATATATGGAATAGTCTTATTTATATTTTTTTTTTACACCGTGAAAGTTGATTTATTTTTTAACATAACAATATGTTGAAAACTTACCTACAATTAAACCAATAAAACCTACCTTAAACATAGTGAGCAAATACGTACGTACATAATATTTTACTAATTATATTCAACTTTTTCTTCCATCCATTTCATTCCATTCATACTGAAAATTTGGCAAAAATATCTATTTCGGATTTAAAATTGTAAAATTCTATTCTGCATTTCAAATATTATACCCATATTTCAAATTAAAATATAAAAAAATATTCGGTTCCTGCATAGTAAATAGTAGTTCTTTTATGTTGCTCGTCCATATTATGACCTTGACCCGCCTTGATGGTAGCTTGATGGTGGTGGATGGTAAGTTGGACTGAAGTCCAAAGATTAATGGATTTTTATATGTTAGATTTATTTAGGCTAGTGTAAGATTCTCCCGTATATTAAATTTAAGATAAGTTTTAATTTATCATGACAGATTTGATTTACAAAATGTTATATAAATTAACACCACATAGCCTAGCAAAAACCAGTCCTACAATATTTTGTGAATTACAATTTCACATACGGTAGAGCACGGAACCCTAATCTCGGCAGCCTCGGGTCGAGGATACGATCTTGATTAATTTGTGGCACCGCCCCTAAACATGAGGTCTTAATTAGGCAACTATAATTGGAAGCTTGGGTGACGTTGCTAGATAAAATCCAGTTTTTTATTAATTAAATAAGCAAACAGGCAGAAACGTATCTTGAGTAAAAGAGAAAATTAATGTTTATTCTTAT
This sequence comes from Callimorpha dominula, assembly GCA_949752705.1. Taxonomy (NCBI): domain Eukaryota; kingdom Metazoa; phylum Arthropoda; class Insecta; order Lepidoptera; family Erebidae; genus Callimorpha; species Callimorpha dominula. The sequence continues at coordinate 3,443,054 of OX456991.1, forward strand.
AGGTTCCAAAGTAACACATATGAATGACATAACTTATAAAAATTAATCCCGTCTTGCTTACCCTAGCATAAAGTGTGTTCATCTCTTGTAAATGAAATACAAGGTGTTAAAAAAAGGGTATTTTCATATATTAGGGTTGTATAGTAGATCCCGTGATTGCATCATTTTTTTTGTAAATACAACTATGCAGTTGAACTTAAAATACAAAACTGTATTTGTAAACAAAATTTCACCTAAATCGTTTCCAAGATACATGAAATATAAATACATACATAAATAAATACATAGATACAAGAATTGCTCGTTTAAAGTAATAAGATTACACATAGGTGTCTCTATTCATATTAAGTTCAAAAGCATATTGAAAGCAGAGTGAGCTGAAGAAGATAATCCTTCCCTCGTTCTTAAACAGTAAAAGGTTTATTAAAAATATTTTCCCAGTAGAAGTATACCTTCTGACAGGCTATCTCTGTACTTCTTCCAAAGATCAAAAAACGTTTGACATTTGACAGAATATTAACATTATTGAAAAAAAAATCTCGTAATCAAAATAACAATACCTACTAAACAAAAAAATAAAATCGAATGATCAATTGTCTTTGCCTATTTATGTATAGATCATAGTCCAAACAAAAGCTCTGCAGCACATTCGAACCCATTCTATTATTGAAATGTTTTCCAACATTTTAAATACCTACATTTGTTGAGGATTTTATATTTTTCTTCTCAGAACAGAAATGCGAGCAACAGGAACGTAATGGTTAATGCATTGGACTTGGTTTAAACTTCACCCAGTCGTCAGTGAGTTCACTGGGTGAAGTTTACACCAAGTCCGATGTATTACCGGCACTCAACCCAACAAGATTACATAGATGTTTCTACCTGTGTTACTAATATAGAACTAAAAAACAATTGATGTAGTATACTAAGAAAAAGTAGAAGGTTTTCTAGTTTAAGTGGTTTTGGATTCCTGTTCTATTTCCTGGATTATCTCTGCTTTAATTAAAGTATAGTGTCTTTGCTTTATATCGTCGTTATTTTTAATTTAAGAGTTATTATTCTTTAAGCTTTAAGCACAGAATACATAACAGGTTTCAGCTAGAGGTAAACTTATTTTGAATATGGTTACAATAAGAAATTTACTTTGTTCAAAGATGAAATATTTATTAAAAGTATTTGATATTTATCGTATAACAAATTAAGCGTAGTTAGTAGACCAGACGTCTTAAGAAAATGTTGAATAAACTACGATGCTGTCTGTCTTCGTGAACTGCAGAATGACAACCCATATTTAAAAGGCTTTTTTTTTTAATTTTTCGTAAATAAACTACAAATGGAAGTCTTATAATTGTTTCTAATTTTTGTTTTGTATTTTGGCAACAATTTACAATTATTATTTTTTGCACTCGATGCTTAGGTAATGGAGATTTGTAGTTTAGTCTGGTTGTTGCTAGACTTAGATCAAGTAATAGAGATGAGACTTGACTTAATAAATTCTATTTTGTTGGGTTTCACAATACTCCATACATTTTCAAGGAGAAATTTGAGTGACTATTTTAATGTTTAGTAAAGTTATTAACTACAGACTTTACAGGTTATAAAATATTCGTAATAATTCGGTTTATATCTCCTTTGTTAATGTTCTTTTATAATTATTAGCTCTTGTCGTAAGTGTATCTATAGCTCGTAGTTGTTTTTGTTTGAACTTTTAAAATTATAAACCATTAAATTTACTATACGAACAAAAAATATCAGTTTCTTACATATCTATTCTATGTGGTCCAAATAAGATGTCTGCACAAAGATAATATTAAATAATGAATAAAGAAAATAATAAATAAAGCTAAATCCTTTCACAGCAAACACTCTAACGTCTAAAATCAAAGTATTTACTTAAATACATTTACGATTATAAACATTTAAGCGTACAAAACCAAAAAAGACTAGGCTTTCCGCGAAGATTTATGGGGAATTGTTAAAATCAAGAACAGGACGAAGTAATTGTCAGTTTTGTATATATTAATCCGCAATTTTTACTCCTCGCCCTATTTCCAAATGAACCCAGAATTGATGAACCAGCTGCTTCGCCTGCCTGCCAGCCTGCTCACCTTGGTTGGGTAATTTTGTACAAAGGTATTCATATTCGGAGCCCCAAAAAGCTTCTGTACTCGTCCGTTACGAGTAAGGTTTAGGACAAACAGCGGACTGACCTTGTCTATAACCCTAAACCCTACCGATGTGAGTATTAACCTTCGCGTCCTTGTTTTTTCTCTACAATGCTCAATTTCAATAATAGTCAAAATAATAAATATAATCTTGTGGCTGTCGAGTTACCGTACTACAGGTATGTGCCCGACCCAGTTCTCGAAAATGGTCGTGCAACATTGTACTGGGATCGATCTATCATCACTGACAGGACTATTGTTGCCAATAAGCCTGATATAGTGGTGATAGACATCACCATTCCCCATGACGACAATCTCTTAAAAGCCGAAAAAGGTACAGAAATAAAATATTTGGACCTAGCCCACGAGATTGTCGACATGTAGGATGTGGATTCAGCAATCGTTGTGCCGATAGTCATTTCGGCCCATGTGTTAATTGCTAAGAGCCTCGGACACCTTCAGAGGCTCACGTTAGGCAGCTGGATTAAGAGCCTGATGCAGAAGGCAGTCCTCCTTGATACGGCACGCATAGTGAGGAGGTTTCTATCTCTGGAACCCTAACCACCGGTAGCTTGGTCCCTGTACCCTATACCGGTGGGACACTATTTTTTATATTTTTAAATATATTTTGGTTTTTTCAGATTATAAGTGTATTTAAAAATGTAATTTATATTTATATAAAATAAATGAAGAGAATAATAATAATAATGGCAAAACATTAGTCGGAAGCAGCAACTTCTCTCCTAATTAAAATAAACAGGCGTTGCCAATTGCATAGCCCAGGAAGGAAGGCTTCCTGCTTAAGGAAGTTTTCTAGCTAAGCATCTCAGAGAACCTAAGGCCCTAAGCCTTTTAACTTTGCTACTGTGCATATTACCTCAGCACTTAATCACGGTAACATTCCTAAGGCTTCTCTAAACTAATATTATAAATAGGAAACATTTGTGTGTATGTTTGTAATGTTTTCACACAAAAATTGTTGGACCGATTGCGATGAAACTTATGTATGTAGCTAGCTGGAGACCTGGATTAAGGCATAGGCTACTTTTTATCTCGACATTCCCACGGGATCGGGACTTACGCGGGTGAAACCGCGAGGCGCTGCTAGTTATACATATTTTTGTTTACCGGGCGTTTAGACGGACACATTAAAGTATTATCGTTTGTTGAGATTTCTAGTTACTTTGTTGTTAAAGTTAAGGGCTTTTAGTGCGTGTACGTGTACTTTAAAGACCTTAACTAAAAACTTTTTATTCCTACTCTTAGGCTTTCACGTTGTCAGGAATAAAACCACGAGAGTTATGAGCCCACGAGGCGTCTCTGTGGTGAAATAGGTGTTACCTCGGTCAATGAATACAGTAGTCTAGGATGTGGTACGGGTCTCCAAGGCATCCTAAAGTTGAAATAGAGTTGCGAACGACGCGACGTTAGATAAATTCTATGTTACTTAATACATAGTGGCTTGGTTTTGACCAACGCTTTTGTGTAAATATTTAGGTACACACTGATACTACAAGAAGGTCATGTAAAATAAACGTACGGAGGGCAAAATGATTACGTCCTTACTTCGCCAGTTAACGATTTCCACACGTCACAAGAATTAGTGTGATTTTACAGAGTTGTTCTCGGTGTAGTTTGTTGATTCTGCCGGGATTTACGGAGATTCTAAAGTACACTGTGAAACGTTATGGGATCTTATTGTCGAGGCCTCGGGTGTAACCGAGAAAATATTTATTATTTCATTCTTACATTTAAATTTTTTTTTTTTATATTTATAAATGCATTTAAAAATATCTATAAAAAATATCTCTGTCGTTTTTCTACTCGTCTGTACGAAAATCGCAGTCGATTTCAAAATTTTTAGTTGTGATCTGAATCAACTAAGTCAAAAAGATTCCTTCGGTGATTCGCACAGTGAAGAAGTTTAAAAAAAGACATTGGTCGATTCATACCATGGTGCCAAACAGTCTATTCCAAAAGGCTCCTTTTGCGATTCACACCGTTTTGCAAACAGCTTGTGGTGTGAAACAACGAAGTGCCGTTAGTCCGTAGTTTAGATTGTTCATTTAAGTTAAATTATTTATTTCCAAAAGCTTTTACGCAAAATTTATAAAAGATTTGGGAGAATGTCATTCGGGAGTGAATGGTTAATAAGTAATTACTTGCCAAGGTATGTGTTTCAGAATCCAAGAGGCTAAGATTTTTTAAGTAAAAAGATCAACGTAAAATATTAAATCATTTAAGCGATCAACGTTCAACATAATCGTACGTATTTCAAATATTCAAATTTTAAATTTATTTATTTGCAAAAGGTTGGTATGTTTTAAAATGTAGGCATACATTTTTTAAACAACATTTTTTATAACAACAACTGTAAATCAATAGTATACATTAGAATTTCATAATACATATATGTAGATTCGGCTGATAATAAAATACATCAAATTATTATTATTAAATCAGCAGTTAGCAGCAATCAGATATTATAATCATCATAAAATCAGCAACTGAGTAATAGCATTTATCTATCCACCATACTTTAAATTTGAGCAGGATTGTTATGTCATTTGGAATATTATGTGAAGTATTGTAGGTGGGTACAATATTTGTCTTGGAGTGAAAGTTATACGGGTTAATGTGTAGCTTAATTAAAACCTTAAATCCTGTTTTTATTATTAAATTTTCTACTTTTGGTTGGGACGCGACGCCTCAATCTTATCCTGTCTTACAAAGCTCCTTATTACAATGTCTTAAAATGGTAAATGCCGAGCAATTTTACAATGAGGCGATCTAAAGGTTTTTAAGGCTCGACCAGTAGCTAAAATCTTTTGCCTTTAACGAACCATGGCACGATTGGTAGCATGGCATGGCACTATCCTCATGCATGCTGCATCTCTTGCACCGGTAACATTCTTGAGCCAGCGTAATACAACGGGGAACATTCTTGGTACGGACGTGCAGTTACTGCATTTAGCCGGAAACAGAATGGGGCTGGAAATTCAGGTTTAATGTTGGAACTAATTCGTTACCGAACTCAACAAATAGTATGTCTGTATCAGAAATGTGTGCTTTTTTGTGAAAGTTAGCTGTGCTGTGCTGTGCTTGTGAAAAGAGACATTTGTAATGTACAGTGGAAAACCAGGTCCACCAGTTTTGACAAAAGTTTCTGTGTAATCACAATAGCGATAAGGTTGAATCTATCTCTAACTATGAACTATCAGAATATTATTGCACGGGAAAATCAACTTTGTTGTTTTATGATGTCAAATGATCTTCAACCGTAAGGTGGTAGACGATATATTTGGCCGATGGTACATATTACATACATAAATAAGTTTCAACATCATGTCACGATATTAATATATGGAGTATTACAGAATGGTGTGGTCAAATTTTAGAAGCGTTATGTGTAACCGACAATTAATAGTCGATTTAGCTTGAAAAAATGTATTTGAAGAAAAAAAAATGATTTTTTCTTTGGAAAATGCTTTTCCTAGGGTAGGTACACATTTCTAAATAACACATTATGAATTTTCATTTCGATTTCAATGATTTTGTTTTCTTAAATAGACATTTTCAGAAAATGCTGGACATTCCATCAACATCCTTAACATGTCAGCCATTCTCTCTTAATATTAGTTTTATAGGTAGATTTTTTATTTGAATTTGTTAGTTTCAAAATAACATTTCTGTATTCAATATTTGGTTCTGATTCCTTTTTATAATATCTGTAACCATTATGTTATTCGTAACTATATTATATGATATATGGACGTTTCGCGGCTATCAAAAGTGTGACAAAAAAATTTTAACCAATGTTGAAATTGTGTCTTACATTCAAAACCGTGAAGTCAGTTGATTTTGTGTTTTGTCAATCGCTGACAACTACGGAGAGCACATAGGGCAGTCTTAAAGGTTGTGACGTCAAATATTGAGATATTTACATGTAGCCTTCTTAATAGATTGTGAGATTCTCACGGCGAGACAGCTCTTTGTACTGTCAAATATAATTATTACTAGGTGTTCCCCGCGCGGCTTCGCTCACGTACATGTTTATATATTTTACGCGAAACCCTAATTCTTTTTGCAAGATAAAATTACCCTATGTTACTCCTTATAACACCAGCTACCTGTCAGAGAATGTCCCATCGAAATCGGTGCACTCGTTCCAGAGACTAGCCGAAACAAACAAACAGTCAGAAAACAATTTTTAAGTACATGTATTGTGTAAACATTTGGATGCATTTAGTAAAATGCTGTTATTATGACATTACAAACAGACAGTACCTTTTTTTTAGATTTCAAAACCTTAGCCGAAAAACGAGCAAAAAGGCCATAGGCAAAAGTACGGACGAACGTGCCGTTCACGCATCGGGCTTCTCAGCCACGCACGGCGTTGCATCTCAAGACGCTGCTTAAAAACATCTGCTAAGATGTCAGAGGCCCGATAATTTGTCTATTTCTTATGTCTTTCCTGTCTTTTGATTAGTTAAGTAGTTAAGGTGTGACAATAATGACTAAAGTGAACAAACAAACCAACTCACATAATTTGCATTTATATCGCATGTTATTAAATAGAATACAATAAAATGCATCAAAACCGTTCACACAAGTGGGGTAGATTTAGATTGCTATGATTAGAAAGAGATGTACATAATATATATACCTTGTAGGCAGATCTAATAGGAGCTTGTGCATGACTGTAGGTAAGGATGACTTGCTGTATTTCTCTCTTGCAGAATCCATTTTGCAACTTTGAAGCAGTTCCAGGTAATTGTAAACCTAGTCAAAGTAAACATTGTTGCCAATCTTAAGCCCCGTTTTCACTAGGGTATATTTGTCTAGCGACTTTGTCGCCCCACACAAAATATACATGTCCCGTGACGTTGCAAGCAATGTCGCCCGGCGTCGCCTGCGATATCTACGGGTCACGGTGTCAAAAGTGGACCCTCTGCTAGAGTTAGAACGCGCGACTTTCGTGTAGCTGGACAGTCGCCCGACAGCTTTTGATTAATGAGGTCGCTTGTTTGTCGGGCGATATATCTCCGCGCCAAGTCCCCCAGTGAAAACAAGTGGCCTAGTTATTCAAGATAAATAACAACTTATTAAGTCAAAGCTCGATAAACGACTATAAACAACAAATAACTAAAATAAATACAAGGAAGAGATACCTATGCTTATAAGGACTTTCATATCTCCCTAACTTAATAGGTATGAAACATGAGACTATGGATACATGTTTTAAGGGTTACAGAAAAGGACACCTTACATAACGAAAACAGGAAGAGGGTCTCGAAGGAAATCTAAATTGATTGCAAAATCTACATTAAACGCTATTAATGAAATGAAATGAAAAATGTTTATTACAAAGACATGCTAAGACATACATAGGTTACATGATATGATATATAACTATACAGTATACACTGCGATATGATATGTAACATGCAAGAATGCATGCCCAGCACAATTCACTGAAAAGGGTCACCACCTCAGCATTTGCTAGACGATGAACCGTCCAACGCTGATTTTCAGTTGGCAACCCCCCGACCTGACTCACGGTAGGAACAGTAATAATAAATACCAATAAACAGATAGTATTAATGAATAAGATTGAGATAGGTACATTTTTTTTTATGTTATAGGGGCAAACGAGCGACGGGTCAACTGATGGTAAATGACTGACATGAAACGCCGTCCATGTGTAACTCAAGAGTCACAAGTGCGTTGCCGCCCTTTAAGGTGGGAGTTGGGGTAGAGGGGGAGGGGGCAAAGAGTGGGAATAGGGGAGAGGGGGGGATTACAGGGGAGGAAAGGACGAGAATAGTGGAGAGACACATATAGTGGAGTTAGTACCAAGTTGACTTAGAATACGGGTACAAATTTTTCATTCATGAAAGTGTGGATGAATGGATAGATGGATGGATGGATGGATGGATGGATGGATGGATGTTTGTTATTCTTTCACGCAAAACCCGCTGAACCGATTGCGATGAAACTTGGTATGTAGATAGCTGGATAAGTAGATTAACGCATAGGCTAGGCTAGGCTTTTTATCCCAATATTCCCATGGGATCGAGATATACGCGGGTAAAACCGCGAGGCACTGCTAGTACGTCATAATTTTTAAACAGAGATTAGGAATAGGTACTGTAAACCTGTTAAGAGGAGACTCGGAGCTAATGATGGTTACAGTTACAATGATGGCTATGGTACTATAATTCATGCGGCTTCAAAATAAAACACCAATCTAATTTTAAACCAATTTATCTTTTCTCTCAAAAACAAGCCTAAAACTATAAACATATTTTATCGATTTCTACTGTTTAGATTCAACTATTTGTCCTTAATAGTCACTGATATGTTGAGACTGAGACGTTCTATTAGCATACTTTGACACTTTCCACGGCTAGCACTCACAAATTTAAGTAGTGCCATTTTCTCGTAAGATATCAGTAAATTTGTCCTTTGTTGTGTATGTGTATCAGAAACGTCTTTCTGTCGTCTTTCCACACGAATTTACCTACCTACCACTATTTTTTAAAGTTTGTTAAAATTGCCTATTTTATAGGACCTGGAGTCGAACCCGTCGTACCACGCGATAGAGCAGGATATACGCGATGTTCTTTTTCTTTCTTCGCGAACATAATTATGTGTACAGTGATATTACAAAGTTAATGAAGCATTTTGCTTGTCTGTACGCTCTCATCTCAAAACCGATCGATCGGTCTGATTACAATTTTTGTCTAGGGTTGGATAGATGGTTTATGTAAGGTCACATACACCAATGCAGATAAAATTAGAAAATCTGGTATTACTGTAATTTACCATAAAACAATTTAGTACCTATTTTAAAAACTAATAGTAATAATACTAATGGTATACGAATTTATTTAAAAATATATATAGTTAACAGGTTTCACATTTTCTACGCGGCATCATCGGCCCGTATAACTAGTGGAAAATAAATAGTGCTAGTTTTACCCAGTAATTAGGTTAGCCGGATAAATGGCCGCCCCGGGTGTTATGTACCCGGCTAACGAACGGACGTATCATTTATACACGCTAGCTAATCACTATGCCCGGGTAAGTATGACCTTGTCTTGTTACTTTGTTTATTTGTAATTGTTTCAATTTTAATTTTAATATGTTAACTATTTGATGTGGTTATTGTTTTATAATTACGTTACTTTGTTTACAAAATAATCTGGTGTAAACAAAGTTTTATGATGATCGGTTGAGCAGTTCAGGTGTAAAAACGTAACAAACAAACATTCGCATTTAAAAATTTATTACAATTATTTCAAGTACTTAGTGTTACCTTTTTGCAACAGCAGCAAAAATTATTTCTTTATTAGGTTTTAGTAAGGCAAGTTTGGAATACGATATATCCTGACACGACCGTCTTCCGCTTTTGTGGTTTATAAACAGTTATTATTTGATCAAAATAAAATTACCTAACTCTCACTTGGAAACATCCATTAATTACTCAAAATGAGGAGGAGGAGACTGGTAACATCTCATCAAATCCCATTTCATGGTTTTTCCAATTAAGTCAATTTACACGTATAGAGTAAATCTCACGCAAGAGAGAGAGGAATCCTACGAAATTGCACTAAGTTTACTACAGAAGGAAGGGGGGAAAATGAAAAAAAAACAGTCTCGTATTTAATGGATGCTCACTCCCTTGCTAGCAATCTAATTAGTTAACTCCTGTATCTGAAATAATAACTTGTTTCTTTTTTATGATTAAGGGGGTAAAGGGTAAATAAGCAGACGTGTCACCTGATGGTAAGTGTCTACCGGCACCCTTGGACACCTGCAACTCAAGAGTAACAAGTGCGTTGCCAGCCTTTGAAGTGGGATTACGCTCTTTTCGTTAAGGTTTGTAGGTTTGAACGCCTCCGGGTCTGTCATTACATGTACACATTACTAGTATTCCTGTTAACCCCTGTAACTAAGCTAAACTGTTGTGTTAGGAGTTAGTTCTAGAAGGGGTCGAACCGGCAACCACTTGCCTCAGTCATTACGCTACCGCCGCTAAAAACGTGCTTCACGATTACTTGAACATCTGAAAATAATGTACCATCAATTTATACTAATTGAAGATTATACAAAATCCGAAGTACAAAATAATACGCACCGCAATTTTCTTCACAAAATGAATCTCCACTTCTAAATGGTCAATATACCGAAACTAAAAGCAACACTCACAGTTTACCTGCCACTCGCTCCACTTTGGTTCACTGGAAAAGAAAAAACTCTTCTATCGGTGAAAGCATATTCGATTTTATGCTTTCCATTCATGAATTGCTTATTCTGTAGCCTAATGGGTGTCCCATTTTGTAGTGTCCCTTTCTGAGCTCTCTCATTTAACGACGGATTCTAACAATTTGTTATAAGCAATTAGTAGACTAAGTTCTGTAGAAACAAATTATCGAAAAAACCGGCCAAGTGGGAGCTAGGCACACGATTATTAAAACTAATAACTGTAAGGGATTCATAAACAAAAAAAAAATTATAATCATATACACAATCATATATACAATAAATGCATACCAAAACAAAAAATTAAAATTAAAGAACATAATTAAAAAACATGGCTTACAAATTGGATAAGAAGATCATGTAACATAAGCGCCAATAGAAATGTTGACAAATTACATAAACATAACGCAAAAAATAATATTCGATGTCTATTAAAAACATCTTTATTAAAAGAAAAAACTTTTAAAATTTCGCGCTAAAACAATCATATCTGCCATCTTTAGTTTGATTACGTCATTAACCGATAACCTGACAGTGCTCCATAGAGTAGTATAAGTACATAGATAAGACAGCTGGCAGCTTGTAATGGATCTGGTTGGTGGTCTCAGTCACGTACTAATAGTTATATTTAAGCCTTTTTCATCACCTTTAGTAATTTTATTACAGTTTTTTAAATAAAATAGTGTGGTATTGGGTTTTATTACACCACAATCACATAGTTACAACGTAAAACAAATTTGTAATTAGTGTCGACATACTTATTGATATTGACTACCAGATGTAACAATTCCGTACTATGCAAACACAAAAGAATATACGAGAAAACACTCATAAAAAAACAATATTAACTTCATAAAAAGGTTACTATGTAAAAAAATTGAAGGTCAGATAATTTTTCGGTAGCTGTATGGCAAAAAAAAAAGAGTGTACAAATAACAAAAAGATCGTTAACCAAGAAATCGGGACCAAACATTACCTGACTTAGGTTAACGGATGATGCCAGTACTATCGCTAATACACTTAATAAATGTTTCTGTAGGCGTTGTAGGAAGTCAGGGTATAACACAAAGTAGGAAAAGCCCACCTGGCCACTCAATGATGATTCCTTGCAAACCTAATTCAAAGTATAAACGACGTCAATCTGCACCTAAATTGTATTTTGTGCGGTCGAAGTAACTGATATCACGGTATGATATTGTTTACTTTATCTCAAGCTTAATTGAATGAGCTAAGAACTAGTTATCAATGCCTTGAAGATCAGTATTTACAAAATTTCAAATACATTTTCCTTTCATTGACGTACTTAATCCTTGTATTATATTCAGTACAATAAAGATGAGGCAACGCGTTTCAAGCTGACCTAGGGGAACTTAACGATCCGGATAATCCGGGCAATTACGCTTGCTAATGCCATTCGCGTTTTCAGGGTTAAAATTTCTTTAACAACTTCGTGGGTATTCGTCTGTGGTTGAAACATGGCGTAAGATTAATATGTGTGTAACGCTCGGATAGCTTTTGTCACCGAACGGTTTTGTTATTGTTGTTCTATGGATAGACAGGAATGGGTAAGTTTAATTTTTTTTAATTATTGTTGCGTTGTTATTCCACTATTTAATCTCCTTTATGTTGAAAAACAGAATTTATCAAGTTGTTAGATTCTGAGATTACCGCGGTCAATATTTCGTAATATTAATTCATCTGTTCTCGACATTAATAACATAATGTTATGTGGCCAAATGAAATAGTAATTAAGGACTACCCACCTCTAGTCGTGGGTGTGTAAAGCCTCAATGATAACATCAGCCAAGAATAAACTGTAACAAAATGGCGTATCAGATTCGTATTTAAATTTAAGGCGTATTTCTATTTTCGTGATATTTCGACAAGTGTTCAAACACTTTACAAGATATCTTTAGAAACGATTTGGCAGCAAATAAGTAATTTGTTAATAAAACAAACTATTCCTGAAGATACCTCGTTTGTCGTACCTGAGTATGCCGTGTCCGCTTAAACGTCCTGCCGATGGTGACGTACGTGTCGGGTCGTCCTTAATTACTATTTAATTCTCGACATCATTATATTGACGAAACCTGAACAAAGATAACAGACATTTCCTTTTCGCCTTTTCATGTAAGTTTAAAACTCAGATGCAATTCTTCTACTATTGTTTATCTATTACTTACTTTTTTTTATTTGATAGGGAGCAAACGAGCAGACGGGTCACCTGATGGTAAGTGACTACCGCCGCCCTTGGGTACCTGCAACTCCAGAGTCACAACTACGTTGCCGGCCTTTAAGGTGGGAGTAGAGAAAGGGGGAAGAGGGAGAGTGCAGGGAAGGGGAGAAGAGGAGAGGAGGTGGAGAGGGAAGGGTTAGGGCCTCTGGTAACCTCACTCACTTATCGAAAAACAATGAAATCATTGCTTAACTGCCGGTTTTCTGTGAGGTCGTGCTATCACTCCGGTTGAGCCGGCCCCTACGTGCCGAAGCATGGTTCTCCCACACACACAGCTTCTAGATTTTCCCTCGCTTTAATTTTAATTTTGTCAATCGATGCAGGTAACGATCATGCACATTTTTTTTTCTGGGTGTAAGGGTAAGAAACGAACAAATAAACTCACATTTATAATATTAGGATTTACAAAACGAAATTGAAATTCATCACCACTCAACATAATTAGTGTCACTATATATCTATCCATATCTACATAACATGATCGTTATTTACGCAATCATTTATACACGAACCACGTCATTTATTCAACAAGTAATTCATACCGCTTGCAATTACCATTACATGAAATGACAACTGCAAATTAATTACATCACAGCTAACGAGTATTATGTAATTTCAACTGCTCAGTAAAGGCTTAATGTGGCAGTAATATTTAGGCACCAACAAACTTAAAATTTACAATTTTATCCACGAATTTTAGAGCGTTCGCGTCGCTCTGATCTGGCTGACAAGAAAATCAAAATTAACCTCCCTTTAAGATCCTGGCCATCCAAAAATTGTCAGGGTAAAACTCAATTTCAACAATCGCTGATCGCTTGCTTCAGATACCGGAGGATATTTCTGTCAGGCCTACTTCTAACCCTTCCAATAACCCTTCAGTACTGTTATACAATAACTGGTCTTGAACTGTCATGAGGTCAAGACTAAAATAAAAAAATGTTTATGTTTATGCTTTACCTTTAATCAATATATAATTGTGACGGCAAAATACGAACGCTTAAGTCACAGGAACACTAAGTTTGGAGTTAGGTTTACTCTTTCGGTACGACCTTAACCTTGACCTTAAAATAATGAGTTTAGTTTCAAAGTAAAATGTTAAAGGCTATTTTCATGAATAAAGATTATTATTATTATACTATGGATCAACAACAGCGCAAAAATGAAAGCTAAAAGATACCCAAATATTTTATTTAACTTATTTAAGAAAGACAAATCCCGCATTAGGAATTACTCCTGTGTCGCGGGGGACTTTACAAACATACAAACAACGGACACAAAGAACACCCAGACTGAGGTGGGAATCGAACCCACGACCTATGGCATAGCAGAGTCAGGGTCACTAACCACTAGGCCATCAGGAAAGTCAATATGGCATTTTTTAAATATGAAGTAATCAGAGAATTACAAGGGAAATATTATGTTATAAACATTATTTAAACTAATATTATAAAGAGGAAACATTTGTGTGTATGTTTGTAATGTTTTTACACAAACACTAATAGACCCATTGCGATGAAACTTGGTATGTAGATAGCTGGAAACCTGGATTAACGCATAGGCTACGTTCTATCCCGACATTCCAACGAGATCAAAGATAAAATATATTTTGATGAGAGGAGTAAGGAAAAGGGCATTTGGTATAAAACCATTCAACATCAGCCTGCTAGGATGCCCTGGTGTATTAATAGTAATTTCAATAGAAATATTATTGTTATAGGCTGCTAGCTCAGGCCACTATCCATCTCGAAAGTTTGGACATCTCATGAAAAAACTTGATGATGTCCAACACTTACTGATGAATTGTATCAAATACCGACGCTAAATGAACTCGTTCATGGGCAAATATAATCTTAATGTGTACGGTACTTTTCATTAATATTCTAAGTAACCCTACTACAAATGTGACGTTAGACCTATTTGATATATATGCACAACAACGACTTCCTCTGTCTCCTATCAAAACATAGTTAATATCTTAAAATAGTCCACATAATAAAAGCCTGTATATAAATAAACATTTAAAAAACCTTAAACCTTGACAGGCCTTTTCAAAAGAGACACGTGATTGCAAATAAATACCACTCCGAAAGCTTTTACTCTAAACTATAACCATCAAATTACAATTATAATTAAAATAAAGAAAATTAAACTTCGGCTATTTGGTGTAGAATAAGATAAGATAAGATTGGGTAATTTTATCAGTAAAATGGAAGCAGTTTATGGTGTTATCTTGAAACCAATCCACGATGGATTTAACGAATGGTTTCATATGAAAGAAGCCTATTTTCGGCCACGGACGTTTATAGCCGATATTCGACGGCAATAATCGTTTAAGCTCTATTGTTTTAACAATTTATCATCACCTGAAGTTATGGGCTCCAGCCGATTCATCTGCCTGAGACATAGTCAGAATTCTGAAAATTATTTAGTAGAAGTTCCTAGCGTATTTCGTTGTTAGCTTTCAGTAGCGAATAACGGCAATTTCTCTTCTTATCAATCTTTCACAGTAAAATGATCTTGAGTTAATTTTGACTAATACGAGAAACCACCTGGCGTTATCGTTTTAACTTCGATAAGTGACGGTATTCATATCAAAATTGAGACTGCTTTTACTCTAACATCCTTCAAGATATCAGGAGAATTTAATGGTTATTTTGAAGGGTGTCAACAAAGGAATTTGGAAACTATCTACCGCGTTATAAGAATCTCTTTAGATCAGCTTCGAATATTACAACACAAAGGTGGTGGTATTTCATATAGTTTTATGTAGGACTAGCCTTTGCCCTCGGCTTTGTTCGCGTTTATGTGGTTTTAGTCAATCAATTCAAGTATTCCTCCTTCCAGAAAAATACTATATACTGTAAAGCTGGAGGGCTTTTTCGGTACCTGGATTATAGGGTCGCTATCTAGAGGAGAATCATTCAAAGATTAAACAATCACAACTGATAACTATAATGAACATCGAGGTATTTTTACAATAACATCTATTTAAACAATTAAATATCTTGAACAAATTAATATTTTGTTGTGTTGTTAATATATTGAGTCTGTCACCCAAGTCTTCTACGAGTGTCTTCTCTTTTTTCTAATCTAAATTCGAGTTTGGCGCCACCAGCCAAGATCTCGTACCTTTTCAAGGAGTTTTCATTCTAATAGGAGTATTCAAACGGCGCGTGAGGTCTCATCACAACAATACATACATACATATACTCACGCCTTATTCCCATCCGGGGTAGACAGAGACGATAGAACGCCATATGCTAGGATCCTGACATACAGCTCGTGTCTTTTCCACATTCATCAGACCTTTCATACATGCTTGCTGGTTGCGATTACTTTTAACTAGGGCCATATTTAGTACAATGTCGATCTGATCATTGCCACATGCCACTCGCAGGCTTAAAAGAACAGCTATAATATGTTTAGCACCTGACACTTAATGATGTGAAATCAATTTTCATGTCATGTCATGTTGCAAGTAATGTTCTTACTACACACGGACGTCAATGCTATTAATTAACAGAAAGTATGTACACACAGATTCCGGTATCCCTGGATATTGCATGTCGTTAATTTTGTCACTACGTATTAAGTTTACAAGCTTATTAAAGTAAAGATAACACTTCCACTTTTAAAAATTAAATAATAAAGAGCTGACAGAACTCAATGTTTAGATTAGCGCCCTCTAATGGATCTATAAATGTATCTTAGCGTGACGGGCACGCGAGTTCAGTGCTTTTTCCACAAAGCAAAAGTGCAAAACGTGCCTAAAGAAGTTTTCACTTCAAAAAACTGTGTGTGACAAATTTCAAGTGACAAGTGTTTGACAATATTTTTCATCTAATTATAGTTCCATGCTAGTTCACAAACGCCGTACTAAAGGCTTTAAGTAACTAAAACCGCAAACTTCAAAATTACTTCATAAAAGTTCACAAAAACTCTAGCGTAGTAAACGGATTTGTTCCAGGGCCGTTATTTAATTCTCTCTAAAAAGTTTTAATGAGACTGGTAGGAGTTTTCGGATCCTTTTTCTTTAGCACACCTTGACTGGGAACAAGATAAAAGAAATTTGATAATCGTTTGTGTTTTCCATCGAGCTTGAGGTCCGTTTCGTCCATTGTTATAATTAATATTCCCGTAAAATGTATCTCTCACTTCACTCATTCATCATTTAATTCAATTAAACCAACTATAGCTATTTTTGATTTGACAGGAGTAAGAATCAGTCAGTACAGGTCAGTCCTGAAGCTAGTTACGTCCTATGGAGAAAAAGAGGCAAGAAATGTTCAAAATCTAACACTCTATAAGGATATATGTAGATTGTCAACAGCGACCTCTGTGGTTGATTGACGCTTAGTGCAAATACTTATATGTATGAATGATCTAGGATTAGTCCTATGCTTAGTTTGGAAAGTGTCGTGTTCCATATCAAAATGTTATTGTTATTATGATAAGACTTAATGAACAGTATTACAAAGGTCACGAAATGCATCATAGAATTAGGATAGGTGAAGATAGTAACACTTATTTAGGAAAGAAAACATTTACTAATAGAAAAGGGTTTTCAATGAAATTTATTTAAAATTAACTTTATATTATTTTTCAAAATATACTAAGGTCATGAGGGCATTTCTGCTGTTATTTGTAAAATTCAGGGACCTTAGCTTTAGGCGTGTCACATTTGGTGGGCATCCTAATTTCAGGAGGTAGCCCATTCCATATTAAAATACAATGGACAGCAAATGTAAAAGAACAACAGAAGTGTGCGTAAGGCATATGAGTAAAGGATTTATCAAGACTTTATTTACAGAAATATTTCCCTTTTATATCTATGAGTAAAACTCTGACGTTCAACATTACATTTTAGGCTCCTACAAAATTTAGATGTGATTGTAAACAACCGGTTATAAAGAAACAATAACTTTTCTATGTGATTTTAATGGTTTAATACAGAGTTTGGCTACACCAAAGTTCTATAGACACAAAATACCAAATTCCAAAGTAATATACGAGACAATGAACAGAGACCAAGGTTTTAAAATTAAGACAGTTACAAAGCAAATGTCTAATTACTTAAAAAATTACTACTATCACAGGACGTACGACTTTAAAAAAGAATTACATAACACAAGCAGAGAGTGCTTGTCACAGTGTTACAGTTTTGAAGAGTGTGCGACATGAGACCACGTACCATACGACGGGAAGGCGCACGACCTAAACCTCATAAGTACTGTACATTAAAGTGTCCAAAGTACTTAACTACAACAATAAATATGTTCAAACTTAGGAGCTCGGATGCACCAGTACTTGCAGCAATATGTAGTTATAAGTAAATACAAATATACGTAATATATATTGTCATAATGTTGGCATTACCTGTTAGTACAGTAGTATTTACGAGTATACCGACTAGGTTTATAGTAATTCATTGAAAATAGTTTTTATTTGCAATACCGTGGCGGGTTTTGCGATTGTCCGATTTCTTTTTTTGCCTGATTTCTGAATGCCTGATGATTCAGACATAAAATAAACAGAATATTCCTCCTCAATTAATAACTGGTGTCACCCATACACCAGTTATTATTTGAGGAAGCTTAGGATATATTCTATTTATTCGTAGTGTAGCCAGCTCATATCTTTATCTCTAACTATCTTTATCTTTAATGTAAACTTATTTTTTTTAACGAAATAAGACAAACTGTAGAGAGTAATATTTTCCATTAAAGAAAACTTATTTTTTAACGAAATAAGGCAAGTTATGGAGTATAATATTTTACATTTAAATTGTTTAAGTAATCATCTCGTAATCGTCTCGATACCTACGTAAAATATATAAATGAAGATGTTGCAGAGATTTATTGTAGGGTGCCACATCGTATTTTCAATGTTTTAAGAGGTATATATTTCATAGTACGTAATCATTTTATTTAATTATTTTAACGCCAAAATAAGTAAAAAATAATTAGTATTCAGGGTGCGGGGCAAAGGTGCTATTTCTTGATGACGTCGTAAAGGCAAGTCGTTAAAAATAATGTCAGTAGCATTAAAAAGTTTATAACTTTAAAAAGTACTTTTAAATTAGTTGACGAGCCTGCTATATAAAATGTTTATAGGAGCTCTCGGGCAGGTAACTGTGCATTGCATTGTTTTAGCTACTTTATGTAATTTGGGACTAATTAATTCAATGTCTCACACATAGATTGTATTGATTTACAAATTTTAGAAAAATACTTACTAATAATATATATATGTGGAATAACGGGTGTTATTTCCCTCCAACACAAAGGGAGGATCCTCCGACCAGGCGAGGTGATCATGCCTGGCGGGCCGCGGCCCAACGGTTGATGTTGGGAAGTTGTATATATACTAATCGGCGCGAGAACTCTCATAGCGCTATGCAGGATTAGTAGGTTGTAGATGTTTCTTGTTGCTGTATGTGGAAGTCGCCACAGTTTGCTTTCAAAATTGCAGTAAGGTTGAGAATATACGTAATGGTTTTAGTTTGTGTGCCTTCTAATAATTTGTATTTTTTCCTTAAGTATTGAAAAAAAATCTAAGAAACTCTCAGACTAACGGGATGGTTTGGATACGCACATATCTTTGAACTGAAGTAATAAATACTTTTGTCTATAATACAAACAAATGGTTAAATATAAACAACTTCCTTGGCTATCTACAAATTTGTATTAGTAACTCACTGCACCAGCAACAATGTGTATCCCTCAAACGTCTTGTTACTAGCCTGTTAGTGCTAAATGATATATAGACTGCGCTTTAGGTTTCGCATGCTAAATAGAGGAAATCCGCCCAAGAAGATTACTTTGATCTCTTGATACGTCAGCCTTAACTTAGTTTAGCACTAGGAATAATTCAGTTTGAAACTTGAATGCCTTTAGAGAAATTTGTTGTACATTCTGAATTGAGTTCACTAATCTAATTACGAAATGCAGTTTTGGCGACATCTACAGCAAACAAACACTTCAGCGCTATCTAGCGAAGACCATTCGAACTACGTTGTATGTGTTGACCCTGCACCGCACAATTTAATTTCAAGCTGATTGGTATACATAATTATGTATAAACAACATCCCAACAACAACCGTCGAGCATGGGGTTCGCCGGCACGGTTACATATCCTGGCCGGAGGATCATCTCTGCGTGCTAGAGGGACTTAATACTCGTTCATTTACATGTAGTGCTTGAAAGACTTACCAAAGGCCATTTACCGCAACGGTTTACAAAATTCATGCCCAAATGATTTAGAGAGAATATAAAGCCATGGTGTTAAGTGTTTAATGAGTCTCTAAACGACACTGAAAGTTTCTAAACGTAACTTTGATGTAGACATTAACTTTCCTCAACGGATTTATTAGCTGTGGATCAGGTAGAAGGGTTAAAAAAAGTTTAGACCTTTTCTATCAAACCTTTAATGTTTAACTGCTTGCGTATAATTCATGGAAACCTTAGTACTTTATTTACTTGTTGTTCTTGATTACATTTAAATGTAATACTGTTATTTATGTACCCAGTTAAAGGTACATCAAATAACAATATCTTGTTTGAAATTTCGGGTCTAATTTTGAAATGAATTTGTTAAAAACATACGGTTATATTTACGTTGTTATTTCAACGATATCTGTGACCTGCCTGATAGTGGCACCGACGCGGCAGGCTTTTACCCCTTGACGAAGGACTCTTTTCGGGCCCCAAACTAGACTGGCTATTCAAGCTATTTTTAGAAAAGGAATAACCTTTGGGCCCGAATAACGAACTAAGAAATAAAATGTAGCCCACGTTACTAGTACCAACTTTCTGCCGTTTTGTAAGTAGTGCGTTTTTCTATTCGATTAAAATATTCACCAACATATTTATTGATATTTCTATAGTCCTTCGAAAGCACATCGTTGCTTCTTCAAGAAAGTGGTGGCTCCGTACTTACTGCAAGTGTTATATGAAAAGGCTGTTCTCTAAATGAGCTGTAGGTTCTTTCCAGTCGGGTTACTCAGATTTGGTTTTGTGTCAATTATTTTACGAACGGTTTTTAAGAAGCTACGCGACTTCAATTGCGTTCCATGTTGTATAAAACTTTCATAGCTAAATAATTCATTACAAACAAAATTGAAGTCTTCCTCTTAATTTTATTCGAAGTAACTCTTCAATAATAAATTTCTAATTTGAAGAACTTGTCACTCACACGTCACAACTCTGTTCATAAGACCCTACAGAGTAAGAATATATTATCTACATACTCGAGTAGGCAATATAATTTGGAATTGTTCTAAAGTTCATAATTCATTGCAAATTCTTAGAAATCTATGGTTGTGTTGATTCTTACTTGTTTGTCAAAGTTAAGTCTTATTAGTATTACACAAGAAAGTCGTGAAAGGCGAAGGGAAAACCTTATACAATTGGGTTCTATAAGAAATAGTATTCAAAGCAAGCTTTAGTAGTTTAGCATCATTTGTTCTGTGTCTGGGAGTAATTTATCTACGTATAATATGTATGTATTTAGAAATATATAAGTATGTTTATCAGCCGTCTGGTTAGTAGAGGCATATGTGAGATGTGACAAGTTTTTATTATTATTATGTTTGTGTAATAAAATTGTATACGAATACAAATAATACAAACTGAAACAAAGGGACGTTTTGTTACGTACATTCGGATGACTGATTTTTTTTTTTGAATTTTCAGCCCGTAAGCTACTTTCTTTTTATGGTTCAGGGGACTAACGAGCAAACGGGTCACCTGATGGTTAGTGACTGCCGAAGCCCATGGACACTTCCAACTCCCGAGTCACAAGTGCGTTGACGTCCTATCCAATAATTTCAATTGGTTGAACAGATCGTCTTCGCCTACCTCACTTACTCGGCGAAACACCGTACCGTGGTATCACTTCACTTATAGGTACGTAGGTCATAAGTTTGTTTGTTGCGGTCATCAGAGCGGGAGAAATTAAGAAATTAATTCAAATGGCGGCAACTTCTACTTGCGGCAGTTAATTTTCAGGCAACCATGTATTATAGTGTAGAGAAATAGAATAACTTTAAAATGGATACATAATTTACTTAAAAATATGTAAGTGTATATAATCTACAACAAGGTACCTATTTACACCTGTCCACTCAGATTGCGGCTGAATAGGAGCTGGTAACCATTTGTTTTTCTATTACCTAAATATTTATTTACAATGTTTTCACAATAATCTTGGCAGACTACTCTACTCGAATTTCTTCTACTAACATATATTATTCCTGAAAATTGGTTTCATCAAAAAATAGATACTTTTTACAGTATATACAAGCGGCCGGCTATTTCATACTATGTGTACATGGTCGCAACTCGTCTGATCATAAGCTCTTACGTGAGTGTAGCAGTCAATTTTGTCATGGTTTTCACGTGCACACAAAAAGCACTTGATCTTGATCTTGATGACTACCGCCTAAACTAAAGAGCTAAGGTATTTATGATCAAGTTTGACTTCTAATGTCGAGGTCAACTTTGCCTTGATATTAAAACAATTGAGTCTAGTACCTTATAAACATTCTTATGACTGGCGAACGTACCGCCTTCCTTCCACTTGGCATTCTGTTGCTCAATGCTGAAGATGCGCTTCGCTAATTAGTCCAGCCACTGTTGAGATATGCTTACCTTCAAAGCTATAAATAGTATTAGTTGTAGGTCGTGATTAGGGAACTCAACACTATCAAACAATATTTTCTATAAAATAAAATACCAGCTCAACGCGTGATTCGCGGAACCCAAAAAGCTGCAACAAAATACGCCTACATCGTTTTAATAAATTTGAGGAGAAAAGTCGAACATCACGATACCACGGCTTAATTGTGAAACTTCACGGCGACTTAAGGCTTTGTTGGAACATTTTCTAACAGCCTTAAATACGCGAAGATTTGATGAGTTTTCAGTTTGACTTGAGATTTTTGCTCGTATGGACAACTTTTAAGTTTCTGTTTTGTTGTTGGGTGCGTACTTCATAATTAAATAAGGTACAGGCACAAAGTTTGTTCTGTGAAGTTAAAGCCTTCAGAAATGTTAATGTAGGTATGAGATAAGGCTCGTAAAACTCTTTATTTTTTTATAAATCATTAATACAATAAAGAATATATATTGTCACACATTCACGCATTATCCTTTTTAGAAGATAGAGGATTAATCGTGGGAGAGCTCACGCTTCGGCATGTATTATATGGGCCGGTTCGACTGGAGTGATACCGCGACCACGCAGAAAATCAGCGTGAAGCAAAGCTTACATTGTGCTTCGGCGATTGAGTGAGGGTACCGAAGGCCCTAAACCTTAAAGGCCGACAACGCACTTGTGACTTTTGAGGCAGGTGTTCAGCGGTGGTAGCCATTTACCATCAGGTGATTTGTCTGCTCGTTTGCCCCTTATCGTCTACCCTTTCCTGCTCTCCCGTTTCGCTCGTTTTTTTATCTCTTTCTGTCACACCATACTCAGATACCCGCACTAAGAATCAAAATCCATACATTCGCATATTTTACAATCCTACATATATATATACATTTTAGTCTTTAAGTGATAAAGGATAACATTTTGCACAAGCTGTTTCCCCGCGTTCATGGCCACTGCTCCGCTCCTAGATCTAGATCCGTAATGTTACTTAGCTTATTACTTTCCTTAATTAATACTTTGTCGAATACAAAAAGAATGATACAAATCTGACTGACTGACTATAATATTAGTATAGACTTACCTCCGCAACGTGTACTCCGATTATGGTTAATCACTGTAGTGAAACATTAGATTTCACTATATAAATTAACATTAGTTTATAGTATATTGTGCACGCACTTTTGCTACTTCTATTCTGCTATAAACTAAAATGGTAGTTTGAAAATTCAAACGGGATTACGATGATCAAAACAAATACACAAACACCCTCAATTGAAAATTGTTAGCATTGTATGAAGTATTGATTACGCAAACTTGGAACTTGAAACATTTTATCATAATACGACAAACAGCTATATTGCATGATTTGAATATTTAATTTATATCAGAAAGCTTATTTTTGATTTGATGAAATCAAAAAAATTTTGACAAATGCAAATACATGCTCATTAAATACAGTGTTCGAAAGTGCTTCAGTGTGCGGTGACCATAAAGCAGTCACAGGCCTCGTCAGAGATCATCTGTCTGTTCCCATGTACCGGCTAATGCGAGGAATTAAGTGAGATTATGAGGTCTTTAAGTGAGATTATGAGGTCTGATGTCCCGTAATTTCTATTCACATGATCATTCTAGCTGTATGGATGTACCTAGTGTTAGAAGAACTGGTTATTTTTCACTGAATATTTACATACCATGTTAATAATGTAGTCAAACAGTCAGTCATCTTTAACATTAAAGCCATTTAACATTCCATAGCACAAAACCAGCATCGCCTTGGAAATGATAAGACAATGACAATTGCCTTTGACTAGCCTTAAATGAATAATAGTTATTTAAATATTCTTGTTTTAGAACAGATGGAATGTCCCTCGGATACAACACAAGGATCCTTTGATCAGGCTAGGTGATGTTACCTGATGGACCGCAGCCCAACGGTTGACGTATGTTATTTATAAGTAGTCAGGATCTGAGAGAATTTCTATTGCGCGATGCAGGAACTGTAATTATTATAGAGTTCATCTAATTTTCGCTAGATGGCGCTAAAGTGAAGTTTTTACCACATGATATCACATTCGAAATATATTAGAAATAACATCTAAAAATATAAAGTTTTGCATCGTATTCCTTTAATTAATTTTTTTTTATAAAAACATTGTTACAAGCAACCATCAATCACTATTAAAATCTTTATATTAGATTTTATTATATTATTTTCTCACATATTTTTACTATTTATTAAAAACTATACGGTTTTACTCACGTTTGTATTTCAGGGATGCCCGAATAGTTGACCCGCGACGGTGACGCCTGACACCGTCGCGGCAGGACGCTTCACTCCTTGAGAAAGGGCCCCCGTCGGGTCCAAAACTAGTCGGGCATCCCCGAAATACAAACGTGAGTAAAACCGTATAGTTTTAATAAATATGAATACCACACACCAAAGCTTTTATTGTAACATATTGTTACTGTAGGTAAATGTTAAAATCTATTAAAAAAAATAAAATCCAAAGCTACAATCTATCAATCTTACAAAAATTATTAACCTGAAAGTTTGTGAGGATATGGATGAGCGGATAGGGACAATGTTCAACAACAATCCCAAAATCTATATCACACTATAGAATCACAGTAAATATGTACATATTTACATAGTAGCTACATATAATATACCACAGTAATATTCTTTGACATACCCTCACATTGTCATTAATCCTTCTTAGAAACCTGGCACAAAACATTATCTCAGATCAGGAATACAATATAACGCAATTCAACGTACAAGATTATCGTCCAGACCATTCGTATGTCTTTGAGGGGACTGTAGACGAAAAGAAACAATTTATTTGGCGTGCGAGGTAAATATAACTACAGATACTCGGGTACGTGTACAAATATTACACCAACAACAAGATTTATAGCGACAATAGTGGGTGGATCAGAAGCTATCACTAAATAAGTATCACTTAATGACTTTTAAAAATAGGAACATTTCACACGAATAGGGACATAGTAAAACAAATTAGAGAATCCCTACGACAGTATTCACGCTAGATCCGATGTGGTCGCTGTCCGATGCAAAAGAGAGCCCACAGTCCAGCTGCACCTCAGTTCGGCTATTTATGCCCGATTTCGGAGAATGTGTGACATCACTCTTTTTTTTTCACCTACCGTCACAGAGGAGATAATTAAACTTGTGTTTTCTTCTTTATTCTAATTATAAGTCAAGTATTTTTATGTTACTTTAAGCCTTACATTTTATGTTACTTTTCATGTTATGTTAAATTTTTTATACCACTACGGGAAAACTTGGAACATGATTATTGTCGGCAATCATACCACCAATCGCTTATTTACAACAGTACAAAGGTCGATGAACGATATCAATGTAAAATAGAATATAGTGAATGTGGATAGATGGATGTGTGGAATATTCTTGGACTGCACGGATGGCGCAATGGTTTAAGTGGTCACCTCGCCACTACGCCGCGCCGAGTGTTGTGGGTTCGAAACCTACACGGGACAAAAAATTGTGTGATCCACAAATATTTGTCTCGAGTCTGGGTGTTCTTTGTGTCCGTTGTTTGAATATTTGTGAAGCCCCCCGCGACACAGGATTATTCCTAATGTGGGAGTTGTCTTTTTTAAAAATAAAAAAATTATTTTTTGTACACCATATAGAATTACAATAAATCTTAAATTTAATGTTAAATTAGGACAACCTTCGGATGGGTTTAGTGACAGGAATGAGTGATAGCTAACGGCGTACTGTATATATCAATACATACACTTTATGCAAATATATACTAGTATGTACATATATATAAAGTGAAGTTTTTGCTGTGTGAATGCTTAAATACATTTATGCTACTTTCGGCCTTTTGAACTTAATACTTTTAAGAGCTTAAAACGAGCTAACAAAATCTCTTCATATCAGTTTAAAAACATAACAATAAAATGATGTTAGAGGGCCTGGCCTTCCTCGTAACCGCCGATTCGAGTTACAGGTATCACCAGATCACCCACCAATTACTATGTTTTTAAGCATCTGTCAAATGTTAAATTTATGCAACATATTGTAATTAGTGGAGATAAATAAACAATTGTAGAGGGTCGTCCCGCGTGGGAATAAAACGCAATCTTGGGGGGATGTAGGTAGCGTAATTTATTTACAGTACAGTGACGGAGTAGATATAATACGGCCACCTTGACCAACAGAATGCAGGGAGTCTCGAGTAATTGTTCCAAGCAGAACGCAATTTGGTAAGTGGTCTCACAGCATGAGCAAAGGAAAAATCCGAAAGTCTATTGATTATTGATATTACGGGACCTTGGATGCGCAAGTCAATCTTGCACTTGTCTGGTATTTTTGTTCCTTTTGACATCCAAGTGAGAGAAATAGACTAAATGCCCTCAATCCAGACCATGACAAATAAAAATTACTTTCTTATAGTAACTAATGGTAGCACAGTGGTCGGAAATCGACAGTAATTCATTTAGTTATGTTCGTTATTGAACTTCTTCGTCAAACTATAAGTAAGTACCGGTTTAGACATTACAATACATAATAATTTAGTCAATTTCAGCCTCTATTCCCTAGTCTTAAAATTCTTTGAAGTAAATCCTACCACCATTGACCACAGATATTTTAATATTTTGAAATGACATACTATTATTTGTTTGACATTAATTTACAATATAAACGGAAACATGTTTTTTTTATTGTTATAAATAATTGTATAATATAATAATTGATTGCCTACCAAAAAAATATGCTATTAGGCAATATATCTAATATTACTGTTGTGAAAAGATCAGTTGGAAGACAGATTTCATGTAATATTTTTGTATTAAAGAAAAAATAAACAATTCACTAAAAAGCCCTTTAAAACAAAATATATATAATAATAATAATAACTCCACACATCTCACCGTCACACACGGCCGTCTGATCCCAAACTAGGCAGAGCCGGTGCTATGGTAACCAGACTTCTGATAAACATACTTATATATTTTTGAATACATACATATTATATAGATAAATTACACCCAGACACAGA
The DNA here is from genome assembly GCA_949752705.1 of Callimorpha dominula. Lineage (NCBI taxonomy): Eukaryota > Metazoa > Arthropoda > Insecta > Lepidoptera > Erebidae > Callimorpha > Callimorpha dominula. The sequence goes on from OX456991.1 coordinate 3,470,432, forward strand.
ATAAATTATCGTGCTCATCACACAATTATTTGTCCTGGGTGGGAATCGAACCCAGGACCTCTGGCTTAGCAGTCAGGGTCACTAACCGCTAGACTAACAGGCCAGTCAACTGTTATTTACTGATAAATTTTATTCATTTTCCTAAATGCAACAGACGTTTGTCTTCCATCTTATCTAATGGAAAGTGACAATGAAGATAAAGATGGTTCATTCTACTCTTGAAGGTTCTAGGACAATATTTGTCTAAAAAAATAGACGCAGGCGATTCGAACCGAAAACTGTCTGTGAAATCGTTTAGTTCAACTTATTGGTCTGGCGACAATGAAACGATTTAACTTCTGTCTGCGTCTAATAGTCTGATGAAGGAATGATGAGAATTCAATTAATTGGAAGAGAGCTTTCGCACACTCACCAAAGGGAATCCAATAAAAAAACGATTATCAGGCGATTTTACGACGTTGATCAAGAGTATTCAATTCCCTATTCGTGAGTGTGTCGTTTCAGTAAGTTTAAAAATAACTTTTAAACGTACTAAAACGATCCACGATATTCGATTACATTAATTGGAATTAACATAGAGGCTTAGATAATTTAGTAGAATTGTATATATACATACCTTTGAACTATTTAACCTTTGTAATGTAACCTTTGAAATTACTTGAAAAGTCAGACAGGTTTCAGGTATGTAGATACCATTGTGTTTATTCCCATTACTGTAATAGTATTTTAACTATATTTATATTCAGATTGTTTTGACGATGTAAGGAGGTAAAGGTACACAGTAATTTTGTCATCCAGATCTGATCCGGTTAGTGGTGAAGTTATTTTGCAAATTGACCCATGCTTCAGTAGTCAATATTTTACATAGATACTTTATTTACTAACATCCAATAAATTCAGTTCTTCTCTAACTTAATCATAAGTGTGATCTGGTTTTGTTTGGTTTGTGGTTTAGTTATATTATAACTACTAAGCCTACACTATTGAATAAAAACACAGATAGTAGGAAGTCTATGATCTCAAAATAACATGGTAAATCTCTCAATATTGTGCGTACAATCTTACATTTGCAGTTGGAATATATGGGAGAACATGCTCTTCAACATCGTAGTTACTATATACTATATAACACTAAGTAGGTAAGCTCTCATTAGACTATCCCGTCAAGGATTAGCTTCAATTACAATTCTTTAGGGTTTACCCCAGTTGCTGTTATTTTGGGATTTACAAATTGAGAGTGACATAAAGGTATAGTGGTGAGTGGTGTGTGAGCTTTGGGTTCGATTTCCACCCATTACAAATAACTGTGTGATGAGACGATCATTTGTTCTGTGTCTGGGTGAAATTTATCTATAAAATGTGTGTTTTAAAATATATAAGTATGTTTATCAGTAGTCTGGTTACTATAGTACAGACTCTGCCTAGTTTGAGATCAGACGCCCGTGTGTGAGCTCAAGTTATTATTATTTCCTTCCAAAGTGCTATTTAACGTACACCCTAATATTTCCACACTCGGTCAAAATCGTGTAAAGGGAGCAATAACAAAACCAATTCATAGATTAGAGACCTAGTATAACGATTTTAAATCAAACAAATTTTATGTACCTACTTATTGGTAAATACGAGTTGAGTTACATTAAGATAAAAAAAACTTTGCGCCTCAAAACTTGTTCACTGCCACTTGCAAAAGTTATTAATTGTAACAAAAGTACTTTTTATTCAGAAGGGTATGGTTGCGTTAAAATATCCAAACATACTTGTAATTTTGAAAAGATTTTTAAATCCACTTTCATTGTTAAAATATTTATCAGTCATCAAAGGATTTTTCTTAAACCACTATGCTGTATTATACAAGCAACGAAATTGGTTTCCATTCTTAAATTTTACATATGATTCTTTAATTTCCAATTAAAATGAGTTAAGCCTTCAAAAGTCAGCCTAAACTCCGATTCATTTATCCCGACATCCCGATCTTACAGAGAATGGCACTCGCTATAAGGAAGTTTTCTGGTTGATTTATCATTAGCTGTCAGTAACAGAAGCTGAAATCTCCAACTCTACTCTATAACGTCTCTCTTTAATCAGTTTCAGTAATATCTACATGAAAGTATGCAACAAAAACTCACAAAAGCTGGAATTTTAAAAGATTAAGGTTTTAGTGATCATTTATTACACTCCATTTTTACTTTAAATACAAAGTAAAAACAATTACCATACACTAACTTTATTTTTTTTCTTATCAACATGTCTTGAGAGAGTGGACCCCAACAACTTATCTCAAGTCCTACTCTTTATCCGATACTAGCCGTCCCCCCAGTTTTATCTGCGTTTATGGTCATTGCTTCGCTCCTATTAGTCGTAGCGTGATGTTGTATAGCTTATAGCTTTCTCGATAAATGGGCTATCCAACACTCAAAGAGTTTTTCAATTCAAATCAGTAGTTACTGAGATTAGCGCGTTCAACCAACCAAATAAACAAACTCTTCAGCTTTAGAATATCAGTATAGATTTCGTCTTTTTAGGTTCTGTTCCTCAAAAGGAAAAAAAGGAACCCTTTTAGGATCACTTTGTTGTCCGTCTGTCTGTCTATCTGTCTGTCCAGACCCTTTTTCCCAGCAACCCGTGGAGGTATCAAGTTGAAATTAACATCAAATACTTATGTCAGCAGTCCCTTGAAGCTGTAAAAATCGAGCTTCTAAGTTAACGCAAGCAAATAAGACAATTAAGCATTAGATTTTACCAATTTAAACATTTCGCAGGTAAATCAAACTTATACTTCCCATTGACCTTTTTAGGGTTCCGTTCCTCAAAAGGAAAAAAGGAACCCTTATAGAATCACTTTTGTACGTCTATCTTTCTGTCTGTCTCTTTCGGAAAACACGGGCAAATATCTTCGAGAATTGATTCCCGACATGGACGGAACAAAAACATTTTAGTTTTGTTAGAACTTTAAATGGGCAACAACAACAATCCTTTTTTAAAATTAATTCCAGCGAATTCTCGTGTTCAGTTAGTGTAATAATTTAACATATACATGTCCCTAAACCTGGGACTCTCAGTTAATAAAACATTTGTATTTTCGTAGGTTCAATTGAGTAAAAGTAAGTCAAGCGTATATACCATATACATACATTATTTACCATATCACAAGAAAATTGCCGAAAACAGCTTGCCTTGCCTTGCATTTCCTATCAATTTATTACAAAACGTATATATATATTAATATGTAAAAAAACTTATCACAGCGACCCCGGGCCCTGCGATCTACTGCAGTCTCAGTCCCGTTCTTCATCCGAGAATTGCGGTATCTCTTACCCTTAGTTCCTCTTTAAACAATCTATTCTCCTTTATATAAATTTACCTTCTTCCTTGTTCCCGTCATAAAACGACCATTCCCATGGAGGGTTGGCGTCAGGCATGCGGCCAGCCATAAAAAAAAAACAGCCTAATACCTTTTGCAATGTTAGACTTTTCGCCGACCCCAATGTAAATTGGGAAAATAGCAGAAAGCTGATAATAAAACTTATTACAATTACCTACAGTATATATGTAATAGAAAATCAATTTAACAAAAAGGTACCGTTAAGGAGCCATGTCTAATTGTATTTGTGATTTAAAAGCATTACATGACATACTCATGCCATACATTTTTTATTCACAAGAAGGTCGAAGCAGGGTACATTACGGGACAAGCAATATACCCAACGCTTAGTGATTTTTCATGGGACACAATTTTGTATACAATTTTGTGTATGAGAAGGTTTTGCGGCTTACTGCGGGTAATTTGCTGTTGAGTGCTTTGTAAACGTAAACGTTGTAAAAAGTGCTTAGGTGATGCTTTTTATTTTTATGAAGACATGAGACAAGAGTTACTTGAATGCATTATAATGTTATATTCAAAAAAAAATCTGGAGGTAAACAGGTTATAATAAATTACCGTTGTTATTTCTCCAATAATAAAATGTAATGAATAAATTAAATAAATTTTGTCAACTGCACTTGGCCTGTATTATTAGAACTTGCTCAAAACAAGAAGCGTAATTTTGCATAGCGAATTTTGATGAAACATTGTTAAAACCTATTGAATATATTGCAACAGCTTTCACGGTGAGCATCAATTTGGCAAGTTCTGACAGGCCAAAATCTATACTATACAGATACTAAATAGTAAGTTTTGATTATAAGTTGTCTACACCATATGAGACACGGAAAGAAATTCGATTTGTGATTATGAACACGACTTTTGAGAAACTACTAAACTGATTTCATTTAAAGACAGCGTTTGCTACGTATTGCGTAAAACAACATATTGATACGACAGATTCATCTATTTACGAAAAGAGGAGAACATTTTCAAAAATATGACTTAACTAACAGCGCCCCGCGGTTTCACCCGCGTAAGTCCTCATCCTGTGGGAATATCGGAATAAAAAGTAGCCTATATGTTAATCCACGTCTCCAGCTATCTACATACCAAGTTTCATCGCAATGGGTTCAGTAGTTTTGTGTTTAGTGAAACAAACATCCATACATCCATACATCCTCACAAACATTCACGTTTATAATATTAGTAGGATTGATTGAACTAATAGTAATATCGAATGCTTTGAAGATGAAAAACTAAGCTACTACGAATTTCTTATACACAATTCGTTACATTGATGTATCTTAATTCTTAACCTTTATCAATGGCAAATACTGGATTAAAATTGAAACAGAACCATCAACTTAAGCAACACGTACCCTAACTACAACTTCTTCAAGCAATAAGAATACTAGACCCAATATTTAATTCTTTGTATAAAGGAACGTTTAAAATACTATTCTCCCAATGTCCAAAATGTTATTAATCTTTGGTATTTAACCAAAGGTTAATAAGAAAAGTTACAAAGACTATTGGCGCATTGTAACTTCAATTATACTTGGCGTAAATTATATGAGGATTCGGAATAAAACCGTTGGAGTAATCGTTGGTTCAATAATAGAATCCAATTTCTATTCCGACGATTTAATAAGAATGTGATCCCAGTAGGTAGTCTGCGTGGAGGATATTATTTGGATATTGAATTATAATATATTGAAATATGTTTCTTCAATTAATGTATTTTTGTACTCGTATATGTATTTTTGTGTATGTATTTTTGTGTATGTATTTTTGTGTATTTATTTTTGTATATGTATTTTTGTGTATTATGGTCTAAAATAATCATGCTTTACAAAGCCTGATAGAAGCGGTTAACGTTACACGCGTAAATGTTTGTTCCACTATCACCAAAATCACTTGTTAGAACAAGTGGTTCTAGTGAGAATTGAGTCCTCAATCCCTTACAGTAGCACAAAAAGCACAAAAAAAGAAAATACCAAGGGTGTTGATGAATTGTCAAGTTTCTACCGATAATATATGTATATAACCACATAAGCAAAGTCATTAAAATGAACATGAATAGTGATAAATACAAAATTTTAGTTCTTCAATTTTATTTTACTTTATCAAACTAAAATTCTTTCTTGTCAGTAACCTAATGTTCACGAAGGCTACTTCGTTTCGTGGATATGCTTCTTATAGATATTTTCACTGATAAATACTTGTTGGTAATGACACATTACATTACCAAACCAAAGTGTCTGATTCTCTTACAATCTTGTTCTCAGCTATTCATATGGCAATACCCCTCGAACGTGTGTCGCATAAATGAATTCTTACTTTATCTTGGTAGTTTCAAAGATCAGGAGATTTTTCATTATAATTCTACGTAGAAGGTGACTCACGAGGTTGTCTTGAATTTTTGGCTCCGAATTTTCTAGTCTGACGATTTGTCTTAAATGAAATTTTCTTAAGTACCTATATTTCATCATGGAGTGAATGACTTCATTACAATGCAAACTCGGTTACACTAGAAATACGTTGATGTTTAGTTGATATATTAAATGCACATAAAATGTAGGTTTAAATTTAGGTAAGGTATAAAGAATTTATTTTCAAAAAATACATACAGCCACTTTTATTATATGAAAAAATAAATAAAATAAAAATATAAAATATTCAGTAATGGTCATACAAATTGCGGTCATACAAACACCAAGCGGCGGTAGCGTAATGGCTAAGGCGTCGGACTTGTGATCAAGTGGTTGCGGGTTCGAACCCCACCCAGTGCACTACCGGCGTGAACCCACTCCTAGCACAGGCACTTAGCTTAGCTGGAGGGGTTAACAAGAATACTAGTAATGTGTGACCCACGTTACTAGTATTCTAATATAAAAAAAAAATTGGATGAAATACACATTTGGCGGTTTAATTCTCAAAAAATATGTTGTTATAATTTTTTGTGTTAATGGCTTTCAATAATGTATTTTGAAAATTGAGGTTTAAAAGCGCCAAATAAGCATACATGTTTAATTTCAGACGGTAATTTTATTTAAATTTGTGCTCCTGCCTACGTATTGTTATTTTTAGCATAATTTCTACACGACGGATTTTTGGCAAAACATCTAAACCAAGCAGACGAAGAATACGTTTACTTATTACCGATTTCTCAATAAGAGTTGCATTCCTGTGGACGGTTTTATCTATAATCTTTCCAATTAATATACAAATGTTGTACAAATAAAGTTGTTTCGTATTCATAAGTTTTGTTTCTTTATAGCTTTTGTGCGTTGGTGTCAGAAATGGATATCGAAATAGTGTCTTTATGACCCTGCTTTGAATTTTTTTATTTTTATTGGCATTGCTCTAGGTTTCTTTGCGATATAGTGAATGGAACTTGACAAGAGAGTCGTACAAAAAATCTTTTGCAATGGATAGTGTTCATTCAGGAAGGTATAGGCTTTGTAACATAGCAGTGACCATAAACGTTGGTGAAACTGCGGGGAATGGCAAGTTACTTATATAACTGACATCATTTTAATACAACAAACTCTTTACGGAGTTTAATTTATTAGATTCTTAGGTGTTATGCCTTCATTTTTCAGTTTTGAGTTTTATTTCTCATATCGTAGTCATTTTGGTGATGAGATACAAGTTATATTAATTAATATATATATATATATCTATATCTATAAGTATATCTATAAAAAAAACAGAAATCGGAATCTAAAATACAGTAAGTAGGTACATTAAAAGAAACAATGGAGGAACAATAACGTGTCTCGCGTTAGCACCAAAATAGGTGTCCAGTTCAGCTTAGTGCCAAACCTTTAAATAAAGTACATATAAAGTGTACGTACATATATACATACATACATATAAATTACTACCGATAACTATACTATACCAATACTAATCGATTTTCATATAAGGCGTCCGTTATTAAAAAAATATGAACAGTAAAATTTAGTGATCGGAGGGCAGCGTACAATCATATAAGCATATTAGCAAGAAGCCTTACTTTTATATAAAACATGTTTAAATCCAGGTGTAGTCATAATTGACGTCGATAAATAGTTGAGTCAGTCTGCAAAAAACCATATTTAAATTTTTTAAATAATTTTTTCTACGGTAGTACTTCTTTTTGTAGATGTACCTTTCTATAAAAGTTTGATTAATTTCAATCATTGTGCTGATTTAATTTTTTATGCGGACATGACCGGACAAAGCCGGGTATTTCATCAATAACTTTAGTGTATATCACCTACAGTTACATTTTTGTCAGCTTTCTTAACAACAAAACTTAAATATGATACGAATCATATTTGAGTTTTGTTGTTAAAACTTCTAGTTCATATTTATTTGAAAGTAATGTTTCTTTATTGAAAATTACAAATCAATTTTTGTTATTCACGAGATGTACTTTACGCCCATAAGATACAAACTCTTTTCGTAACACGGTGTATATCACATCGTGTATGTTAGTGCAAATTGACTTTAGAGTTTCCACGATGCGATTAATCCACATGGGACGGGACTATCGATACGCAGATTACCGTGAGGCAATCGAGCAAATCTCATCACGCAATAAGCGCTACTAATTATTCTTGTTCTGAATTTCAAATATATAGATCTATTTAGCTTGTGACATAGGAAAACCCACATTTGTTATTGATACTATACTGATCTATTAATACTGATACTATACTATATTGATTATACATATATATATATTTTAATGATCTTAAAATATTATCATTCTCGTTGAACTTAGCTTTCATAAGGTCCTACAAATGAAACACGTGTGTAGTATTTGTGTTGCAGTTACTATGAATATAATACAACTTCAGCGATAGTACTGTAAGAACAACATGTTTTCTTGGGCTAATATACTACGGCAGGTAACCAAACCATAGTGCGAGTCAGCCAGCCGGCATAGCGACATCTACACACACTAGGACAAAACTTTAAATTGTACACTCGTTTTGCCATCTTGGTAAAAACGAATCTAAACTCTGATGACAATTTTCACCGCAAGGATCAATATACAGGGATATTCAAAAATCGATCTTTGGCGATTTATGTATTGTGGTGTATGAATCAAGACAATACTAATATGTTTATGATGGCTCCTGAAAGTTCTTCATAAAATGTATGATCAGGTGCATCTTCAGCTCGAATTATGACATCATCCTACTACAGAACCTTCACTTTTCCTAAACAATATAATAGATTCTGTGGTAGAACGCCAGAATCCTTGTTTTGAAATCTACTTCTACAGACTGACTGCACGGATGGCGCAATGGTTTAAGTGGTCACCTCGCCACTACGCCGCGCCGAGTGTTGTGGGTTCGAATCCCACACGGGACAAAAATTTGTGTGATCGACAAATAGCCATCCCGAGTTTGGGTGTTCTTTGTGTCCGTTGTTTGAATGTTCGTGAAGCCCCCCGCGACACAGAAATATTCCTAATGCGGGAGTTGTACCTTGTAAAAAAGTTATTTTTTTTTCAATACTTCGACATCTTTGGGTCAATAATTCAAGGTCCTTCAAAAATTATCTATAACTTAAATTACATTTCTTCCAAAAAAAAATATTTTACATAGCTTTTATTATCGTTAAAAAAAACTATCTTATACCGACTGTAGATTCCTCTGTATACGAGTGTCGTAACCAGCTTAAACACATAAAATACTAGACAATGTCATACAGCCAACTCTATCGCCTTTGTTGTTCTAGCAAGTACCACAGCAGGGTTATCAGCTTTAGTATTATGGAAGTTTTAATCTAAAGTGAAAAAGTCATAGCATAATGTAAGAAACAGTCTCGAAACCACTGATATAAACTATGAAAATCACTAACTAACAGTAACTGCCAAGTTGTTCGTACCTCTGTTCGCACTTAAGTGAAGTTCTCATCTTATTTGTAACCTTTTATAAACCCACGATTCGTTAATATTTATCAATCGACCAATAGTATTGCGTTACCGGCTTAACCAGTCAAAATAATGTCTATTAACTTGTTTTTATTAAATAGTGAACTGTGTTATCATCTTTTATAGTTTGTCCCTATTTCTAATAAAATAAATAAGAGTTTTTAATGTGGCGACAATAATAATATGCGATATATCTACGTTATTGTTGGTGTGCAAACTTTTTCTTTTTTGAACTTTTTGTCCTACTATGTTATTAACTTACAAACTTGCCAGTATACATTAAAAATTAAACTACCCCCGACTTCCCCTTCATGACATCCTTTCAACGATTAGAAAAGAGATGAGATCTTCGAACTGCTGAATAGATTTTCTTAAATTAGGCTAAGAACACTCGATCAAACAAAAAACCAAATAAAAAATCGGTCCATCCAACTAAAATTCCACAGACAGAATCAAAATTAAAACCATTTATTTCAATTAAACCAATAATAGGTATTTTTAATTGTCAGGAGTAGAAGTAGTTCGGCTTAATTAAGTCGGGAAATAGTTGCCTGTTCCAATACGTAGATCCTATGGAGAAGAACTTACAGGCAAGAAACTCCAAGGCCACTCTTTTTCAAAATGTTTTTTACATTTATACGCAGGCTCACAGATCCGTAGATAACACGATAAATTTATAACACCCCTCTTTACACGTCAGTAGTTAAAAGCCTGCCTGACCGTAGGCAGTTATGCAGTATGATTTGAATGAAATTAAGTACAATAAAGTAGGGTTTTGATAACACCAAAGAAGTCGAAAAGCAATAGAAGTGCTAATCAATAAAAGTTTTAAAAGTGTAGACCCTATTAATTTCAAGTACCCAAGACGATGTTGAGTATGTAGAATGTAATAATCTGAAGTTATTGTGCAGTGACGCTACTTTTGTTATTTTCAAAACAATGGATCAAAAACAATTTCGTGTTTTAATTTTACACTGCTTCTTGATGGGAAAAAATACCGCTCAAGCGAAGCAATGGCTTGAAGAGTGTTATGGGGACTCCGCTCCATCAAAAACAACAATAAAACGTTGGTTTGCTGACTTCAAACGTGGTCGTAGAGACACCGATGATGCAGAACGCAGTGGACGTCCAAATGAGGCGGTAACACATGAAAACATAAAAAAAATCCACAAAATCGTTTTGAATGATCGAAAAGTGAAGTTGTGTGAGTTAGCTGACATCACGTAAAGATATCAAAAGAACGTGTTGGCTTTATATTGCATGAGCATTTGACTATGAGAAAGCTCTGTCCAAAGTGGGTGCCGCGTTTGCTCACGGTTGACCAAAAACGAGAACGTGTTGATGATTCTGAGCAGTGTTTGGCCATGTTTAAACGCAACAAACGGGCATTTTTGCGTCGATATGTGACAATGAATGAAACATGGATCCATCACTTCACTCCAGAATCAAAACGATCCTCATCTGAGTGGACAGCAACTGGTGAACCTCGTCTAAAGCGCCCGAAAGCACAACAATCGGCTGGAATGGTTATGGCCTCGGTATTTTGGGATGTGCGTGGTGTAATATTCATCGACTATCTTGAGAAAGGAAATACCATTAACAGTGAATATTATATAGCGTTATTGGAGCGTTTGAAGGCCGAAATTGCAAAGAAACGACCGCATATGGCAAAGAAAAAAATTTTGTTTCATCAAGACAACGCACCGTGTCACAAGTCAATCAAAACAATGGCAAAACTACATGAATTGAACTTCGAATTGCTCCCACATCCACCGCATTCGCCAGATTTGGCTCCCAGCGACTACTGGCTGTTCGCAGACCTGAAAAAAATGCTCGCCGGTAAGAAATTTCGCACGAATGAAGAGGTTATCGCTGAAACTGAGGCCTATTTTGAGGCAAAAGATAAATCGTTCTACAAAAGTGGTATTGAAATGTTAGAGCGGCGCTGGAATGATTGCGTTGCTCTTGATGGAGATTACGTTGATGAATAAAGCTAATTTTGAACCAAAAAAACTGTGTTTTCTTTGTTAGGCCCGGGACTTTTCAGCCCATGTGGTATATGTAGTTGTCAGCTATTATAGTTCCCGGAACAAAGGATTGGCTACGTTCCTTATTCTTCATCTTCTGACAATGCTCCAGAATCCGAGGCAAAGTTAAATGGTTACCAAGGTATTCCATATGTTAAGAAAAATTAGGGTGACAACCCTAGTAACATGGCGTCCATTACTTAGCTACGTTTGTGGAGTAAAGCGTCAACTTACGGCTACTTTTTACGAGTATTTGGACCGAGTGTGGCTTTCATTGTCCGCATTGTCGCCTCATTCGAGCCGATAAACTTTATTGTACCTTAAGATCATAGATAAACCAGCTGAAGAAAAAGAAACACACAACTGAATTTAAGATGTCATGCAGATATTTTTTAATGATAAAAGAAGCCCATCGTCACTGATGTTCCTGCATCACTTCTAAATTAAAACTTCATTTCGTGCCCATTTTTTGAAGTGAAACTTCTTTATCGACGTATTTGAGAAATTTTGTAGCAATCGTCACGTTTTTCGGTTACGCGCCATGTTGCTTTTTTTATCAAAGTTTAGTATAGTGACGTAAAGAATATAATGTAATATATTATAATAATAACAACAATATATTAGTTTTGAAGTTTGGTTCGAAATAAGAATAACAATATATTAATTTGAAAGTGATAAAATATAAAGACTTATTCAAATTTAAGTGAATTTACAAGAAAAGTGAGAGTGATTATATATTTCGTTTTATAATTTCTTAAGGCTTAAGCCTTATCTACCCCATTTTCGTGAAGTTGCAAATAGTAGACAAATGATATGTCGTAAAGAAGTTTCACTTCTTACCTGTGTACTCTGGTACACACACACATTTTTTTTTCTTTTTCTGTCAATAACATAACTTCAATCTGCCTTTGAAATTACAATGCGTGTATCCCTTTACTTACAGCTTTATCGATAGAAACTTGCCTCTAAATTAATTAAATTCTAAAGTATGAAACTTTCGAAAATATTTAATCATACAAGGGTTTAGGCGGTTTAATACGATGGCTCATATTCATTTAAAATTCAGGAAAACTTTTCGTCAAACCGAATACTCCAGGAATATAAGTACCGAGTAGGTTAGCATATTACAAAGTTAAGTAATACTAGCCAGATCAGTCTAGGATGGGTGACCATTCTTCTCAACACATTGAGACCCCTCCGTGCCTCGGAGAGCACGTTAAACCGTCGGTCCCGGGTGCCACAAACATCTGTGGCATTCGTTACGGGTAGTTGGAGCCCTAAAAAGTTCGACAACCTGGTCTAACTACAGAACTTCGTTATCGCCTAGTACTCGGGCTGTGGAGGTCTGATGGCAGTCGCTTCACGTAAAATATCGAAGTTCGGCCGTATCGTAGTTAGACTGAAAGCCGACCCCAACTTAGTTGGAAAAAGGCGCGGAGGATGATATAATATATTCATAAGCTTTGATTTTGGCCCGTGTGTTTGTATGTACGTACCCACATTTATGACTGTTTTAACATGCTTTTATGAGCTTCACTTGTCACTAGCGAACTATGTAAACCAATTTCGGAAGTCAATTTTAACTTACTTCTAATTATTTTATCGAAATTAAACTATACGTATATGTCGTTTGGATTGGTTGTCATGTAATTTGGATGTCATCCAAACTACATGACAATACTATAATTTAGAGTTGATCTGATTATAAAGCCAGAAAGTGGATAGGGGAACTCTTCAGTGGCTACTCCCCTCGGGTTTGGCTTAATATGATTCGTTTGGACGACTCGAACAGATTGGGCTTGGTAACGATAGTCGGATGATAAAGCAAGGAGGTGGCTTTAATAGCAAACCAAATTAAAAAGAAAGTAACTTTTTAATTTGGTGTGCAAAAGCGTGTTTTTTTTAGTTTCTATAAACGACATAATTATTCTAAGGGCGTACTTATGGGTACGTGTAAATGTCTGTTTTATATCTTGAAAATTCAACGAAAATTTTACCGTCCGTAAGCAAAACGAATCGTTTCTTGATTCTAGGAATGCGGCATTAGTAAACAAGTAGCTTTATATATTACAAATTAGTATTCTAATAGGTCAACCAACTATCTATCGTTTTAAACAGATTGTAACTACTCCCGGATTCCAAAACATTCAGCTCTTTTTACATATTTTCCACTGCAACCATTTCAACAATGCCTTTTGGTATCATAACGACCCCCTTTTAAGGCGTAGCTCCTGCTAAAAGTAAGTAGATGTTGGCTCATCTTTAGATTTACACCACGCTAAGAGTTAATAGTTTTGCTGTCAATCCAAAATACAGGCAAAATTTCTCCATGCTTTATCCTACGAATAAATAAAATAGAATGGTATCTGCATATATATTTTGCTTTAGACTAATTTAAAGACCTACAGAGCGGTCCAGAACATAAGCCTTGATATTTGCACCTTGCACGGAGTACACTGCGACACGATTTTCCTTGAGAGCACCTCTTATTAGTAATATATACCTACTATAAGTATATAAATGTATCTATATATTCTTTAATATAGCATATCACCAACCCATACATTGGTGCATTGAGTAATATTATTTTCAAGTTTGAAAACCATAACGAGTTTGTTACAAAATTCAGAAATAAATCCTTCCATTTTCCGAAAAGTTTTATTATTTACATGCATTTCACAATTTTCAACAAAAGCCTCGCTGTTGCTATGTACGGGAAGTGACGTCACTGGATCGGAAGTCACCGTTCCCGCTCGGTTAAAAACTTAATAGGGAAACGGAAGAACATTTTGAAATACAATTCTTTCAAAGCTTATTGATAGTTTATTTGAACTCATAAAAGTATTACTGCATTATTTATAGCAGTCACAATGATATTTCATTTATTTAGCTACTATCTATTTATAGGCTTGCTTAGCAAGCCTATAAATAGATAGTAGCTCCATTCGTTTATTTTATTTTGACAATTTGTGAGAGCGAAGTGCGAAGAGCGAAGTGTTAGAAAAATTAATAGATTTTCATTTGAATATACTATTCATAACTCTTAATAGACATTATGATACATTATGTAGTATTTTATTTTTGTTCTTTTTATTAATATGTTTTTTGTTATACGCAACTAAAATGAATATTTTCGCTTCTATAGTAGGTAGTGATGTAAGCAAAAAAATGAATAATAATAATAACTCCACACGTCTCACACACGGCCTTCTAATCCCAAACCAGGCAGAGCCTGTACTATGTCCTGTATAATGGACATAGTATAGTGATCCTGACTGCTGGGTTAGAGATCGTGGGTTCGATTCTCACCCAAGACAAATAATTTTGTGATGAACACCATCTTTTCAGGGTTTCGTTCCTCAAAAGGAAAAAAAGAACCCTTATAGAATCACTCAGTCTGAATTTCGGAAGGTCTGACAGCACAAGAAAAAAAAACTGGAAGTTCTTAATTTGTTGTTATATTACATAAAATAAATAGTTTTTGTGATTACAAACTTATCTTATTTGGTTCAAAAGTTGACTTTGTCGTTAATCGATATATGGGAGAGTATTTTTAGAACTGCAAAATTAAGTTTGTCTATCAGAAAAGACACACTTAACTTTACAGAAAGAAGAAAGTTAAGAAGATTGATTCCTGAGATACGGACCAAGTCTGACTCGCACACGCCCAAATATTCTTTCTGGGTCTGGATGTAATTTATCTCTAATATTTATGTATCGAGGGATATACAAAGTATGTTTATCTGTGTGTCTGGTTTTTATTATAGAAATTTTAGAAACTGATTTTTAGGCATAGGTGTCGTGCAATTAACTTGTTGAGCTTAAAAAAAAACTATTATTTTGACATTACAAACAGAGACTTCAATTTTAATTATTTGTATTTATGACAACGATCCTTATTTATGATCGATTTCCTTTGACGACCTCCGTCTTATTTATAAAACTAACACCAAAACCCTCATTTTCAAATAAACAAAAGACGGAATACACAAAATAAAAGCTTTTAAACTTGTCCGAAAAAAAATATTCTTTCGTTTTGTTCAGTTTACAAATAAAAGATGACACAAGTTTTTTTTTTATTGGACATTGTCTCTTTGGTTTAGTAAGCTTAAATAATTTCATCGTGATGCATCGCAATTGTCATCGTGATGAAAGCTAAACCAAGAAAGAGTTGAAGAGGCGTCCATTACATACTCATGCAAGCACCACTCAATTCCAAAATGATAGTTGCATGATGTAACAACAACCTATCCAGATTTCGGGCATTAATATCATGCAGTGTTCTTAATTAGTAGGTACCGAGCTGCAATATCATTCACATATAATCTTATTGTAGTTAAAGCTATAAGAAGATTATGACCTTTTCACTAGTAGCCAGTACCGAAGAATAGAAACAAGGCAACATATCTAAAAAGTATAATACTTCTAACGACGTACTACATAAACAAACTCAATTAAATTTAGCATCATCATTGAAATAATTCGGCAACTTTTGATGGACTCTCATTAGCCGACGTCATTTATCATTCTTGGCAGAGAGCGTTCGGGTGGCGGGGTGCGGGAGGGGGCTGAAACTTGAAACATCACAAAGACATTTGACATGTACCCCTGAGTGGAAAATTCTATGTATCCGCTTCGTCAGGACGAGATTTAAATTGGACCAAGTTTCAACTCGGTGCGGTGCGTAATCAATTTGTGAGTTAGCGTTTTGAGATTTTAGGTACGTCTGTCATGTATATCGTACATCTTACGTGGGTAAGATGTACGAAATTTAACATTTGAATTTGAACATTTTTATCGTATAGAAAAAAGATTTCATAAAACAAGACATAAACCAAGACATAAACCTTAGGTATTTTACAGAGAACACGGAATACTTAAAACAATCATACAACACGCAAACGACCGAGGCTGAGGGTGACAACCTGTGGTATGACGTGGCATGTTGATGTAGCCGACGTAGCAATGGACCACATCAAAATAGTTTCAAAAATTCAACATAATTTGTGCTTTGCTGTCTAATATTTAAATAATCCTAGTAATATTCCAAACGTTAAAGTTTTTGATGATGTATGAATGTTTGTTACTTTTTTCACGCAAAAATTATTGAACCATTTGCAATGAAACTTGGTATGTAGATAGCTGGAGACCAGGATTAACTCATAGGCTACTTTTTATCCCGGTATTACCACTTCATCGAGACTTACGCTGGCGAAACCGCGGTCCGCAGCTAGTATAAGCATATGTATATTGACAAGGGTTGTACGCCATGTCTTATAAAAGGGACTCTCAGCATTTAATGCGATGGACGTGGCCTACCCTAGCACTGATTTTTAATGCCCATCGTACATCCCACTAATATTATAAATGTGAAGGTTTGGATGGATGGATGGATGGATGTTTGTTACTCTTTCACACAAAAACCACTGAAAGTTGATATGTAGATAGCTGGAGACCTGGATTAACGCACAGGCTACTTTTTATCCCGATATTCTTTTGTTGTATAATAAAATATTAAGATATTGAAAAATTCTATCTTGATGATGATGATGCCAAGATAGAATTTTTAGAATATCATTGGATCAAACAACACCTATTTCTTGATTCAAGATCAGGATGTTTTCTAACTCAAACAATGTATTAAGGTACAAATGAAAAAGTGACAAAGTGTACAAAATCACGGGCTGATTTTACGGACTTTCGTGTCGAATGCTCGCTATTTTAGAACTTAATACGCTAATAATAAAGTCAACATTCAATAAATACCGTTCTCGCACCACGCAATGAAGTGGAAACTGACAAGTGGAGCAATGTGTGTTGAGAAAATCATTTGCCTGTTGTAGCACCACTTCACCTTGAGCAATTTATAATAGCTCACTACACAACTCATTCTTTTGCTGTTATATAAATCTGTTATCTGGTGAGTATATTATTTTATTTTTTATAAGTGATTGTAAGCGGTGTTCTAAGTGTTGTCGTTGATCAGTGAATAAAGGAACTGTTCCCCAGGGATGGAAATATTGGTGATGGTATATTTTATTATATATTTATTATTATAAGTGTTTTTCACAATAAATAATGCACTCGCGAGTAGTAAGATTTGCATTTCTTAT
Organism: Callimorpha dominula; assembly: GCA_949752705.1. Taxonomy (NCBI): domain Eukaryota; kingdom Metazoa; phylum Arthropoda; class Insecta; order Lepidoptera; family Erebidae; genus Callimorpha; species Callimorpha dominula. The sequence goes on from OX456991.1 coordinate 3,487,871, forward strand.
GACACTTTGATTACACGAATATTAAATAACAGACCGGCCAGATCCATCCATCATAGGGGAATGATTTACCGGTAATTAAATATTTAACGTCCAATATTAAACAAAAACTTTTTAGAACTGCCTAACTCCACTAAAATGTTGACTTAACGAAAACAATGTGTTTAGTAATAAAAGAAACAGATTAAAATAAGGACACTTAGATCTCGCACGTCTCAGTATGCAAGCACGGGCTTGTTTGGATGCAAGTCGTCACGGGTTGCCGTGGCAATTACATGAAACTTCATATACAATTGCTTTGATATCATTAAAAAAATAGAAAAAAAAAACTTTTATCTTTGATTTTATTGCGCATATATTTTCACGGCCAGTGCAACCTGGTCGATGTGAGACTTCACGTACAATGAGTGTTACTACACGTGTTATGCTATGAACAACAATCTTGAATAGTATGAGTTATCAAATTTGTAGTTATACTTTTTTTGCACAGTCATGCATTGTTTACACGCCCTAATGCCCTATTACGTAGTTTTCGCTAAGTTCAAGACTTCGATCCAATCCGAGTAACTTGAAAGTTTGTACACGCATCAAGGACCAATGACTATAACAGACTTAAAAAAAGAAAAAAGCCTAAAAAAACACGCATTAATACCAAACTGAACTAAAAATAGAAAATCCCATCAAAAACATACATGTGAAAATGGGAGCCAAATTCAATATTAAGAATGTAGCTACGTGATTATCGACTACGCCGACAAAAGAATTGAGATCAAAATGATTGCCAAGTTCTGTAGATAGTCCTGAAGATTTTACTTAGCTTTGCGTTAAAGCGTGTTTTAGTTTTTTGAAACTGTAATGTATTACAATACGTTAAAGTTTAATCTTCTTCTTTAAAAGCACAATACTTATGTAATAGTTTATCAGTTCTCGTCTGTGCTATTGTAATAGTGGAAAACACTAGAACACTGTAACAACAACAACTGGAACCAATACTAACAAGTTTTAATAGCGAAAAACTTTGTTTAATGATTATGTACTTAGATAAAAATTTAACCAGTCTCGTCCAGACACTATTTGCAATGTAAAATAATATTATGAAAACAAAGTTTTGTACAAGATGAATGTTTTCTTTACATTACTATGTTTGTATGAAACATTATTTGGGTTCGTTTCGGGATTACGAAAATATTTTTTTATTTACACGCACCGACTTATTGGAGTGACAAATACGAACCAATAAACAAGATACTTCGTAGTACCGGGACTTACAGCCACACAGTGTGACCAGCATTGAAGTTTTATTTTACCAATGTTCTTTTTTTATGCGGCCCATCAAAACCACTGCCAGTATTCCAATATGCATACTGAGATATTTACCCCAGAAGTAGGGTATTTGGCACGCTTTTTTGATGTAGACTATGCTTAACAGATTAAATACCATGAAATTATTCCTAGATAAATAAAATGGAAGTCACATTGACATAAAAAAGAGAGGAGGATTAAAAAAATATCCTATTATTACAATAACTGAATTAAAAAGCTACTAAATAGATAATTCTATAGTATAAATACTGGTTGAATTCAAATTACCGTAATTCTTTCAATCAGCTGCAACTATAGGCCCAACCTATAGTTTCAGCCAGGCCGTGGTCACAGCCTGTGACTACGACCAGTGCCTGATCGAAACGTCAGGCAATTCAAAGAAATTATAATTCCGCAATTTGACAAAAATAAAAAAAAAACTATAATCTAATTCTGTAAAATATTTATAGCAATCAACGGCTAACATGCAAAACGCATATTTCAATCGTTTTTTTAGAGCGAGCTATTTATGTTTCCTTTTTTTTTTAGTAAAAGTCCAACTAATCTGATTTAAAATCGGTCAGGGCTTTTCCAAACAAGCAGCAACTCAAGTGGTTTGGAGGATTTCAAATAAAGCCTATAGTTATCAGAATTGGTAAAAGTCCAAAAACGACATGTAACATTTTATAAACGTAATTCTATAGATAATTTATTATCATTGTTTCTATCTTTTCAGTAAATTATACTATCACAGTTTTACCACATTTGTCAACATTTCATAAAACTCCTTTTTCATCCAACGTCCAATTTTATTTATCTTTAGTTTAATTCTCCTAAAAGTATTTTTAGATTATTTAATAAAAAATACTTCATATTAAAGATATCCGTGTTGCCTTCTACTTGCTAATTAAGCTACGAACACTTCTGAAAATAAGAAAACGTTGGGAATTCTTTAGGATATTTTTTACTGACGACGACGGTACGAAATTATTTATTTACAAGAAGGGAGGGGACGAAAAGCAACTTTAATTTGTTTGCACGCTGCTTAACTGGCCTAAATTTATATTCAGAACAGAACTGTTTTTCACTATATCTTTTTCTGTATTCCTGTCAACATGTACGCAAAATTTCACGATAATCTGTTGAGTAGTTACTGCATAAAAGCGTAACAAATAAACAAACTCACATTCGTATTTATAACATTAGTTATTTAAGCGGCGGTAGCGTAATGGGTAAGGCCCCGTTTACGCAGAGGCCCCGTTTATGCAACTATTTACCCATCGATAAGAACAAAAGGTTATGAAGTATTTCATATATATACCCGAATGTCAATAAAAGTCTTTGATTATGTAGGTATTGAATAAAATAAAACATCTCTCTCATAGGTATGAGAGAGATGTTTTATTTTTTTGATTTGACGTGACTATAAAAGTCTTTGATTATGTAGGTATTGAATAAAATAAAACATCTCTCTCATAGGTATGAGAGAGATGTTTTATTTTATACAATACCTACATAATCAAAGACTTTTATTGACATTCGGGTATATATTTGAAATACTTCATAACCTTTTGTTCTTATCGATGGGTAAAGAGTTGCATATTCACTAACGTGTTGGCGTTCAGCTGCTATAGGTTTTTTCTAGAACTAAAAAAATGGCTTTTTGTGCAACTATTATCTTCTAATAATATATCAATACAATTGTACTCCATTGCAAAACACGACAGGGCGATACAATGTCCGAAGAGCACAGTAAATAGCTATCGTTGATCTCCACCCTACGCACGACGCACCGCGCAACGCTTCGCGTAACGCCCCGCGTGTCTCCTCGCGTTTGTATAAGCGGCACCATGTTAATTTTTGTTCATACAACTCAGATATAGACGCTTGACGCGTCGCTTCACGCGCCGCCTCTGCGTAAACGTTTTTTTTTTTTATTTTTTGTATATTTGGAAGGTTCCAAATATACAAAAAATAAAAAAAAATCGGTCGAGCCGTTTCGGAGGAGTGCCACCACAAACACAGTGACACGAGATATTTATATGTATCTATAGGCACTAATATTATAGAGCTGAAGAGTTCGTTTGTTTGATTGGTCGAACGCGCTTATTCCATTAACTACTGGTTCAAATTGAAAAATTGTGTTTTGTGTTAGATAGCCCATTTATCGAGGAATGGTATAAACATAATATTGATCCTTATCCAAATAAATAAGTTATTCATCACAAGTATTTAATTTTGAACAAAATTACCCTTGACATTGTTTGACAGGTTATAAGGTCAATTAATGCCGCGTTCCAATAAACAAAAAACAATTCATTATGCTTGCGGACGGTAAAATTTTCGTTGAAAATTCAACGAAATTTTACTGTTCGTAAGCAAAACGAATCGTTTTTTGTTTATTGGAACACGGCATAAATAATTTATTTTGTACACATGTTTAAAAATTATTTCACAACTCACTCAAACCAAAACCTACATTCTAAACCAAAAATAACGTATTAAATAAAAAGGATTTCTGTGAATTTGCGAAATAATATGATACATTTGTTCATTACTTACGAAGTAACTATTATCTTATCTGTGACATTACTAATTAAATCATCAGCGACTTTGATTTCAAGGACGTTATTTTGACAAAACGTGCGCGAGCTTCGGCGACATTGTTCAAAGCGATCGATCGTTAGAATAATGTATTTCAACTGACATAGAAATATCATTCTTATCTGAGCATAAATATCCGTGAATTTGCGAAATTTGTTTAAACATTACGAGTTCAGTGACACAAACAACACCGTTCGTACATCAAACGTCGAAACTTCGTATGATATATCAGGAAAAATTTCTCCTACGATTTTAATAATTATCAATACGTGGATAATGCTGTTTTTCAAGAGTGTTTTTGGAGTTTTTGGCTTGTTCTTCTCCGTATAATTTACGTGTCGGAACAGCTAACTAGTTTTACCAATGACTGATTAATTTATTACTCCTGACAATTCAATAAAACCTATCATTGATTTAATAAGGGAACATTATTTTGATTTTACGTGAGAAAGAGTGCTTCACTCATTCGAGGTACAGAGCCTTTAGACAACATTTAGAAAAATATATTTCATTTATTATTGTAAGCTTTTCTTGAATGTCGTATATCTCAGAACACTTACGCATGACCTAGCCCTCTCGACAAATTCAATTTCACGACTTAATCACCTAAGTTTTTGAATAAACAATGTGTGGATGGAACGATGTAACGATGAAGCGACGTAGTAGTATTGAAGTACCTGTGTTATGTTTTTATTAATATTAGTGTATTGAATTCTAGAACTTGAGACAATTTAAGTAAATATTGAGATAGTATGTATTTCATTTTATTACATACAGACAAATCCAGTTCTATTTCGAAATCTTTACTTGCAACTAACACAAACAAATTGCACAAATAATCATTAGTTATGGTGATCGTGATAATGATTGTTTTTCCTGTTTCACCAGGAACATCTCTCTGATCAGGAACATCCATCCCGAAGCTTTCGAGACCGATAGCAAAAGTTCCCGTTAGCTTTAATGTAAGCTTAGACGTATTATCGCTCCGCACTAGTCTCTCAGGTTAAGATTTGCGTGCAACCGAGTTTTACCTTCTGACGTGGTTTGATAGTAAGAGAGCAAAATTCTTTGTCATGCACTCACATTGGTAGACACAAAACTCCCATTAAATACACTTAACATGACAGATCCTATATAACTAGTATAGTATTTTTTGATGAAAAACCCAAATACCATTCTATCCAGAAGTCAAACCCAATACGGCAATCGTATATGTTGGACAGAACCGAAGTACATATGCAAAGAATGGATTTTAAATTTATAACATCCGTTTGGGAGCTATGATGCTACAGAGAGAGACACAGATACACAGACACAAAGATACACACGTTAAACTTATAACACCAAGGGGTTTGTGCATCGGGAGTCAAAAAATTACCTCTGCTTGGCCATTGGGAACAAAATGTCAATCACAGTTCACTGAACTGTCGTATAGCCAATACGTACGCCTTTTATCTCAGGCTTGGATACAATACATATCTTTAATACAAGATCTACTTACATTCGATGCTTCTTGTTCTGTGTTTAAAGAAGAGATGTTGCACGGTAAACATAGTAATCATAGATGAAACTTGAATGTATGTTTCACTGGTTATGGCATTTAACACTACAAAATTTTAATATAATAAACCCTCTCGTCCCAGACCAGCCGCCGAGAGGCGGCGCGCTTGGCCACAAGGGGAGTCTTGAAAAGGTGGTGTTTCGATGAGCACTTTCGGCAGCTTGCTCTAAAGCTGGTCGGAACTGCGTCCGCCCTTGAGCAACTTTGGATGACCAAGCATCCCTGTCGTGGGTTCGATTCTGGACAAATAATTGTGTGATGAGCACGATCATTTGTTCTGTGTCTGGGTGTAATTTATCTATAATATGTATGTATTTAGAAATATATAAGTACGAGTATGTTTATCAGCAGTCTGGTTACCATAGTACAGTCTCTGCCTAGTTTGGGATCAGACGGCCGTGTGTGAGATGTGTGTAGTTATTATTATTATAAATACCAACTTTAGTGTGCAAGTTTTACATCTCATAACCGTTTTAAATGCAGCGTTGTCAAACGGATTGGGATAAAGTTATTTCAAATACTACACTTCCGAAGCTTAAAAAGATAGAACGTTTTTATTTCTAACTTTAAACGATATCCAACTGGACTTTAATGGTTGTGTTTTAATGGTTGTGTTTTAATGGTTGTGTTTTAATGGTTGTGTTTTTTCATTAAAGAATAGAGAAGCTCTTACTGTATATTGTTATAAATTATACGTTAAATAGTTGCGGCTAAATGTTAGGCATAATGACGTCATTTATCATCACCACATTGAGAAATCTGTTCAAGATTTAGGATTTAAAAAAAAAGAGCGCAATTACATCACTTATGTTATATTATTATTCCGTGTATATATATAAGCATAAGCATCAATTTCATGCTTTACTTCTGGGACTCTCACTACTTGTTTGCCTCTGATTGCAATATTTATCATATTTTATTGTGTTCTTACATTATCTTGTTTCCATCTTTTAGTTCGCTTTTTAGGCCGACTGGATCTTAATTATAAGTCGACTTTATTATCGATATTTTTATATTACGAGAAGTTATATAAATCGGCACTTAAGCACGATAATATTTATCAGGTATGAGGTACCCGAATTTTCGATTTTACCAAATTGTACCGATCGAGGTCGTGGTCACGAGTCCACCTGTGACCACGATCAAATAAACCTAGCTTATATAAGCGTTGAGAATTGATTTAAATCCAAAGTGTAAAACATAACCCTTTACAGTCTGTTAATAATAGACATTCAACAGGCGTATGTTAAACACATAGCAATAACACCGATTGACTTAATGAAATCAAATGATTCTATTAGGTCGTAAATGTTTATGAATTCAAACACATACGAACCGTTATGTTTCCATTTGGTGTACTCGCCTTTCCTTTTAATATATTAAACGATTGAATCACTAATATTATGTGTATATGAGGTACAATACAATACTATATTCTTTATTTTACACAATAGAAAAGTTACAACATAAATGAAAAACATTGAATAATGGTACAATCGGCGGTCTTATCGCTAGTTGCGATTTCTTCCAGACAACCTTAGGATGGACAAGTGTGATGGATTAGTGCATAAGGCAGTTTGCAGGTATACAAACTCAGTTCAGTAGCTTATTGAACTATACGAATGTTAGCGAAAATAGATACATAATAATCATAGAGGATATTAGATTATTAAAACATAAGGTTATCAGTGGGAGAGCCACGCCTCACAGAACACTGGCGTGAAGCAATGCTTTCGGTGTAATTCGCCGAATGAGTAAGGTTACCAGAGGCCCTAGCCTCCTTTCCTCTACCCCCACCTTAAAGGCCGGCAACGCACTTGTGACTCGTGAGTTGCAGGTGTCCATCAACGGCGGTAGTCACTTACCATTAGGTGACCCGTCTGCGCGTTTGTCTCTTATGCCATTAATAATAAAAAGAAACAAGAAACAAGGTTCAAGGTAGAATATATGTTACATACGCTTAAGCAGACTAAGCAAATATAGATGTGTGAATAGAAATACACCAACTACAGACTCAGCACTCAAATAATACCTAAAGTACGATTCCCACCGAACGGGCCGCGCCGGAGCGCGTGGGACTGGATCTAACCGCGCCTGCCGCTATAGCTGTCCACATCCACAGTTCCGACGCGTGCCGATGCCCACTGGCTCGGTGCGGCGCGGCGCTCGCCACCCGGCTGGAGCGAAGCGTTGCTGTTGTGGAGCAGAACCGGCGCGGCGGTAGTCGAGCGCAAATGGGCGCAGTCGGTCGGTTCTAACTGCCCGCGGCGGCAAGAAGTTCCATGCAAAAATGAATTTTAAGTAATAAATATATACTTCAATTTCCACCGATGCACTTCAGCGCGGCCCGTTCGGTAGGAATCGGGATTAGAAATGTAAACCAATTTATTTTCTACTAAAATAGACACAAATTATTTCAATAATTCACAAATAACACAATCCAACTAACTATCACTATTACATTTCTCTAATCACTTGTACTTCGACACTTATTACACTTTGTTTCCTTGCTGTTTGCTCAACTAGAACTCATTTCATACCGCAATGCACGCAATGCAATCAAAATCCTTATCAAACCAACTTCCAGGTAAAATGAAAATTATTCTGTAAGTACAAGACTTTGCACGTTCTCATAAAACAGAACTAAACGACAACCTCACAAATATTCTAGTCAATTGTTCTAAAACTCCGGAATACCATGTGCGCTTCCCAAATTTTGCCTTAAAATTTCAATAGCTGCTAGTCAATACACGTACGATTTTATTCTGTGAGTCAATACACGACCAGGTGCAAAGTTTTCCGGGTACTCTCGAACCAACGATTACACCTGCAAAGATCCGACAACGACGTGCGAAAGCAAATAGTAAAACATTGTTTACATTTGTTTTGGCTTTTATTTCCAACATAAGGCTGCCTTTAGCGATGACGTGGCTCTTTTTTAGGGTTACATAAGGCAAAAGCTAAAACCCAAGATGTGAGTTCTCTTTGCTGTCCATCTGTCTATTTAGAGAATTCTTCTTTGAAATGGGTAAAGATTGATATCTTTCAAATCAAACTGAAATTGGCACCAAAGCCCTTCGAGCAATCAAAAACTCACTTTTCAAACATAATTTTTCGTTGAAACAACGTTCTGTAATGTAATCAAATAACCTTGACTTCTCTTACCGTCTCACTTCTTATACGTAGTTATTGCTTATGACTAATTACTAACTTAAGTCTAATAATTTAAAGTTTGTTTTAAAATTGGAGTCGTAAAAACACATTTTGTAAAATTGTAAATAATAAAAAGGCGCATGGTTGGTTTAAAATTACAGCAAAAATATATTTTCTTAGTTGACCTCAAAAGACACCTCTAAAATCAGTACGTAAGCTTGGTAATTTTTCTTAGGAAAATTCACAAATGAATGAACGAAGAGAGGCGTGACGCGAGCCTCAAAATTGCCTCGTATGATTAAACATGGGCTTCGCAAGACGAATGTTAAGTCCTCAAGATATATCGCCGACTGCCTGAATAGGGCTTTATGTAGTGTCAGTTTGTTTGTTTTTTAATTACGAGGAATAATAATTTCTTTTTATAATATTACCTACAACCTTTAAAAAAAGTTTTTGTTATATTAAAGGTTTTAAATAAAACCTAATCATATTTATTAACAACTATACGGTTTTACTCACGTTTGTATTTCGGGGATGCCCGTCGGGTCCGAAACTAGTCACCTAACTACTAAACCTAATCACTTTGAACATAACATTGTCAAATTAGATAATATTGGTACCTAACGTAATACTTACTCAGATTTCTTGGTGAGGTATTTTGTGGCCAATTTTATCTTGAAATATATTGTAACACGTACTATTAAGCATGAAAGGCGGTCTTGTATATCTTAGGGCAGTAGAGGAAGCTTGTGGAGTATGTAAGAAGCAAGCGGCGGGCGCTGTCCCTGCCTACCCTGAATTTATGTATCGTGTATCATCCTATATTTATTTATTTATTGGTTCGCCCAACTTTATTGGTTACACTTTTTCTTACAACTAACCTGCTCTTTGATGTATTAAAAGCTTACAGTATCAATTAGCAAACACAGATTTTTCTCAAAAATACATAGGGACTTAATTTAAGATGCTGATGCATAATGCTAATGTTGCAATACAGTGAATAGATAAATATTATGTAAATAAAATTAAAAATAATGTTAACAATTGATAATTGTTTAATAGGAGTTAGGTCTGTGGTGGACTTGGTTCCTGAATTTGTAAATTGATAAACCAAAAATATCTAACTGGTTGTCTAACTTGTTATACACCCTACTGAGTCTGGGGATTGGAGAGTTGAAGACAATATGACATCATCATCCTATATGACTGTAAATATTTTAATATTGGGTGGCTCTGTCTGAAGCAGAGATCAGCCATGCTTTTAACCTTCTTATATATATATATACCTTTTTTTTTATTAAAAAAGACAAATCCCGCATTAGGAATTATTCCTGTGTCGCGGGGGACTTTACAAACATACAAACAACGGACATAAAGAACACCCAGACTCAGGTGGGAAACGAACCCACGACCTGTAGCATAGCAGTCAGTGTCACTAACCACTAAGCCAACAAGCCAGTTCATATTTTATATTCCTTCATCTCACAAATACTAAATAACAATTCATTTATTATATTATTATTATCAAAAGGTATGACGGCTCGGTTTGATGGCTGATGAAACATCTAAGAGTGTAATGTGACTTTTTTAAATTTTGAAATTAAACTGAAAATGCTCTGCAATATAATTTGTCTAAAACACAACTTGATACCTCTGTATTACCTGATTCGATGGAAGCCGCAGCAGACATGTCGATCGACTAACAAACTGTCAACGCTGGTGACATTCAGGACAAGGCACATTTGTTTGTATTTGTCTTGCCTGTTTGTGTCGGTGTCACCATCCTTTCAGGAATTTAGTTGTTTGCGAATGAGATTGTTGCTGGCGGGTCTGTCTTTATTTGCCGGTGATAATGTAAATTTTTGCTACAGTAAGTGTCATCTCATCCCGTCTAAGTGGTTTAGTAATGTAGTATTTCCACTCTTAAAGCAGCATACATTTTTAATCAGATTTATGAACAATTACAAATATCGCCGAATACCGTGACTTTGGGCAATTTTCTAAAAGAACTTATCTATTTCGGGACTAAAAACTGCTTTAATTAGAAACGAACTGGTCTTAGCAAAACATTAATCAATCTTTTTCTCTTTCTGTTCAGATCACACACAGATCCTGCATCTAAATATAGCAACAAAGGAAACGTAAATTACCACGGCAAATTCCAGCTTTTCAAGTAGTAAATAAGGCATTTAAGTCTTAGTAATGACGTCACGAAGTAACATCAGAAAATACACGCCGGAAAATTTTTAAGCTAGTTATATTTTTCACTTTGCCGGCGAGAAAATAATGATTTTTTATATATATGCAAGTAATGTGCCGAATAATATCCGTTATTTGCTAGACGAGTCTTTCAGAATAGATTCAATTGCTTGAAAGAAAAAATAATAATAACAGAACACAAAGAAAGGTGACGTGGACGAACTTGCTCTTCTAAATTCGCCTTGGCCTGTGCATTCCATACAATCCAGGAATCCCGGCCCATGATGTTACGTTACCAAAATGTTAATTTGCCAAATTGCGCAAAATATAACTTTCAAAAAAGCCACTTTTGCAAAATCTCACATTCTTAAGTCGTACCTTTAATGTTTAAAAGTTGAATTTTAAAATAGTTTCAGATACTTTAAATTTGCTTAAAAGTTGAATTGTAAAATAGTTTCAGATACTTTAAATGGCGTAAAAATGAAAGTCGAACGGTTTATAGCAATTTGTACTTATGATAAGTTACAATTAATCTTCCATTTATATACGCAAATATATAAATTATCCAAATTAATAATATATCCTAACATTAAAATATGTATGGTAATTACGTAAGCTTAGAATTTTTAAACTTCCCGAGATAGGGTAAAATTACTACGAGCGAAACGGCGGGCAAAACCTAGTTCTACTAATATTATAAACGTGAACGTTTGTGAGGATGCATGGATGTATGGATGTTTGCTACTCTGTCACGCAAAAACTACTGAACCGATGGCGATGAAACTTATGTAGATAGCTGGAGCCCTGAATTAACACAGGCTACTTTTACCCCGATATTCCCACGGCACCGGGACTTACCTATAAAACTTAATACCGAGATGGTTCCGTGTATTGTTATATGATATAAAACATTATTAATATCAGGATTGATTTCATAATTAATAATATATAATGCATTTCAAGTAAGCAAAGTTGTAGGCATAGCGTAGCATTAGCAACCAGCCTTCACAGAGTTCCGAGAGCGCTTGATATAGCCTAGGCTTAAATTCGATTTAGCTATTTCATATTCATACTTCAACTTAGGTTACTACAAAGTGCAAATATGTTCTTATCTCTATTAGCCAATCGTTTCAAGTTAGACAGAGTCCTGGCTCCGAGACGTATAATCAGACCAATAGAGCTAAGTCAACTGCTACTCTGCAACACTTTGTGTGCAGTGACGTTCATATAAATGCATGCATGTCCTTATTACGTGTAGTAATGTCAATAGATTCACTTCGCACTTCTGACTCTTTAGTTGCAGGTGTCCATGGGCGACGGTAGCCACTTACCATCAGGTGACCCGTCGGCTCGTTTGCCCCCTATAATATAAAAAAAATTACTTTGACAGCACTATTCAGTACAAAACTAAGCATACCTACATTTCTTTTTGTAAATACATACATATCGTACACACATATACAGGGTACAGGCAGTTACAGAAATGTGCGGTCAAATTTTATAAGCGACAAATTTTGAATTAAATTTTTTGTTGAATTTTCGTAGAGTAGATAGATTTCGTAGAGTAGATAGATTTCGTAGAGTAGATAGATTTCGTAGAGTAGATAGATTTCGTAGAGTAGATAGATTTCGTAGAGTAGATAGATTTCGTAGAGTAGATAGATTTCGTAGAGTAGATAGATTTCGAAGAGTAGATAGATTTCGTAGAGTAGATAGATTTCGTAGAGTAGATAGATTTCGAGTAGATTTTCCCCACCGCAGCTGTATAGTAAATCTCGCCAAGAATCTATCAATACTTGCTTATTGTCATCCCCTTCCTATCACAATACGTATTTGCATCTCCATTAGGCTTATTCAAATTAGTCTCACATATATCTGAGTTTAATTAACGAATTAGATCGTGGTGTGAAGGAAGATAAAGCTCTTTCAATAACAAAAGAGTACTTTTAGGCTGCCTAAATATACTCTTTTAGTAAATAGAAAACTATGTTATCAGAAGTCCTACCAGATTTCTAGGTGTCGCACAGTGAAGTTGTGGCAACTACGACTTAGAACGAAAACATACTTCAACATCATCTACGAGCTGAACTACGTAGTAATTACTGATCCTGCATCGCGTTATGAAAGTTTTCGCGCCGATTATTCTATATAACTTCTCGACATCACCAGATCCGGGGTCCGCCAGGCATGATCACCTAGCCTGGTTTGAAAATCCTCCCTTTGTGTTGGAAGGACACAACACCCGTTGCTCCACAAAACTGCTTTCTTAAATGGGATTCCCCCGTCCTTGTATTTCTTTACATGAATTTAGTTCACTTCGTAACAAATATAGATAGATTTGGTCTGGAACGGACTAAACTCGCTGCACTGTGTAGGTACGTGCAACCTCACCACCTTCGTTCTTTAGTTAGTACCTTAGATAATTTATATCATCAATTTACATAACATCAAACTAAATTAAAAGTCATTTACCACAAGTAAGCAACAATGGCCCCAATTCTGTTACTTCACTCGCTAAATTAAAATTCACTAAATTTTCTTCATATAAGAAGTAAACCTTGTACACTTAGAAACAAGGTCTTATTTCAAATTGAAACAAGTAGGTAACATATGTCGCTATTGAAATAAGCAATTTATTTGTCGACTAAAGTCTGATACGCTTAAATAAACTTTAATACCACGTAGCGAGAGCCGCTATCCGTTGAATGCCATCTCTTTTGCTCTGTGTTTTTAGTAAGCGTCTTCGTAGGTGTAGATTAAAAACACGTCATCCTTGTTCGTTTTGAACAAGTTTTTATACGGCAATTATACAGCGTTTGAATAAATGAAGACTCTCGCTGCGTGGAAATAAATTTGAGTATACGTTGACAGGTTTTAGTGAAATTTAGCGGCGCTGAGAAATAGATGCTAGTAACAAATAGACCTTATTACAAAGAACACTAGGTTGATTTCATATGAAGAAATTAAGTCAGGTTTTAGTTTAGTCGAGTGTACAATAGAATCGGCACCACTGTTTAATATTTTTACTAACTAATAACAATAATGTAGATAATCTTACAACAAACATAGGTACCATTTCATACTTTATTCTATAAACATTTTAAAAACATTGACAGTGTTTTAGAAAGTTTTGATAACTTTTCCATGGTAGAGAAATAAACTTATGAGCAAAATTCTACCTAAAGGAATATTCACGGGTTATTTCTACGAGTTGAATTCCCCAAAGCAATACTGACTAAAGTGGCCTGAAGTGTGTCAAGAGAACGAACAATGTACGTGAAGTATGTCAGTCGTTAGTCAGGTTATAGACTTTGACTTCTTGGAAACACATCTTTTTTGTAAGGTTCAATAACATGAGACACCTCTAACAAACACAAAACTAAACATAGTCTAACTATGGTAGCTATACTGCTGTTAAACATACTTATATCACTAAGTACGTACATATTATAGATAAATTACACCCAGACACAGAAGAAAAATGATCATGTTCATTACACAATTATTTGTCTTGGGTGGAAATTGAACTCACGACCTCTGACTCAGCTGTAAGGTCAGCAGGAGGAAGGAAAAAAATATATTTCTTGCAGATTTAACTAATATGGAAGGAATGTCAGCAGTATCACAGGATAAATTAATCTAGATTTTAGTTCTACTGTTGTATTTATTATTTCATTTTCCCAATAAATAGATTGTTACGTCAATATATGTATGTAGACCAAAACCTATAGGCAAAAAAAGGAAACAACGTAAATACCATATTCTATGTTATTACAAATTTCAAATAGCTTGAAAGCTGTCAAAGGTCCGACTTTGGAGCATTGTCATTCAGTACAGAAACCTATATTCGCGTAATTTTCGTAATTTTCTTAATGTAATAAACAGTTTCCTACCTGTTAATCTTCTCACTTGTCACAGTAACTTCATAACTAGTTCATAGACAACAGTTTGCGGCACATCAAAGCGTAATCGTTCAGCATCCCTGAATACTTACTCCTAATTCCTTAGACAGCTTAGCTTGCTTTGCAAACACAAATCTGTTTTAAGAAAAAGGTATACGTCCAATGCTCTTATATCCAATGCGGGTTTAGAATTACGAACATATAAAGTTACTGCTGCTGGAAGATCGTTGGAGAGTTAAAAGTACAGACTGCCGTTGTCGGATAATGTTAGTGCTTTAATGCGCTATCATGATGAAGATTTTCCTTTTACAAATCTGTTGTACTTCCGACTATAACGTTAGAGCTTCAATATTGAAACTACTGAAATCAGAAAACCTAGTGAATTTAATAAAACCAAAGTATTCTGCGACCTTAGTACGTGGCATTGCATAAATACTAAAAATAGTGAATATACCTACTGCAATATTTTTGCAATTAACAAAGTATATTTTTAACATTTTAATCCTGTCGAATGGGAGTCAGCGTCATCGTTGGCAAGACCAGAACTTACAATCTTGTTGCGTTTTAGATATTTAATTTTTTTACCAAAGGTTGTAATAAGCGCTCCGCATAATGCCTCCTTAAACAATTAAATAACCGACTGGACCGAAGAAGATTATGCTTTTCAAGTGCATGTAAAGACTTCAATGTCAACTGAGCACACATCCTACTTACGCCTAACGGGTTCAATTGTCTACATTTAAAAAAATCTGTTTTTAGTCAATTAATCCTTTAATCACTCTGTAATGATGAATAGCTCTTTTAATAAACTTCACTAATTTTAGCTTTATCCATCCATCCATCCCTCAGCCTATTGGAGTCCATTGCTGAACATAGGCCTGTCCCTACGTGCGCCATATCACCCGGTCCTCCTGCTTCCGCATCCAATCTATCCCATCCACCTTCCTCAAGTCATCAGTCATTTTATCGATTCGCGGTCTTCACTCTATTAGCCCTTTTGCTCTAATTTTGCTTACATCAAATGAATTAAAATTACCTTATAAAGCAAATTAATTAAAAATAAGTGATTACCAAGGTAGCTGTATTATTGGCAGTGCAGATCCTGTACATTATGAGACTGTTGTATCATTGGGTGAAATACACCCACTGATATAACAATCTCAATGATCAAATAATGGTTATCTTAGTTTCGATTACATTTCTAAATACATAAGTATGGTCGAGCGATTCTTAATGCATTAAAAATTCTCAAATCAATTTAAAAAACACGTTTGTATAGCCAACCTAAAAAAAAGCGTGGGGTTCTATGAACTATATTTTTTTAATAATTCTAATTTTATAAATAGCATACCAATGAACTTTTTGTAAAATTTGACGCCAAGCTCCCCACGCTTTTTTACAATCAAAAAATATTTTAGACTTTTTACTTGTTCTAGTTTTTTTTTAACTATAATTTATTTTCTTATTTTTCGCCTTGTAATGTTAAAGTTGGTGAAAACTACATAGAAAAATTCCTTTACATAGATAGAGAAACAGATCAAGCTATTAAAAAAAGCGCATTCAAGGTTGTTGTCTTTCTAGTTAATTTGCTAGTTTTACATTTTTTTTACCACAGTCGAAAATAAAATGACTTAGTGTGAAAACATAAAACTGAAATGAATGTTACATTTTGGCTTACCTCTTTCATGTAAATAAGGGGAATGAACTTTTTAATATTTATGAGAGCATCGCGCGTTCGACGTCGAGTCTTACGAGATGCGCCACAGACGTGTATTAGAGAATACTTGTGTATTAATAAGTGGAAAGTAATATACATATTATTACATATTTATAAATCTATCTGCGTTACAGTTAAAAGCTCCATTAGACAATGTGCAGTTGTGCCAACGCTATTGCTGGTGTATGTTGTGGATTCTGTTCTCAAGCACCATTTACATTTTTTGACCCAAATAATCATATTTAAAATTTGAATGTTGATGTGCATTTGTTATATGTTTGTAAGGTTGTAGAAAAGATGAGAGTGAAAGTGTCACAGTGAAGGAAGATATTGTAGTTGAATATTTCTACCCGTGTTTCGGTAAAAACTCTTAAAATTCTTAGCACTTGCTAACACAAGTTCTTCGAAAACTCTACCTAATAAAATCCTTAAAAAAATCAGAACTCCTTCCACGTTCAATCGAGTAGGTATTAATATGTTTATTATATCCATCTTCTTAAAGAAAATCGCTTGCGACAGCGGCTGATTGAAATTCCGTTGCCGTACTTTTTCCCCAGTGCGGTGAATAATTACCGATACTGGTTCGTGCTAGATGTGGCTGGAGTTAGAGTTAAAATAGGCACTGAAGGGAAAATGGAAAGTCTTTAGAGTTCCAGTTCATAAATTGTTATTACTTAACAAACATACTTCACTTCAATTCGTTTCTGTCTTACCCGAATACGATATGTGGAATTTGAGATTAAGAAATTTAATTTGAAACTAGAGAGCTTAGTCCCGGCTTCACACGGGTACCAAAAAATAATAATTTGCTAATCTGAAGATTGACTGACAATTTCATTAAAATTGTTCCAGCTGTTCTAGAGAACACAGAGGATAAACTCACTTATATTGATTTTAAAATATAAATTAGTCTGTTCAAGGCAGAGAGTCATAAACTTGGTGTAAATGTTTGTGGTAACATGCCCAAAGTAATGATCTATGTCTCATATTGAGGCAACATGTAAATTGCATGATTGGTAACGAAGTTTGAGTTTTGATCAAGAATTATTAAATAGTAAATACAGAGGACAACCCAGTAGCCAAAGATAAACCCAAACAAATTGTCACAAACCTTGAAGGCAAACCAAACTTGATGCTGCTGACTTGATGTGGCAGTTAGCCAATACAAAGTGATACTTCGACACTTGTTTCGCCTCTGCATGAGGCATTATCGGGATCAATGAGAAATAAGCACATTTGCTGCCGAATCGTTCCTGAAGGTTAACCAACCGAAGATAAGTGGTAGGTTCTTCCTCTTTAAATACTAATGGTAATGGTAAAGGGCTCTGTTTCCGCATTTAGAAAAGGCTGGTTAGTAGAGTCAGCCTAGCTCCATCCAGAAGCATAGAAGCCTTCTGGGGCGTTCACCGGCTTCCAGGAGCGACCTAGCACCCGCGAGAATGCTTGCCCGTTGTGTGGCTCTGCAGGATAACGTGGGCAGCTGTTTCCTCCGCGTTGAGTCATGATGCATTGGTCTTAAACACCTTAAAAAATCTTCAAGTACTATTTAACGACGTATTTCGGCCATGTAACGTCTACTGCAATAAGTCATTATGATTTACCAAATCATATTACACATTTACGCGTCTTACATCATCAAAATAAAAGAGTGTATTTGTGGTATCCACCAAAGTTTCATCCGGAGGGCGTATATAATTTATTGTTACGTGATGATATCAGTGTCAAACAAAGCTTCTTTGGCGATATTAAAGTTATAAATCGGAAAAGGATCGCGATTACATTTGTAAGGTACGGTACATTGTGTTTAAAAGAGGTATTGATTGAATTTGACCGATCGTAGTGACTGATGTATCCCGTAAAAACTATCTAAGTGTAACTTGTAAATATTACAGCTACTAGCAGCGCCCCGCGGTTTCACCTGCGTAAGTCCCGATCCCGTGGGAATATCGGGATAAAAATTAGCCTTTATGTTAATCCAGGTCTCCAGCTATCTACATACTAAGTTTCATCGCAATCGGTTCAGTAGTTTTGACGTGAAATAGTAAGAAACATCCATACATCCATACTCACAAACTTTCACGTTTATAATATTGGTAGGATTATATTCCGACTTGTGTATACTAGAAATCGTCTTGTCGTTTCGACCATAATTCATTAAATTTTGTATACAGTATAACTTGAGCTGTCAATGTATATATTACTTATCGTTGCAGGTCAACATGTATATACTGGACGTCTGTAGCTTGATGTACCAACAGCCAAATCGTCTACCACCCTACGGTTAAAGATCATTTGACATCATAAAACAACAATATTGATTTTCTCGTGCAATAATATTCTGACAGTTCATTGTTAGAGATAGGTGCAACCTTATCGCTATTGTGATTACACAGAACCTTTTGTCAGAACTGGTAGACCTTCTAAAATTTTTTTGGAACACATATTGTTTAAAATTTTTAGCTTTCTGCACTTCTCCTACTTAAACTATAAGTATTGTAAAATTTCACGTTCCTGGGTTCACGGAATTTTCTTAAATATTCCGACAAAGAAATCTTTTCAAGTTTTAATATATAAATTAAGTGGTCCACCAGGTGATCTCTAGAATCAATAAATATGTGTGTAGTCCATGTGTATTTAGTTTATACTTTGAATAATAAACCTGTCTATTATCATATTTATCACACTGAAATGTAATTCAACGAATAGTCGTCAGAAATCATATTATTTGGCATTGCGGACTCTTACTATCAGCATTGCGGTTTCAATTAGCTCAGACACTGTGGTTTGTTATTGGTAAGTTTAGACTATATAGTCTAAAATTATGCAAGAACTGTTGTAGTAAAACATTTACATGCCGAAGAAGGAATAAAATAAAAGTAAAAAAGAAATTATTAATTACTAGCAACCCGCCCCGGCTTCGCACGGGTAGTAGAGACATCTTGAACAATTATCATCATATTTCAACCAATTTACACAAAACCGTAACAAATTATATACCTAAACCTTCCTCGTGAATCGCTCTATTTATTGAGGAAAACCGCATGAAAATCCGTTTAGTAGTTTTTGAGTTTATCGTGAACAGACAGACAGACTTTATTTTATAATATGTAGTGATAGTCAATTTCAAAATATGAGAATTTCACTGTCTGTCTATTACAATTATCCAGCAATCATCATTCATCATAAAATTTATAAATAGGACTCCTTACAAAAACCAATTATACAATATTGATTGATATTACTGCCAGAAATGAAAGAATCGCATTTTACTTTACCTGTGCCATCATCGTAACATCTTGATAATATCTTATTACTGTGTTACAATCCGCACTTCAAATCCTAGCAACATTGAAATTTATACAAACGTTACAATTATAATGTAGGTAAAATCAAGTCTATTTTAGGTCAATCGATACCAAGATTTGTTTTCGTAAGTGATGTCTGTAAGTAAATGTTGTTTCAAAGATATTCCATGCCTCTAATAACTTAATATCAATAGAACCCGGGTCGATGGCGCAGAAAAGTTCTCGAATAAAGACCACGGACCGTAAAGCGCAGCGAAGGACGTCCATGAATAAAGAAGAACTAATAAAAATTGCAGGCTGCTTCAAACCGGTCTTCTTGGAAGTCATTGAGGGAGACCTATGTCCAGCAGTGGACATCTTACGGCTGAAATGATGATGAGTAAAGCCCTTATCTAGATATCATCATCATCATTTGCCTACCCTTGTCCCAATTTTATTTGGGGTCGGTGCAATATCTTTTATTATTCCATTCTACTCTATCATTCGTCATTTCACTGCTTACTCCATTTCTGGCCATATCTTCTCTCACACAGTCCCTCATATTTTCTTCCCTTATCTAGATATCATCGTTTGAAAAGTTTTCGAATTTAGTTTTTCTAATGATGACTGATCTATATTTACTAATAGAAAAGATGTATGACGTCGTATGTATTATATGACTTAATTTAATTTGCAAATGAATCAAATCAAGTAATTTTAGTTATTTCTTCTCTCACGGAAAATTGATACAAAATCAGATGTTAGCTCTCTACTAGGTACTCAAGACAAGCTGGTGATCGGGTAATTAGCCAAGGGGCCTATTGGGATGACTGGAATGAAAACGAATTCAATATCTGCAATTGGAAGTACTCGAACATTTTGTATGTAAATATTTAAATGAACGAGTGGATTATCTAGTAAATATCTATATCAATAACCATCTCGAAATCCTACACATTAATGGTTATCCTTTCCAATAAATTAGACAGATAAAGAATATATTTGGGCAAGAAATACACGGTCTTTTGAAAGTCGTTTCCCATTCTATATTATGTTTGCAGACATATACCGTACTTACTTATTACATTTATTAATACAATTGATAAAAACTCTGTACTCATAATTGTTGTATAATTACTATCAATCTTAACGTACATTAATATCTCTAAAAGCACTAATATTATCCTTAAAATTATTTTACTAATAGGAAGCTTTATCACCACCCAGTGATTGGCTATTGTTATTCAGATAAAAGTATTTTTACTGCCAGATATCATAATACTTTAAATAATGTTATCAAAAAACTGGCGGCTGAGTTGCTTTTATCATTTGTATTAATTTGTGGCTATTCAAACATAAATGACACCTCATGTAATAATGCATTTCCTTATAAACCAGGGCAGGTCGCCAGTAACATATAATATTAGGCAAATCGAGTTTAATGTTGAAACATCAAATTTTGTTTTGGAAGTTTGGATTTGGACTACAATTGCTGCACCACAGCCCACGATATCGGTTGTCATTAGTGGAAGTAACTACATTTATGTAAAATCAACGTCCACTTTCATACTTAGGTGTATGTGTAAGTAATGAACTCCAGTTGGTAAATTAATTACTCTTGATGCACGCGGTACTCAGGTAAGACATCTGTGTCATCCTTCCTACAGCCGTGATCTGGCAATTGTGTGTGACTTCTTTCATTACCTAAAATAAAAATCATGCACAAAAGGATTCAGTGTTCATCGCCGAAAGATGCGCTCGAGGAGGCTTTGGATGCAGTGTCTATGACGCATTGAAAAAAGGGTTTTGAAATTTTCATAAATGATTTAATACAATATATAGATATTTTTCTTAGGATTCGTCAAATTTACTGAGTGACCCACGTATGTGCTGATAATTAAAATGAATTCAAGAAGTAACACCTTGTTACAGAAAGGTATGGTAAAATTGTAGGAACGTTATATATTATGTAGCCGGCAAATAGTTTATTTAGCTTAAAAAAATGTAATTTTTTTCTCTTCGAAAAATGCTTTTCGTAGTACCTAGCAGATAGGTGCAAATTTCTAAACAACACATTATGAATTTCCATGTCAATTTCAATGATTTTGTTTTTATTTTTTTATGCAGACATTTTTTTTAATGTGGACAGTCATATAGTTTCATTCATTCGCAAAAGTGAACATTTTAATTCACTTATTTTTTGGAAACGAGTTGAGTGTTTACAGCTATGTGGTTTTACGTACAATTATAATAGGTTTCAAACTAATGACCACGTGACCCTAACCTGTTTGAGCTGTTGCTTCCTTTTTTCTTCCATCACCTTCCCTTCTTACCTTGAAATATACTCCTAATTTTAGGGTCTTTAATTCCCAATGTACCCGTTTGAAGGTAATAGGCTTGCCCTCTATTACGTGGGTGGGATCAAATTATAGTTAGAAAAGTGTGGGTGTTTAATACTCCTCTGCCTACCCCTACAGGGATACAAGCTTGAGTATGTAGTATGTACATAAGTACGGATTCTACGGCTTGTTAAGAAAAGTATTGAAGTAATAATGGAGTAGTAAATACTGTGACGTAATGACAACAAGGGAAGTCATATAATAGTAATTCTAGCATCTCACAATCTGAATACATACCTTAGCTTCTAGTGAGACAATAATACTCGTCGACGTATCAGTGTGGCACCCCCACCGCAACAGTTCGATAGAGTTGGAATTTAATACCTCGACCGGTAAACAGGCGTCGGAATCCTACTAGACATAAATAGAGCTTTACACCTTAGATTAAACCCTGAAGAGAGAGGTTTCACTATCGAGAATGTTCTACTACTAATAAGGTACGTTGTTCTTCTGTCTTAAACTATTAAAAAACGGGTATTGCTCAAAAGGGTCCTCTTTTAATGCAGTCGCGAGACACCTTAATTTTTTTTATTTTTTGTATTGTTACTTTTCTTTTCTTGTGTTCTACACTTATTTAATAATATTACAACAAACAAAAACAAAACGCTATTTGAGGATTTTTTTATGGTATAGTTGGCAATAGAGCACACGGATCACCTGATTTTAAATGACTACCACCGCCCAATGGCACCTGTAACTCATGAGTCACAAGTGCGTTGCCGGCCTTTAAGATGGGAGTAGAGAAAGAGAGGAGGCGGAGGGAAGGGTAAGGACCTCCGGTAACCTCACTCACGCGGCTAAAAGCAATGCAAACATTGCTTCACTGCTGGTTTTCTGTGAGGCCGTGGTATCACTCCACTCGAGCCAGCCAATACGTGCCGAAGCATGGCTCTCCCACGACGGCTAAAATATAACGTCATCTGTAATGATTATTTTACTAGCCGCAACTTCCTACACTATGATGCTTTATAATTAAAGTCCTTACAGCCAGAACATAACGAAAATCCTTGAGACCAAGTCCAATAGGGTGCGAGATTATAGAAATAATAAAATAAACCTTAAACATCTAACAACTCGAATCACAGGATATAATAAATCACCATTGCAAGCTCGACGACCCCAGCAACGGGATAATCTCGTAGTGAATCTTATCGTACCAAGAAAACCCGACCGCGCTTCTCTTGAAATTGCAATTTAGTATTAACGACTGAAATGTCTTTAATAAGCGTAACTGATAGATAGGTACATCTGCTCATGTACCTTTATCCGGTAACATAGTGTATCTATTGTGTGAACTAAAATAGATTTAAACGTGGGAGAGCCATGCTTCGGCACGTATGGGCTGGCTCGACTCCGCTCGATACCACGGCCTAACAAAAAACCAGCAGTAAAGCAATGCTTGCATTGCATTTCGTCACGTGAGTGAGGTTACCGGAGGCCCTAACCCTTCACTCTCCCCTAATCCCGTCCTTCCCCTCTCCCCTCTTCCCACTCTTCCCCCTCTCCCCCCTTCTCCTACTCCCACCTTAAAGGGTGGCAATGCACTTGTGACTCTTGAGTTACAGGTGCCCATGGGCGGCGGTAGTCATTTACCATCAGGTGACCCGTCTGCTCGTTTGCCCTCTATACCATATAAATAAAAAAATTTAAATGTGACATTCGAGACATGTTGATACTTAAACTAATATTTTGTTTAAGTATGTTTATGAACAGTCTGATTACCATAGTACAGGCTCTGCCTAGTTTAGGATCAGACGGCCGTGTGTGAGGTGTCTCAAGTTATTGTAATTATTTTTATATGTATAGTTAATTGGACGGGCCCGCTGTTCTGCTGGTAAGTGATCCTGACTGCTAAGTCACAGGTCGTGGGTTCGAGTTCTATCCAGGACAAATAATTGTGTGATGAGCACGATCATTTGTGCCACGTCTGGGTGTAATAGATCTATAATATGTTTGTATTTAG
Source organism: Callimorpha dominula (assembly GCA_949752705.1). Taxonomy (NCBI): domain Eukaryota; kingdom Metazoa; phylum Arthropoda; class Insecta; order Lepidoptera; family Erebidae; genus Callimorpha; species Callimorpha dominula. Next base: position 3,511,952 of record OX456991.1, read on the forward strand.
TAATATATAAGTATGTTTATCAGCAGTCTGGTCACCAATTCAGGCTCTGCCTAGTTTGAGATCAGACGGCTGTGAGTGAGTTATCAAAAAAATACATACATAAAAAAATACACAATAAATAGAAGTGACTACCTGTGGTCTATTTATGGCTAATATTGGTATGACAATAAAAAATAATTTACCATATCTGTTTGTACGATTTTCTTCAAAACGGGAAATAAATTCAAAATTTAATCTCAAGAAGCATGCGAATTCGCCCAAAAACGATAGCTTCGGTTTGTCTTTGATTAATCCTTGACACTTGCCTCTAATCGATGGATATTTTCAGCCAGACGAGCCGACTGTGATAGGAAGGATAACCCACTTACGCGGGAAAAGGACGGAAAACAAAAAGCATATAGTATTTAGCCAAATATAATATACTAACTAATAATAATAATAGCTTTTTTAAGTTTGTTTGTTAATGTGTGTGTCTTAAGTGTTAAAAAAGTCGACACCAATATTTAAGATCTCTTATGCAATTTAATTAATTTTAATCAATTAATCTACAATTATACATACACAAGTATAATTATAGATACAAAATTGTTTGCTAACGGAATCCTCGGTGCGCGAGTTAGACTCGCACGTGTCCGGTAATAACATTTTAACGCCAATAGTTGCATCGCGAACAATTATAATAAAGATGCTACATAAATTAAACACCACTTTAAAATTAACATTACTTTATATACTACATTATTAAGATAACGTTATGTGTTGATTTTGTTAATCTTAATTGTTAAATCACGAAAAGACTTCTAGCATGGTAAATTATATGCAGGTAGTAGTAACTAATGTAGGTAGTACAGTTTTTTGTGAAGAAAAATATCAACTAATCTGAGCAGCTGGCCGAAGAAAAGAGCCGAGTGTATGAGAAAGTCTTATAAAAATGGTTCTAAATTACTTATACTCACTTCCAGGCAGTCTAATGGCACAAGACCTTTCAGCTACAGGCTAAATATTATATAATATGTGGAATGGAGGCATTTTGCTTCTATGTATTCTTTTCGTCATAAAACATAAAATATGTAGCACATAAAACTCTTCAAAAAATAACTTTCTTGAAAGTAACAGCAGTAACTATTTTATCACAATTTTTTAACTACCTACCTACCTTTGGTTGAGTCTAAGGTTTCAACCAGGTTACACGGGTCGTGGTCACAGGCTGACGCAGAGTCACTCTAGCACCTAAACCATTGCGTTAACTCCTGTTATTAAAATCGTATATTGCTCATTACATGTAAGCATCGTTCACACCCCTAAATTAGTTATGCATTAATTGTTTAGTGGAATGGTATTTTTATTTTCAAACTTTTTCTCTTGATAGAATTTACACTTAGAGCATATTCATACACAGCCAGAACCAGTGAACGTTCGATAAGTATGCAAATGATTTTATAACAATCTTTTCATATTTGTACTGTTATTGAACACTGAGTGGAAAGTCGACGGGGTATGAAATATAAATAATTCCAGAGCGAGCTAAGAATGGACAGGAATACACAAATACAGAATTGCAAGTGTTAGAATTTTAAGGTTATAACCTCAAATAACATATATCGATTAATAATACTCTTTGCATAAAATTATCTATATACAGTCACAGAGGTTATTAACAAACAGTAGCTTATGGATGGCAATAGCAGGGACAATTAGAAACAATAAATCAAACTCAACATTATTTATTTCAAGTAAACCCATTGTAGGTATTTTTAAATTGTCAGGAGTCAGTCTGTATAAGTAGGTCGTAAATGTAGTTGCCTGTTCCAATACGTAGATCCTTGGAGAAGAACAAGGCAAGAAACTCCAAGGACACTCTTTTTCAACATGTTTTCTTTACAAGGTACTTGTTACATTATTTTATAATATATCATATATTCGAATAAACATAATCGTATAAGCATATTCATTATAATAATAATATATATACTAATTAAAACAGAACCAATGAAATCATCACAACATAATTCTCTTATTTTATAATATAGGACATTAGTTTCATTATAGATCACCAACAATAAAATATATTAGAAAAAGTATAACAGCTTACGTAACTTAGTAGTGGCTAGGTCCTTCCAGTTCCAAGGCTTGCAATAGAAAGACCGATATTGGACCCAGACGGGATATTTATAACAATTTAATCCTTTAACAAAATAAAATCAACATACCCTACAATCGTATAGAATCTCATTTTTAAATGTAGACATAAAATACAAATACCGGCCACTTCGGCTTTGTGTAATAATGTCATGTTGGCACCTAAATTTATATTTATTTTTACATAATCCATCACATGCATAGCCGTCGGATAACACTTTAGATCGTTCTAGTACACTTGACTGATCGAGTTATAAGGTTTTTTTACGAAACAGTGCTGCCTGCATCCCAAATTAAGTTTAATTACTTGAAAAAAGAACCTGCATTTTACAAACAACAATGAAAAAACTATGTCAGTCGTAGGTCTGCACGTCAGAAGTGAAAACACATCCATACAAATACATATACGGGTACACACACATCCGTCATATATGTCATCTGAGCGTGATGGTCACGTGAGTTCAGTGCTTTTTTCCCCATACCAAAAGTGCAACTTTGCAACTGAAAACACAGAGAGTGCGACTATCGACTGTATAAAGAACACTCAGTACTGACTGAGGATGGCTGATTGTCTCTAGACTGTTTAAAATTGTGGCTGGACAGTAGCAGATCAGAAAGAGCACGTTGTTTCAGGTGATTCAAACATAAATAATTCAGAGGAAAGTTTAAGTAAAAAAAAAGATAAAATGCCAAGTAGGTTCTCTGTGTTTGACATATTTGTTATTTGTCTTTAAACAGTATCAAAAGGCAAATCAATTCAGCAGTTTCATACTGTTCAAAGTGGTAAAATAAATTGGATAACACGTCGTTTAAAAAGTTAAATTCAATTTGAACTTACAGACATCAGTTCAAACGGAGCATCTTCGAACCGCGGAGTGCCCACGGGAAATGTGGTTTTATGCGGACACTACACAAATAAACTAGGTTTTAAGAAAGTCAGAACTTAAACAAAGTTCTCGGGTCTAAGTCGAACGATTTTTGAATTCAACGCTTGTATGTGAACTGCATTTACTGGCTAATAAACTTTTACAAATGTTTATTGATCAAGTTTCGTACGTATTGTGAATGTTTAATTAGTTTTACTCAAGTTTTTACGATATTTGGTAAAATCAGACGTTGTTTAAATATCAGAATCCTGGACGTGGACGTCTTTACTGCTAAGTCTTCCTCTCTCAGGTCTTTTGAGAGATATATTTACTTTAGCAATCACAGAACCATTGAATTTGTCCTTAATTTCTGTTACAGCTGCTTATACGTACTGTAATATAAAGTGATGATGTTTATGTATAATCAAGAAAATAAATGAAAAAAAAAACAAACATCCATTACTACGTTTTAGGAATGACATCGATGCCAAAAACCAGTACTTAAAGCAACAGATTGTAGATGTGCACTATAAATAATTATGCTATCATCCCTCGGGCATAAAGGCGATGCATTCCTTTACCACTAGACGGGACAGTCGTACTCGTATTAGAATTACGCTAGATATTATATTAGTCAAGCACCAGTGTTATGGCTATCTGCGTCAATTTCTACACTTAAAGGAACGTGGTTTATTTTTGTGAACTTTGATAGTAATTATACATGGATTGTTATGACTGGCCTGTTAGTCTAGTGGTTTATAATCTTGACTGCTGAATCAGAGGCCGTGGATTCGATTCCCACCCAAGACAAATGATTTTGTGATGAGCATATGATCATTTGTTCTGTATCTGGGTGTAATTTATCTACAATATGTACGTATTTAGAAATATGTAAGTATGTTTATCAGCAGTCTGGTTACCACAGTACAGGCTCTGCCTAGTTTAGGATCAGATGTGTCAAGTTATGATTATAATACATTAATGATCCATTAGTATTTAGGAATAAGGGACAACAAATTTACACTGGCAATCGCAGAGTTCAACATGAATATTAAAAAGAACTTAATACCAAAATCTTCTGAGTGCAATAACTGACAGAAATAAAGCTTTAGCAATTACACAAAGATGTTAAGCTGAGCAGAACGATAGCAGTCAAGTAGGGTTCTAATTAATCTTGTTGGTTCAAGCTAATGGTTCCTGCGAGGATTATGGTAGTCTAGTATATTGTGACGGCTACGGCTATTGAAATTTCTGGAATTTGAAAATAATGTGAAGTACTCGTACATTCGCATTTGCAAAACGTGTACAGAGCTAAAAGGATCATTAAACCACAAGAAGTTAAGTTAAGTAAAACCTTTTGTAGAACATAATACAGGAATAAAATCTAGACCGTTTAGAAAGTTATAAGTTTTTAGTAAGCTCTTTATTGAATTTATCATAATACTAGCTTTTGCTTACGGCTTCGCTCGCATAATTGTAGACTTTTCAATCAATTTAGGTATCTCTCAGGAATCTATTATTTCTGGACTAGAGGTCCTGTCTATGTCCTGTTATGTATCCCTAACAATATGTGTGCAAAATTTTTATGTGGGAGAGCCATGCTTCGGCACGTATGGGCCGGCTCGACTCCGCTCGATACCACGGCCTCACAAAAAATCGGCAATGAAACAATGAGTTGAGGTTACCGGAGGCCCTAACCCTTCCGTCTTCCCTAATCCCGTCCTTCTCATCTTCCTCCTCTAATCCCCCTCTCACCTCTTCCCACTCTTCCCCCTCTCCCCCTCTTCCCCCATCTCCCCCTCTTCCCCTACTCCCACCTTAAAGGGCGGCCGTAGTCATTTACCATCAGGTGACCCGTCTGCTCGTTTGCCCCCTCTACCGAAAAACAAAAAACTTTCGGTTGAATAGTTAAGGCGTAAATACGTAACAAACAAACACTTTTGATTGACTCAGTCTTCTATGCAATGTAGGTATTTCTAAGGATTTTCGTTTTTAATTATTCTTGGAACGAATCTTATAAAATTATTTATGCTTTATAATAAATAATATGCTGGGAATTCTTCTTAAGGGTGGAACTCTGGAAAGAGGTATCTTGCGTCGTCTTTTTTATTGTCTCTCTGCCACTTTGACCAGGAGAATTAACAAATGATTTTGTTAGCAAGTCACTATAATATTCTCACGTAATTCATTCCAGCGTCCAGAAGTAGCTTATACCAGCGTACTTTTTGACTTTAAATGTATGTATTTACAATCTGTTCAGAAATTTAGTCGTGAACTGAACTAAAATATTTATCTTGAGCTACTTTTCAACGACGTCTTCTCGAATTTCATGTTTAGAAAAGTAAAAAGTGCTTGGTGAATCTTTTTAGCTAGATCTAGCACGTAACATTCATAATTTGGAGCATGCAGCAAACAGACTCACTTATGACTAACACATCAATATATATACCAAGAATGTAATAATACTTATCACTAAAACACGGCCTCATTGTAATCTCCGAAAACGTACTCAACAAAATTGCTCAACGCTCCAAAAAGTTTCTGTTACCCGAAGCAACACACTTGAAATAACAAAATCGGAAAAATAATTCAGAAAGGAAGAATCCATTTGAACAGATGGAAAATTTTCTTTCCCCCATCATCGGATAAAACAAATAAAAGACAAGTTGGAACGAGAAAAAGAATTTCCGGGAGATAGTATCTGATCTTTGCTATTCGATTTCCAACTTGACGGGACTCTGCGTGAATTGTGATAGCTGAAGAATTGTAATCAAATAGATAATATAATGATTGAGAATTAAAGCTACATTTTATCGTCGTGGAATTAGTTTTTGCGTTTAATGTTCAAGAGAGGAGACTTTTTAAAATGCTGTTTGAATACGGAGTCTTATTCGATTAAATATTGATTTTATCTTTTCTTCGTTTCTAAAGTACTATTCTGATAAGAGTTACGCTAACCAGATGACTAGTGCGTTGTAGTACATCAAGCTTGACGACAACTTATAAATTGGCCCGCATCAACATTTCTCAATTTAATCGAGGCAATTCAGAAGACAAATTACAAAAACGTGTAGCTCATGCGGTGCTTCTCAATACGATATTATACTTTAATATACCTCTTCAATTGCTTATAAATGTTGTGCATTTTTTAAGTGCCAAAAATATCTTCAACTAAGCTAATTACTTATTTTTGATCTTTGTCGATCGTGTACTAGGTAAAATTGTAACTTATGGTCGTTAGCGTCGCGTTTAAACACAAAATGGCTATGCAGCAAAATGTAAAAGTTGAAAAGTGTTAGACGGGTTTTACCTCTGTTAAGCTCCTGCCCACCGTAATGACCTCTGTCCTATAACTTAACGAGTGTAAGACGTGGCGTATGTGTTTTTAAGCTTTCGCAATTTGTATACACAGTAGAAATGAATCTTGAAGGAAATTATTGTTTGAAAGGAATTAAAACGATTGTAGACCCGGGTGGATTGATGAGAGTTCAGTGCTGTCTCCGTGAATTGCGAGTTTCAATAACTATCAGCAGTTAGTCATTACTTTTGTTTGACATACTACGTTACGACACGTCAGTACGCTGCCGAGCAACGTTGAATGATGACAATTGCATTTTTTTGACTAGTATTCCAACATCTTGAAAAATAGTACAAAACTTAAAATTTATACTTCGTTATTTCAACCGCTTTACAAACGATTCAGTGACGATCGATGGAAAGGACCCGACTTTTTAACCTGACGGTTTTTATACCTGTAATGTATTATTTGACCTGTTCTGCGATTGTGCGCTTGGTACAGACGAAACGAACGATTTACGAACAAAAACAGGTACAGTACACCCTGTACTCAACTAGCATAGATAAATCAATGCAATGCTATCCAAGCCAAGGGTCGACAAGTTATGACATTAGACACCTAGATAACGCGGCTGTAAAGCATTCGACTGACATATCGCGCGTCAGGGATCGCGCGATTCGAGTTCAAAAATTTGTATGAATACATATATTATATCTATTTGATGAATATATATATATATTTACAGTAAAAATGTTTTATGTATTATTAATCCATTTTCTAGAATCTATACAGATTTAACTAGAATATTATTATTAAATAAGTTTAGTTTAGTAGATTTTAGCGCTAACTATTGTAATTTCTATGCTGTCGGTATTCTCGAACATATCATCCTGTCTCGTGCAACACAAATTGTATAATGCGGAACGCTTGATAATACGAGACACGATCGAACAAGTCGAAATCATTTCTAGATAACATTGCACTACATTCCTTATGCAACTCGTATAGTGAATACTGAACACTGTTCTCCTTGTACCGGTAGTAACGAATCATTTGCTTCAAGAAACAAGCACTTAAGGTTAGGATAGACAGCAGACTTGACGGGCGGCGACGCTGCAGTAGCAGGTTGATTACAACCTGCTACTGCCATCGACGTACTTACATAAGGAAAAGTAAATAAATAAGATGCCTCACAAGTACTCACAACACCGTCACGGCGTAGAACGTAGTACATTTCAACCGCTCACGCCGCATGTAGCCGTCCCGCCTCGCCTACTGCCTGACTCAAGCTTTATACTTTTTACTACTTTTTTCGAATATGGAATGTCTTTTCAAGATTCATATACACTCGATTCCGTAATATATTTGAATGAAATGATACGTTTTGTTAAAAATGCAGAGGATGATTCCAAATGCATGTGTTTTATCTGAGGAAAGAAAGACAGCTGTTGTTGCATACACAAAAAAAAAAAAATTGCATACACCAGCCCTAGAGACTGAACAAAGGCGACGAAGTGTAGTATGCCGAAATAGTGACCGAGTGAACAAAAGTCGACTAGTCGACACCACTAGCAATGCATGGAGGCATGGCTTAACATCTACAAGCAACTTCATCTAAAATACTGTTTTTTTATAATCGACCTACAAGACGTTCAATTGTAACGTATTTTTTAATGGGGGGACTTTACTATGTCTTATGTTGTTAATGTGATACATCGTTTATTAAAACATAGTTGTACATAATTTATTCTCTAAAATATATAAAAGCCACTTACATGAGAATATTAATTAAATAGGGTTTCTTCCTAATGTAAAAAACAAATTACTTTAAATCACATTTCGTATGAAGTTTGCCTTTACCTTTTCGGTTTGGCACTTGAGAAAATCCTTAGAAAGCTTTTGTGATTAACTACAATATGCAATAAAAATACATAGTTGTTTATATGATTTTGCACAACTTTATTCAACTATTGTAATAATATAAGAATGATAAATCGTACACCTAGATCTAAACAGGTATTAACTCAAAAACCACTTCTTTCAGAAAAGGGGAAAAACAAATTACTGTGTGTGTAGATTTATACTTTTTACGAGTATATGCAGCTAGAAGAAAGGGAATTCTAGGAATCTTGTGTTTAAATCATGTTTTGAGACTGAAAATTGTTTTTTTTTTAGTTATTTCCATGTTTCTTAACAATGTATGTCTATTTGTTTTATTTTTATCGAGTTGAGGTAATATTTTTTAATCTAAATTGTTGGTTTATAGGTAGGTATCAAGACAAGGATTTCGGTGGTGTGCATAACTCAAAAATTTTGATCAAATGTGCCATATATATATATATATTTTTTATGGTATAGGGGGCAAACGAGCAGACGGGTCACCTGATGGTAAATGACTACCGCCGCCAATGGGCACCTGCAACTCAAGAGTCACAAGTGCGTTGCCGGCCTTTAAGATGGGAGCAGGGGATGGGTGGAGGGGAGGGAGAAGGAAAGGGTGGAAGAGTGGAGGGAAATATGTCAATAGAATAGTAGTTATTTTTATTTAAGTATCCAAAAAATGTTGTAAATCTTTAACCAATCTTCGAAATATACAATCAATTTTAGAAACATATTATGTCCTTGGATTTCCATGAATGATGTGAGTAAGAAATATAATCTCCTTTTAAATAAATCTGTGGATTTGGCTACATCTATCATTGGAGGTCCGTACAATAGTCCATTGTACGATATTCGGAGCGGTGACCCGACGTCATTAGAGCAGGCGCGCGCATCTACAAAAAGTTTTCCTTCAAAACACAGAGACGGGAATGAAGTCGCCTTTGTACATAATAATAATTGTGGTGTGTACCTATTCAGTTGTAAAAAAAGGCTTAGAACGTTTCTGACAATGCTGTAAAATGGGAAAAAGCATATATGTCAAGAAACGGAATGCATGTATGATACATTTTTTAAGGTATTTTACATTAGTCTAGACAGCGAGATACTAAAACAACACTCAGACGGATGCTCTTTTTTCTGTTCATTAATACTATCAAATAAAGTATAAAATATGTTTTAAATAATTGCAAAGGAAATTGAATAGTACAAATTTGGCAGAAATGAAGAAGAGAAAATCCGGTTGTGGTTCGTCCTTATTTTTTTATGTCTGTTCTCGTGTCATGTCATCGTTCTGTAATCCCCTTTTCTGTTCTAACTCTATATTATGCTCTGTAGTAAATAAATTATATAAATATTACAAAACTGTAAATACGATTTCAAATTTAAATTATACCAACACGACTCCATTCCAGCCACAGTAAGCAAAACAAACGCCTTCATTTCAGCAGGTTCTCGTCCGCTGTCGAAACTTATTTGCATAAGTAAAACTGCAAAATGTGGCAAGAAATGCATGTGATTCAAATGATACTGTTTGGACGTCGTGCAATGAATTCATTTATACCCTTAAATATTTAAACTAATGTGCTTCAAAGATATACAATGTCTGTAAACGGTTTTATTTTTAAACGGAATATAATTATAGTAACTTGAAACATCCAACACACTGTCGAGTGATCCCAAACTATCTAATAACTAATTACATAAATATATCTAAAAACATAACAGACAAAGAAGAAATAATCTTGCTCATCACTTTTGTTTGTCCTGGTTGGGAATCGAACCCACGACCTCTGGCTCGGCAGTCAAGATCACTAACCAATGGACCAGCAGGCCTGTCAAAAAGATATAGACAGTCATTTGAACGACAACAAGAACCGATAAAGAATGATGACGTATGAATTTTTGAAAAAAGAAACATTTTAATACTACAGAAGTCTTGAGGCCCTATATTAGCTATGGTTTTTAATAGATATTAAAAAAGTTAGCAGCAAGGGTTTAATCATTAGAGCGTTGGGCTATTGAGAGGATATTAAATAAAGGTTTCGTTCGTGTGGAATTTTCGTAAAATTATCTATTCCAAATTTCATCCAGATTCATTCAGCCGTTTTTCTGTGAAAGAGTAACAAACAGCCATCCATCCTCACAAATGTTCGCCTTTATAATATTAATAAGATTAGGTATTTTTTTTTATAATATTAAAATAATTAGAAATCGAAGTAAATATCTATTTTGTATCCTTATCTCATTTAACCTTTAATGAGTTGGTTTGACAGTATCGATCCTAATCGATGTGATGAGTGACAGACAAACACCCGTTTAAATAAAAAAATCAATTGGTGAACAAAGGTACCTTCAGTTTTCGGTTGTGATTAAAAATATATTGAAACATACAGTCTATCTCTGCCAATAACCGAAAAAGGCCGCATATACCGTCAGACTTCAAGACTATTCAAATAACTCGTAATCAAATTACTTCAAATTAAGCTTTGTTCAAAGAAGTCACCCGATACGAGGGACGTTTAGCTGAAATTATCGGGACTTGCAAGCGGCCATTTAACTTCTAACAATCTGATACATTGCCGCAAGATTATAGTTTGAATAAATCAGAATTCATTTGTTCAACTCATGAATATGTACCAAAGATCGTATTTTAAATTATAAAAGGCGTTTCGCTAATTTTTCTCTTCTTATTTTTAAGTGGGTTTTAAAATTAATTATAGACGATAGAAAGAGTTTCTTACAATGATTTATTTTTCTACTAAAAACCAAAATGGAGTAAGACTCTATAAAGAAGTGTAAATTAGATTCCATCATTTGATAATACTATTCTGATTGCATGCTTTTCTAAATTTTATTGTATGTCTGTTGATTTTTCTCGAAGAATACGGTCAAGTCTGACTGCCAAGTCTAATCAGTCCGCCTTTACTAGATGTCAAAACCGTACATTATGTAGAATTTCGTATGAAATAACAATTATTATTTTGACGTAGCTATTGTCAAATAATTTTATTTTAATGTTTGGGTAACATTTAAAACTAACGACAAAGGAACGAATCAAAATGTTCAATTTCATATAAAAAATAATTTAATAAAGACTATGAAATAATGTACCTAGTTACAAACGCACTAACCTTTACTAAAGAAGAAAAATTTGATCACTGCAAAATGAAAATGAAATGAAAAATATTTTAAATTCCAGTGTCTTTTTTTGGTATTAGATTGTAAGCCCAAAATTTAGAATAACAGGTGGACAAAGTCAAGAAACTGCGTATCCGAGTAAACCTTATACAAAATTATTGCATTACAACATACATAATAATATAATAGCGCCAACAAGACAATTTTGCAACTAATTTTTAATAAATTGTGCAGTATAATGTAATAACATAATTTTCTAGTATTCCACAGAGCAAGTTGGCTTCGTATAATGGCCGGGACACTGTCGTTACGGCAAGAAAGGGATTTTATTCAAATAGTTCCGTCTGCTGCGGTATTATATTGAAATTCTTGCGAAACGAGGAAAAGTCATTTTTATTTTTTAACTCAACTAATTTAAACATGGCGGTAAATTGTATTAAAGGAATCTTTCGGTTTAAGGAAGCTTACTCGCTAGATAAAGTTGATGGCGCACAAGTTTGCAATGCTCCTAGTGGTAATTTAAAATAGTTCTCCAAGATTATTTTTATCACATCAAAACAATTTTGGTTTAAATAAAACTTTTATTATGATACGATAGCTTTTGCTTCCATCGTTCAGGTTTGGATGTACCATCTTCGCCGTACCATTATGCCGTGCGTCCACCTCACTGTTATCAGTTGACACGTCAGACTCGTCGATGATTGACGAGAATGTCAGTCAATCAGTGCTTTATATGGAATTCGGTTAAAATCGTCACAACGTGGTTACATAACATTCGATATTTATTGTACATGGACGACATGTCATCCGACCTCTAATGGCCTGTTGACGTCACCCAAGGCAGTGGACTGTCTTGCAGAGCGTTATGACAGTTCATCAAAAATGTCTTTCAAATACCATCAATTGTACGTAGAATATAAACTTTATTTTAGTGGTTACACGGAATTTCAATACCATCTTAAACATGTGACGTGTTAAAAATCCCCACATTTCGTAGAACGCGCGAAAATTTTTCAATCAACCCTTTGTCTGCTAACATGCCTGTTAAACCGAGCGACAACAAAAATGGCGATTCATGGCCGTTCTCAATTCAAAATGGAATGCGTTCAGGACGGAGAGCGATGAAACCCGAGTAGTGACGATGTTTTACGAAGATTGCCGAAGAGAATATTATTCTTTTAAGTAATTAAAATGAACGAAGATGAAAAACACATTTTAGAATGACTTGCTGTGTGTAAGAATGTTTTGTCACTGCTAGACGTAGTTGAAAAAATTAAGTCATCTCTTGTAATTTACTTGGTTTACAAAATCCCTTACAAAGATGCTTTTAATATGTCAGAAACCATGGTCTTTTTTTTTGTTATAAGTTGATGATTGCCTAGGATAATTTAGTATTTTCTTGTATTTTCTTACACAACCAGGTCCATTCCCTACGTCAGAAAAATATACAAAATCGCACGTTAGGCGGTCGTTGCGCTGGTCGCTATAAAACCATTTTAATTGAAAAACTTTCCACTGCAAAGAGGCTTACGGAGCACAACGTACATCGTAACGTTGTTTGAAGCCTTATTTATGTTTTGCGTCCCTAACTTTGATTTTTTTTAAATTAATCTAGCCATTTGTGCTTTACAGTTGTTGTGTACAATTTCAATCAATTCAACTGACAAGTTCGTGATTTGTAAATAATAGTGCTTTCTGTTGAATGGGTACGTCAAGCAACTTTTCGAAATTAAAAATTTTGATTATCTGCGTTTGCTTTGATAAAAATAATTAAATCTATCTAAGAGCATTTTACATCATGCCAAGTAATGTATGGAAAGTATGGACTAGCAAATTACATTCACACAATCTACACGTAAATAGGTAACACAAAACAGTTCAGTACATTTCTCTTCCCCGAGTTTTAGTGTTATAAATTTAGGAACAAATGAACATTAAAAAAAAAATATTGTAATCAATAGCTTCATGAATTACGGTCGAATTTCGACCTCATGGCGACCTTTAGAAGGATACAGAACCTTTAAAATAATTATTAATATGAATAGTATTCATAGTCGAGTCCGAGGCTTGTCAGGCTTCCTCGAATATACACACGGGAAGTGTGACTAGTTTCAATCCGGAGGGCTTCGGGCTTCCCGGGAATAGGCACGTGTATACTACCATACATATATCTTTAAGTAACTAAGTTTTAACTAAATTTGGCAACCAAATACACATCGTATCAAGTTATAACTAACTATTGCAGCTGACTTGTAGTTAGATTTTTTAAAGTTAATAAACAGTTAAAAAGACAGTATATATATAATACTGTCTTTTTTGTATACAGGTATTGTCAATCCCACTAATATTATAAATGTGAAAGTTGGGATGGATGGATGGATGGATGGATGTTTGTTACCCTTTCACGCAAAAACCACTAAACCGATTGCGATAAAACTTGGTATATAGATAGCTGGAGACCTGGATTAATGCATACACTACTTTTTATCCCGATATTCCCACGGGATCGGGACTTACGCGGGTGAAACCGCGGGGCGCCGCTAGTTGATAATAAATCGCAATCTTTACGTTTCGTTTACTGTAAAGTAAAGCGCGTATAGACAAACGAACGCATTCCCCTGGTCCAAACTGAAACCCACTCTCTACGCGACTGTGTCAACTGTGTCTACATCTGAAAGGCGTATACATTATGATAACATGCCAGTTATGAACTATGCACCTGCTGCGTCTAAGTTTTAGGTTGTGCACGCCAAGTCGCTCCCACTTACTGTGTTATGTAAATTGTTGTTCGGAGATAGTGATGTTACTATCTACTCGTATTTTGCTTACATTTGAAAAGATATGTTATGTAAGTTTAGAATACCACTTTTAGCTGACGGTCGATAAATTGTGACAGTGACCGACAGGGAAATTATAAAATAATAATATTTTAATAACTTATCTTTGTAACACTAGCTTTGCGTTATATACTACTAGCAGCACCCCGCGGTTTCAGTAATCGGTTCAGTAGTTTTAGCATGAAAGAGTAACAAACATCCATCCATCCATCCATCCAAACTTTTACATTTATAATATTAGTGGAATTATACCTAAATTAAATGAGGGCATGAAGGTTACTACTGCATTAGCAAAGCAAGTAACAGAGACCTGCCGCTGACAGTAATGTCATACGAAAGCTCAGGATCTTTTATTATTAGATTACATAATAATTGTTTCTATTTTATGTTTGGTGAATTTATGATTAAATTGTCTACTTAATCTGTCTGATTATTCCGGTAATGATTTATTTGGCTATCTTCACTAAAATTATCTGAGATAAAAACTGGCTGACGTAGCATATGCCATCCATTTTTCAGCCCTACTATGTCGCAAGTGGGGAGCATAGCTGCTCATTATTTGGGTCGTGCAAAAGATACTACTGTTACACCTAAACTAACTGTTTGGTTGAAGACCAATACTAATCTTAGTCACAATATCTAAAAGCGTGATCCAAGCGCGCAATTCTTGCAACTGTCTGCAGAAAAGACCATTTACAGCACTTTTGAGTAATTTAGTCCAGATGCGACTATTACCACTTACACCTCGTTCCCACTTGTCAAATGTCGGATCCGACAAAATTTCATGTGCTCTGTTAGCAGAACTTTTTGTATGAAGCTGTACCACGTCTCTATTGTAACCGATAAGTAATGTCGTGTAATTTGCTGGCGCTATACGTGTTACCCAAAATCGTGTTAGATCTCATGTGGCGTGGTTCACGTGTCTCGGATTTCAACAACGATGACATTTATGCTAACTAGTTGAATGTTGCATTTGATCTTTTAAACGTATGTAAATAAAGAATGTGGTTATAGACATTCTCAGAATTGGATTAGAACTTAAATTATAAAAGGTTACCTAGGAAAAGCCTGCCTTGGTTGCTTGGGTGCATCCAAAATATTTCCGTATCTGCCATTTTCTTTCAATATGCGAAACTAATACAATATTTTTTGTACAAATCCTTCTTGCAAAATCACTTTGACGACAGTGCCGAAATTATCTTAAGTTTCAATCGGGTCCGATAACGTTAACTTAACCTTTGTATAGGACGTTTTACTAACAAAATAATAAATTGCTTTTAGATTTGATTTGAAAATGGAATGTCATTAGAAAGTTCTTTTATAAAACATAGTGTGTGGTTACCGAATATTCTGTTTAAATAAATCTGTTACTTATCTTATAGACTGTTAATCGCCACTAAATATGTTTAACATGATACATCACTAGCACAAACATATAGCAATCTCATACATATATATGTAATGGCGTAATTAAGACACCCTTTTGCATATAAGACGAATCTGTTTACTTAGGACACTTTCGAATTTTATCTTTGTCATAATTTTGATTGCTTAGTTTAGTGTATAATTAAAATATTAATTTCATTTTAGGCACTTAATATGTTTTAATTAACTAATTGTGATTTAGGTTTCGAGAATAACTTCATAATCCAGAGAAAAAAAAACATGTCTGCAAGATTTAAAGGTACCTTACAGGTGCTTGGGAGATCTAGAAGATAAGATTACATTATATTTGTGACGACATTCACATGCACATTGCATAATAAAAATATACTTCGCACCATCTAGCGAAGACAAGCGGAACTGCGAAGTAACTACTGATGCTGCATCGCGCAACAAAAGTTTATAAATAACTTCTTTATTACATTTTAGGTATTATTAATTGTTACGAACGTGCAGAGTTGATTATTCATACTTACTCTAGAATATTCTTCATACTCTACGCGGAGAACTGCTCCACAGCATTAAGTCTAATTTGAATCTTCATACCTAGCTTCCCTCCAACTCAATTTAAGTGGACAAAATCTCAAATGAAACAATTCTAACGAGTGTTCTAAGACCAAAACGAACTGCGTACCTCAATTAGACCCGAAGATATTGAGAAATAAAGCTATAAAAACATAAGAAATGCACAGGAGAAAATCGCGTTTGAGCATAACGAGTTAGGTGATCTCCAATGCTTGATGAAGAAACCTGTGCATCATAAACTTTCATTAAAAAAAAAAGCAAATTGGTTAGGTAAAACAACAGAACTGTGGCCCCACGGACTCGTAACAGATTTCGTATAATTTTTTTTAGGTACTTGGGCGCTACATAAATTATGCGTACTTTGCGAAGTACAGAAAAAAGAAAAATAATAGATTCATAAAGTGTAATTTATATTTTCAAAAGCTTTTAGGTACTTTTTCATGTTAATGGATCTTGCATCACAGAGGCAAAAGCATATTGTATAAATCCTTTAAACTAACAGCAGCCTCATCCAGCAAGTTCATAAACGCGATGGAGTGATTTATCGCAACTTTTATATTCAGCGATGTTATCAATCACTTTCGAGCCATTTGAAACGGAATAAATAACTCAGTGTTCGATTTCCAGCATTTTAATAGTTATGACCCTGTGTTTATTTACAGAATAAAATGTATGGATCATTAAAATATAGTCTTTTACAGCTATGTTATTTTATTCACTTTTAATTAATATAATTAAACTTGTTTAGATATGTCATCATAACGCAGTGCTTCTACCGCTAAAAGTTGTCATCATCATCATCAATATTAGGTAGTTATTCCTTTAATAAATAGAATAACTTGGCATTTGCACGGCAACATTATTACATAAGAATAATCCACTGTTTTAAATAGTCCTAAATGTTAACGCTACTTGAACGCGCACGAACCGCTTAAGATTACAAACCTTAATAAAACGCCCTGTGCGATATATAAGGTTGGTTTTGTTGTAAGCGATGTACGATTGCATGGTTTTGAGAAAAGGATGTTACGGCCGGGCCCTTTGTTTTTTTTTTAGTCGACTTGACCATGGTTCCTGAAGTGTGTATAAAATCTAACCCCTCTAAAACTTGATAGTAACAGACATAACCGTGGAGTTTTCTTAACTGCAATAAATAAAACTGATGGCTGTCGCTCTACTAAACAGAGGAGGCTTATTACACAAAAATTGAGTGATCCTTGTGGATGCTGTAGTCTCGTACACACCGTGTGACCTTAGCGAAAATTTATAGCAGAGTTAACGTCGCAAGTAAAGCACCTTGCATAATTGTGCAAATGTAACATCGTTGAAACTATTGCATAAAAACCTGCACAAAAACTGTACCACCGCAAAAAAAGTACCACCGAAGCTCTCGAAATTAAATTAAATTTCCAAGACTTGAAAAATAATAATAAAACTTAAAAATGGCTTGTACTCCAGGACGGGCGGCGCTGACAATAAATTCGTACAAGATAGTTGTACGAAGACATTAAGACAAGCTGCCGCTGTACCCCGCCCGCGTGCTAATGAGTACAATACATACCTTCACAGTCAACTTGCTCTGAAACTTGGATAGTTTAGAAACGAGGATTCGTGTAGAAACGGCCATTTTTGTGGCCATGTCTGGTACGTTAAAAATTAGATTCTTTTTAGATGGTATTATTTTTATTTATTGAAATGAATGATGATGATGATTAATGATTTTTTCCATCAAAATTTTCTGGTTGAAGTAATTTCTCAGTCTCAGACTGATAATCAGGTTGATTACTAAGTTCAGCCATACATTGCTGTTCATCAGTTATAAGAACAATATCTGTAATTTGTTATCAAATAATTATTTGTGTGGATTACCGAATTATCATTTTTACTGGGTGAAAAAAGTCGAGATTAGTCTTCAAGATAAAACTTAGAAGTCAATAATATAACCCTAAATTAATAGAAATCATCAACAAACTAATTAAGATTGTATAATGTATGTATAATATGTGGACTGTATATACCAAGAAACCTCAAATTATAAATGTGAAATACATACGGAAATCAGCCACCTGTAAAATACACCTGATCATCATGAAACATCTTAGCATGCGCTCAATGCGGTGGCGAACCACATTGACCTGTTTTCGTGTTCGCTAAATGAGTTCACAAAAGCCACTTATTGCGTACTGACGCACTAGTTAATAGTTAATATTATATATGACAAATTAATTGTTTTATTATTGTTAAGGATCTCTTTTTGTGTAATATAGATATATTGTTTTTTTTTTAGGAAAGTAAGTCCTACACTATTGTATTGGGTCTGTGTGTAATAATAGTGTTTGTAGTAAAATAAAATAAATAAATAAATCTATCTATCTACATATATTAAAATGAATCTCTATACCCCTTGGTCACGGCATCACGCGTGAACGGCAGGAGAAGGAGAAGGTTCTTGTGTAAGAAAACATAAGAAAGTTGGGCGGAAAATTAGAAAACTTAACGACCATATTAGCTTTTCTAATGTAAACTTAGCGCTTTTGACAGAACTGTCGGTCGTTTGACAGTTTCCGCGATTGTTCACTATTCATAGTTAAGACAGGACAAGGTCTGTCGGGTCAGCTAATGTAATATAAAAGTAGTAATATAATCGTGACTCTGTTCCTATTCAAATCATTATAATTTGTTTAGTAAATAAACAAGAGCACTACCTATAATAGAACATGTATAAATGTAAAGCAAAAATAATAGTCGTCTGACATTAAAAATTCTGATTGAGCCTCAAATTCATCTATATAAGACACTTCCACAATAACTACACTATTTCTAAGTAACGCACAGACTATAACGGAAGGGTGCTCATTACGGTCCAGGCACGTTTGCACACAGATTGTCTTAATGTCTTCATCAGAACAGTAGACTAGACCGTAGCAACATATTCTCAAACGAAAATGTTTTATGCCTACGTGATTTAAACTCAAGTTGAGCACTCAATTCAAACTCAATTTGGATCACTGTATCCTTTTCCAAAATCAATAACTACAATACTATAAAGTAATTTTAAAAGATAAGTTCCGAAAAAATTATCGCTTGAAGTTGAACATTGGAAATCCGAAGTTGGCATTATCTTATTCAATGCTAGCAACTCACCCCGGCTACAAATTATACACCTAAACCTTCCTCATGAATCACTCTGTCTATTAGTGAAAACCGCATGAAAATCCGTTTAGTTGTTTCTCAGTTTATCGCGAACAGACAGACAGACAGATGCGGCGAGGGACTTTGTTTTATAATAGGTGGTTATAAATGCAAATATGAGTTTGTTTGTTTGTTATTCTTACACGCCTTAGCTACTCAACCGATCATCGTGAAGATAGTCAGAGGTACAGAAAAGGACATAGGCTACCTATTTTCCAGAGATACGTGTTCCGAAGAGATACCTGAATTAATAGACAAAATCTAGATTAATGATAATAACTTTTGCCAGCGTTCTCTACAGCAGCGGTCAAAACTAGTGGCAAACTAAAATGTTATATTTGATATTATCGAGGATTTACATAAAGATGCAGTGTTACCGACAGTGTTAAATAAAATTACGAAATAATAAGTACATAGATACAAAAAAAAAACAAGTTACAGGATTAAATTAAAAACATTACAATATCTTAGTAAAAGGTATTTATTATACAAAAATGTGTAAGCGCGCATCGGTGGCTACACCGACCGGTGACCATGCGTCACTGCTGTGTGCACTCGGCAATAGGCTTATACTTTACTATGACACTGTGACAGTGAGGGAGAAGTTTTTTGCCCTAAGTTAAGATATACCTCTATTTAAACTTGTTAGTCCATGTATTAGCTGTACTATCATAACTCAGAACCAATATTTTGCTACTAAACGATGTCAGGATTAAACCTGTAGTGTATTTTTTTATTACTATTGCCTCAAAGCAATATCATATTTTGATAAATCTTAACATCTCTTGAAAAAACTTCATTGACAAATTCTAATATGTATTAGCATGGCATATTTAATGTAATATTTTCTTCTTTGGTTTTTTCTCCAACACTTTTTACCCTGTCTCGGATTTCCTCCTTGCCAAATTCATGCCAATCATTTCTTTCAAAACTTAAATCGAATGAAATTGATTGATTATACTTTACTACGTTTCTTGTTTAACGTTGTGAGCTTTGAGCCGAGGCTATGAATAAAAGAATCTCTTTTGAACTTTACTTTGATATTTTATTTCACTTGTTCTTGCATGTTAAGAAGAATTTTCGGTAACATTTTATTACTTAATTACATTCAATCTTAGAGGAAAACAGGAAAATGAAATAAACTTACTAAAACAAAACAACATTCTATACTAATACGGCACATATAGACAGACAAAAGTCAAATCGGGCTAAATTAAATGGAGGCACCCCGCTCGCTCGGTCAACTGTCTCCGAGTCGGCTAATTATCTCCTAATTAATCGTTTACTGTATAATTTCTGTCATGTATAGAAATATTCATTTGTCTCCTGTAGTTTTCCAGATCGATACGACCTTGACACCTTCAAGAAAGGAGCTTACTCCCACCTTAAAGGCTGGCAACTCACTTGTGACTCTTGATTGCATGTGTCCATGGGCAGCGGTAGTCACTTACCATTAGGTGACCCGTCTGCTCGTGCTCGTAAAAACATTTAATTAAAATTAATTATTTTATATTTAATTAAAAACTTACATTTAAGACGTTTTACATCATATTGGCAAAGTCAAGGTTGAAAACTAATTCGACTTATTTCTTTCAAACAGCCCGGCAACTTACTTAAAAAAAGCAATTCCGGAAAGAAATAACAGTCTGCTATTCAATGACAACAATACCGAATTTTTCCGGGTACTTTGAAAATAGAATTACAAAACAACGGAAAAACAAAAAAAAATATTTGTGTCATTAAACGGAAATTAATTAAGATCAAAAAGAGGAATTCAATCGGTTTGATTCTTTTTAGTTCAAATGAACAAATTAAATTTGTTTTATAATTTTCTGTAAAAAAAAAACAAGTCAACTTTTTCTAAAACACGCAAAATGTTTTCATACTGAGATAGTTTTGGCGTCCACACTATGACTGCGGCGCGTCACGTTCCTTGCGCTTGTCTCCATGCCTCGACCATAGGCGTTTTATGAGCTACTTTTTGACCATATCAAATTGATTTTGCTGAAAACTAGTAACTAATAATTCTACTAACGAATAGTCTCCCAACTTATTTTCGGCCAGTGCTAAAAAATTATCAGTTAAACAGATGATAAAGACCTGAACTCACTTCTGGTACACTTGTTTTGTTAACTGACAAGTTTGCAAGTTGAATAAAGGCCGAAAGCTTTCGTTGTGTTTCGCCGAGTAAGTGAGGTTACCGGAGGCCCAAGCCTCCCGTCTTTTCCCTACTCCCACCCTTCCCCTACTTTCCACCTTAAAGGCCGGCAACGCACTTGTGACTGTTGAGTTGCTAGTGTCCATGGACAGCGATAACAGTAAACAGTAAGGTGACCCGTCTGCTCGGTTGCCCCCTATCCCATAATAAAAAAAAGATAGCAGAAAATCGATCAAAAACTTTTAACCAGAATCTTTTGTACCCCTTTCACTCGGCCCTAAAATCACCAAGCATGACAATTTATTCATTCAACCTACGCAATAACAAAATCTCTCTCAGTTGTTTCCAGAGCATAGACACCTAAAAAAATATAGATATAATTCCCACTTTCAATCAGACCCAAAGAAGACAGGAGCTAACACACTCATACTGTCTCATAGTCTGTCATTCTCAGAAAGGATGATGATGAACTATGGACCTACACCTTTGTTGCCATGGTCATGGTCAGAAACACCCTATCACGACTCCGGAATCGGGTCGCGTGTATCTATTTATATCCCTTTTCGCTTCGTTTCATTCACACATAAAATTAAAAAAAATCTGTAATTCATCTACTCGTTACTTCAGCAAAAGACAATAGCCAAAAATTATTAAAAAAAAGTAATATATAGTAATTATTTTCATATTTTACATAACTATTTGTTTCAGGAATGTGGTTTGCGACCAGGGAATATAATTTTATAACAATATAAATAGTTATTTGATTTGACGTTCCGTTCCTGTCATTCATGGTTTATATTTTCATTGCAGAAAAGTTAATAAACAATAGAAAAATAAACAATTTATTTGAAATCTAAAAATCGTTTCATTTCTTTATATTTTAACTCTATATATGTGTCAAATTTCAACCCGATCCATTCAGTGGTTTTGGCGTGAAAAAGTAACAAACATCCAGGCATCCTCACAAACTTTAGCCTTTATAACATTGGTAAGATTCAGCTTGAAGCGTTTTATTATGTGGTCTCGTACAAAATAGAGCTTACATTCAATACTCTTTAAAATATAATTAATATAAAAATTCACGTAAAATATAGACACTGCTGGAAATATAGACACAGCTGGAAATTTAAAAGTTTAAAACGTAATCTCTTAGCAATGCAGTTGCAAATTGGTTTTCGCTTCAGAATATTTGCTAAAATATTTTGAATAATCACCACCTCAGCCTCTCGGGTCCGACTTTCATCCAACTTCAGTCCCCGTTAACAAGCTGAATTGAAAATTCGCTTATTATCCACGATTATGTTGAAATTGAGTTTCTTTTCGTCGAACTGTTACGCAAAATAAACTTTGCTCAAATACTTTTTAATAAAAAAATTAGATTCTGAAGCCGATATATTTGTGGGATTGGATAACAATGAACGCCTAATCTGATGTATCCTTTAAAAGGTTTTTTCGTAGAATGGATTCAAATTATCTGAAAATATTATAAAGTTCATGGGACAATTAATTCTAACCTTTGTTATTATTTTTAAGTATTTTTTTGTAATCTGATGTCGTCTTCCACGTCTGAACACGTACAAGTTTTCGGAAAAAGGTGCATTTAACTGTCTACTTTTAAGTCGTTGGCTTGTTTCCCATCCAATGCTCCTAATACTACTTTTATAAAAATAATATATACTGATCCCATTCATAAGGTCTTGGTCAGACAAGGCGAAAGTTTTCTTGCGGCCACCGCATGGTGTCCGCGTTTCATGTTATGTTAATTTCAACAACAACGTTTAAATTCCAATTAATTACGATGTTGACCACGTGTTGGCCGCAAAATCTGCATTGCTGTCTCTAATTTAAAGCGTAGTTGCAAAAAAATAGAACGAATTTTGCTGTAACAACGATGTCTCTAGACAGGCAGACGCGGTTGCTGCACGGTTTTCGGCGCGGCGTTATCACGGCGATCGCGCGTCGAAAGTGTTGGGTTGACGCAAACAAATTTGTCTCAAATAAATGCACCCTAACATACGACAGAAGCCTTTCGAATATCACCAGCTCTTTGGTAATCATTTAAGTGGTTTTTGAAACGGTTTTTTTATTAATTAATTATTATACCTTTTCCTTTCTCTGTAGAACGGGAGGCAGGTAGACTGTAAACCGTTCTACAGAGAAAAGAAGGCGTAAAAAGGTCATGGCTCGTCATGACTAAGGTTGGAGCCTCAGGACGTCTCGTGTCTCGAAGTCCAGCGATTTTTTGGACACTTAAATGTCATATTTTTACTGCCAAAACTGGATATGTAGTTTTAAAAATAATAAAACATACGTATTATTTAGTTTTGGCTATAATAATTAAAACTTTCAATGTTAGTTTAATTCCTTAATTTTTACATTTTTTTTTCTTGATTCATTGCCTTCAAAATTAACTCGATTTTAATTATATTCTGAGAAGTCTCGAAATCCCAAAACGTCCCGTGACTTTGATCATAGGTTGTCTCATATTCCGGGCCCCTGAGACTATCGAGATTTCCCAAATCCTCGTCATCACGACACAGCGATTTTTTTATTGTTTTTCCTACCATATTATTAAATATGTATTCAGCCATGGTTAAGGCAAATTTTTAACAAACAAACAGATTTGAAATGTCATAATATTTATCTTACGGCTCTAATCTCCGCAGGTTGGAATCATGTGCGTCTACTATTCAACCCGTAATTGTGTTTGTTCTTGACTTTATGAAAAACTAACATAATTATATATTTATAAAAATTTTACCGTATATTTAATTCGTAATTTAAAAACATTCAATACTCGTGCATTTTTTTATAAAAATTCTACTGTCGAGAATAATAAATTTCAAGTTTTAAGCGACTAAAGAAGGATTGTACTGTCGCTTTGTGTTCAAGTAAAATGCAATAGATTTTTTTGTTCTGATCCTCGCCTACATTTAGAGGATTAGCGGTTAAGACCGATTTGAATAAATATTGCTCAGACGTTTTGTATTATTGTGATGGAAAATAAATATTTTTTATTAAGGCTTAACGCGCGGCTTTTAGGTAAATAAAAGAGAAAAAATACTAAAACATTTAAAACGCCACGTTAAGTAAGCCCTGTTACAGTAGAGAGAAAATAAAAATAGGAAGAATGAAAATAAACCGGTTCAGAGTATGGTCCAAGATGAAAAATAAAAAAAGGAAAAATCTATTTGAAAATTGCTAAACCAGCAAACAGATTACTTTTACATGTTACCTACTCAAATAATCTAAAGTTTATCATGCAAAACGCTTTCCTGATTAATTGCTTGGTTATAAGGTTTCGGTATTGAAATTCAAGAAGTTTCCTAAATTTATGAGCGCTTCATGCTTTTCGTTCAATTTACTATACGGTCTTAAAATATCTTCTGTAAAACTTTGTAAATTATAGATCTATTTATTTATATTATTTAGGTATTTGTACGTGAGAATGTTTGCTTAAACTGTATTGACCAGGGTATTATGCGCATGAGTGTCAACTGCTTTTTAACCGACAAAAAAACAGAGGAGGTTCTCCAGTCAACCCACATTTTTTTTTTTATGTATGACCACGCTTAACTTTTTACAGGGTAGTCCTATTTCGGTAATTCTTTTTATTCAAATTCAAATTCAAAATCATTTATTCAATTAAGACACTAAGTGACATTTATGAACGTTAAATTGAAGCTAGAGTTAAAATCATAGATCGGCGCAAACAGACGCCACATCTTGTACTGGATTGTCGAGGTAAATTAGGTGAAAATACCAAAATCTACTGCCTGCTTGTGTCGATCTATAACTTCCAGTTTCCAAAATGCGTAGAGCCTTATGAGAAGAATACTGGCAAAGAAACTCATGGCCACTCTTTTTAAAAGTCAGATCTCCAGGTACAATAGTGTTAGTGTTACACGAAAGGTAAACAGGATGCAAGCTGATGCCACCTGAATTTCATTTTATAGAAAAGCTCCAAAAGCTAACGTACTAAAAAATAAAAATCACTCAGTGATACCGTTGAAGGTTTGAACCTATTAAACATAGAAATCATTCAAGGTGCACATCTACCTTTATTCAGTTACAAAATCTACTGTTAAAAATAATTCGTGACTGGATTAAGAGGCTAGAGTTGCAGTTGATCGAACCAAAATAATAGTATTGGATGGGGTATACTTCGAAATTGGTCCTATTTCAACCCTAAGGGTAGATAATAGGGGACGAATGATTGTTCACCCATTGACTTTAAACCGGTGAACCAATTTTGTTGAAACTTAGCGCACATATGAAGTTCTAATGACACTACAACATGACGGAGACCTGTAGGTGATTTGATGATGAATGCGGAATCCAGTCGAGGGAACTCTTCAACGGATTACTTATGTACTAAAATTAATGTAGTTAGGTTATTTTTCACTTTTCAGTTTCTTTCTTTCGTCAGTTTAATTTTTTGTTAAAAAGTTTTTATTCTTCTATAGACGCAAACTTAGAATTTCCACATTTACCAGTTATAATGTGGGATAAGCACCCCATCCATTAATTCAAAAACGCAGGGGCATGTGACTTTTTTAAAGATGTCGCGTCCCAAACAAAGAACAAACAACACATCATCTAAAACATTATCCTTATAATAAGATAACTGACTAAATTAGTCTGTTCCACCAAAAGAACATTATAAAAAAAACTGTGACAAAACAGGGTAAATCTCGGCGAGTTCTGGCAGCTTGCGGGAACATTAGTTTTTATCTTTAGCCAGAAACGGCCCTAAATCATTTCGTTCGCGGTCTCGTCCAAAAGAGTTATCAAGATGTTTCGGGCAAAAATTTAGGTGCCCACAAAAAGTTACACGGTGTCGCACGAAACTTAATGGGTTTTACAAGTTTCATTACTTTTGGTCGGAGTGGACATAAAAGAGAAATTCCGTGTAATTGCCATTTTATTATATGTTAACCGTTGTTCGCGAGTTTATCCGCAGATAACATTTCTGAGGCTTATTTAAAGAGTAGAGTATCTTTCTGAAAACGTTAAATGTGTATTTTTTATTTATTCATATTATCAGGACCCGAAAAATAACTTTAAAACTAAACTTTGTAACTTTTAATAAACAGTCAGCGACATGCTTGCATTCAATCACGTTTACCTGTTATTAGAATTGACTCTTCACTTTTTCAACAAAAAGCAAACCAACTTTACACCTTTTTAGCCGTTATGAAGTAATACAACAAAGTCCTTGTTAGTCGGTAGTTACATCACAAAATTTGATTTAACGTCAGTTTTGATAGTGTTTTTAACCAACGAAAAAAAAGGATAGAAGGATTCAGCTCAGTTTATTTATTTTTGGGTTTTTTTTTGGGTTGGTTAATTTTTTTATTAAAAAGTTTTTCATACCATATTACTGTATAAATAATTATTATTACAACAATGAAAAGTATTATATGCATAATCTATAATACAATATATCTGTATGCACAATTTAATCTAAATACGTTTAGCAGTTAACGTGTAATTGAGGAACAAATACTCCCTAACCACTAAATATTTATCTATTCATTTCCTCCTCACGAACTAACACATTTGTATAATATTATTACGATTAAGCCAGGATAAGCTTTTCTATTTATACATATATTGTACAATCAGCTATGGAAGTCGCTTAGGATATAATATCAATATTTCAATGGTAAAGTATTTCCTTATCTTTGGAAGATAAGATTAATTAAGTCTTGTACTTCACAACTTAAGATTCTCGTTACGAATCGCCACAATGTCTTCTGCTGAAACTGTACCACATTCTATTCTGCCACATTTACAGCTGAACAATAATATACGCATATTTTGGAATAGATATCTAACAATACGTCCACATTTCTGACTTGCACTTACGAGTATAACCAACTAATTGAAATTATTGAAACGCCGTAAGCAATTTTACTGCTATTAAAAGCCAAGTAGTTCAATCGGTTAAAAGATCGGTTTGAATCAATTCTGTAAGATTTCATTACGTAGAAGGATAGGTTAAAAGTAAAGCTTCGTCAACTAAGTTTCTTTGCTCCTAGATCGTAATAATAAATGAGGTCTTTTTACAAATAGCGACTGAAGGCCGGTAGACAAAGTTCATCTCATCAGTTCTGAGCTTGTTAATAGACGAATAGTCTCATAATGTACCTAAACCCTGTGAGAAACGCAAAGCGCTGAATTTTGTTAATGTAAGGGTAAACTAGTTAAGCTCTTTAAAAGGAACAAATTAAAGCAAAACAGTTATACACTATAGCACTTGATAGAAATTCGTTTGTAAATAGTTAAAACCATGTTTAGAGCAATGAACATTTAACCAAAAACCAAAAACTGATTATTGTTTAATAGTGAAGAATTATCCAGACTCCGTCGTTAGGAAGGAGTTGAGTCCAGCCTGTACCACCACTACAGTCTACCCACTACCTACCACTGCCACTGCAGCCTCTCGCGACTGCAGTGAAGATTTTGCAGAAGGCGCATCCTTCTGCAACTAACTATTTTCTCGGAAAGAGGCAGTGGAGCAATCCGAGACGAAGATCTCCACTCGTATGCCTGGACGTCACCTAATTAGGACGTTACCCGAAGGTGGTGCCTGCACTTTTGCGGGTCGGTCCCGGATCCCCTCCTATTTTAGGCGTAATATGGCACTCCGTGTGGTTTTAGTCGGTTCGATTCTGACACACCACCTCACCAAAAACCCAGGTGGTGATGACGAACAAAAAGTGTACTGGGCGAGGTGAGGTAAGGTTCGAACTCGCCACCACTCGAACTCAAGTCAGACGCCTCAACCGTTATGCTATCGTAATTGAGTTGAAAATAAAACAAGCACAAATTACTGTAATAGCATCAATTATTAACAATTGAACAAAACAAATTATCAATATTATCAGGATCTACGGTGGAAACCAAAGTGTCTCGCCTCGACTTAATGGATCAAATGGAGAAACTTTTTCCCTTACAAACTTAATAGAAAAAGCTCTTGAGACTGACTCTGTTTTGTTTCCGGTACAAATTGGATTTTTTTCTTTTATTTGAATGAAATAAGGATGCGGCTTTGGTACTGAAGAAACGGAGACAATTTAACTTAAAAATGAAGTCATTGAATTTCTATTACATCATAAATTTAATACAACAAATTCATATTTTATTATTGGACTGCACTTAATACAAATATTTGTATGCCTGAATATGTCATGTATAATATATATGCATGTATACTTTAATTTAAGGGACATTCAATGTCCTATTAAACACAAATTTATTTCACTAAGCTATCATTATTAGCTTCCGAGATTTTCAGGTATCTTTATGTGACCGGGATCCATTTCTCACGAGAGTATTTACAAAATATATACTTTTTTTTATCGTGTGGAAACCCCCTCGGGGCTGCCAGTGAAGTGGTATGTCAGAATCGAACCGACTAAACCACACGGTGTTCCGTGGTAAATGAGTCTATTGCCAGGGAATTTTACCGGTTGTATGGAGCAAAACGAATCGTTTCTTGATTATAGAAACAGGGCATAAAACGAACGGAGATGGCAAGTGCTAGTAACAAATAATTTCGCTCGCGCTGAATTCCTAACCGCTATCGCGCTACCCATGTCTTGAATTCATCTTAAGCATTACGTTTTTCTAAGAAATTACTCTACATTTTCGAAGACTAAAAACTTTATTGAGGACCTAATTTTTTTAACTACTGAACGAACTGGAATTTTTTTAAATAAAAGTTATACTAAAACCGACAGATTGCTGTGTTGATTTAGGTTAATTTAAGATCTTATTAAGATTATTCTCCACTACTTGCCTTGATCATAGGCAAGTAGTGGAACACCGGGTGGTTTTTAGTCGGTAACCGACAGACCCCTTCGCCTCCCCAAGGCGGAGGTCATCCATGTAGGATCTTCCATCTCGTCAACAACAAAAAAAAGATGCCATATTAACCCCCATTCAATACAAACATTTTTATAGTAGTAAGCCATTAGTGCTTAAGTAAAATATTAGTGTATCTATATTTATGAACGGTCACAAACCTACATACGTAATGGCACAATGAATATACGTATGTGGGTTTATGATCGTTCATTACAGTGTATTAGTTAATAAATCATGTGTTTGTGTGTGTTATTAAAGTATATTATATTAGCAATAAAAGTATAAATAAAAAGTAGATTTTATACTGCCTTTCGACATCTCGGGTTTAGAAAAAGAGGCAGAATCGATTTCTTTGTATGTGTGCGTGTGTGTTTGCATGCGCACAACAATACGCACATGCTTTATTTCCTTCTAATATTCTGTTAAAAGCATTCTTAATCCATTTAATTTGACAGGTTAAAGAAAATTATTCACATTTGAGAAATGTAATCGAACGTAGCGACATCACGACTTATCTTAAATGTATTGAATAAGTGAATCTAGAATTTCAATTTATTTATTTTTTTGCATATAATGTAATTAAAAAGTCATTTATGATCCATTTTTTTAAATTACATAATATTAGAGGTGCTAACTTTCAAACTTTCGCGTTCCTTGATATAATTATGTATTTCCACGGGAATTAACGCGATCACGAAAAGGTATTATATACCTCTGAATAACCTGACGTTTCGACCAGGTTCCACTGGCTGTGGTCACAGGCTGACTCATTCTTGAAAGAAATACATAATTATATTAGACGTGATTATTAGGTAGGTAGTCAAATAGTTTTGTAGGCAATTTCATTATGTAAAAGAACGTATTATATAGGTACTTTAGACAGTACCTTATATAGCTAACAGGAGGGAAATATGCATACAAATGAGTGTCAATGACGAGCGACACGGCCCCCTGAGGTAACATTTGGACCGCAACTGCCACTTTGGCGAAACACGTAGAAGGTTAAGAAACTTAAAAGATCATTTTAGAGCGAGAACGATGTTTTGGTGAAAAACGCCTATTTTTGGCAAAGACATTATCGATAACTGTCTATCCTTATCTATAAAAAGCGGGTAAACGACATATCTGGCAAATTAACTTGGTCACTCACTTGGAACGAAGTGTGAGCGTGTGCGTTGGGAATTTGTGTGTGGGAGTATGTGCATGTATGAGTGTGTGTGCATGTATGAGTGTGTGTGCATGTATAAGTGTGTGCGCATGTATATATGTGTGTTTATACTTGTGTGCTTTTGTGTATTATTATAGTACCTCTAGCAGATTTTACGTTTGGTCATAGTCTAGGTTAAGTAACAATTCATAGACTATTTCCTTCGCACACTTTTCAGTTTTTGGTGTATATTGAACTTTTGTTTAATTAATCATATGAGTAACCGCTCAAGAAAAGGATGTGTGAGAGAAATTGGAACACGGTGAGGTGATTTTCGTCTCTAAGATAGTACAGAGCTATCGAAAAATAATGACGAATGTTGTATCAGAACAGTACACAGAACGAATAGTTGTCGAACTGTGGGAAAGCGAAAGGGAAGGAAGATGTTTTCAGCACTGCTCATTGAGCTCGCTCAGGTTTTAAGAGTGAGGTTTTATAGGTGCCACCCTAAATTATGATGCAATAAATAAACAGAGATAGGCTAAGAACCACATGTAAAATTTTTATTGTTGTAACATCAGCAACCACACGCAGGCTTTTGAAGACGTACATTAGCTTCCGCAAACGTCCAGAAAGCAGTTCGATGTGACCATTGAAGCTCAGATTATGGTGGATAAGAACTCCAAAATACATTATATTTTTGACATTCTGAAAACTAAGTTAGGTGCACGAGGTGTCTGAACAGTACGTTTATTAACCTTTGAACTTTTTATTTAGAATGTGAAATCCCATGTACACTAATTCTCCAGCTACATCGGTATTATTGGCATATTACCACATTCCAATTCCATTCAGTTGCTGCCTCACAGGATAGTTTCGATCATCACGGATGAGGAGGTTACAGGTCTCTTCGTAACCGGATGGTCAGCTGGTCTTACGCTGACGTGTTTTGTAAGAGTATATATGATGATTTTGTAATAAAGTATACGCAATATTAAATAAAAATTATTTTATTATACGGAGCGATCCAACTTGGTACGTACAGCCTACTATATTTTTTGGAGTGTGATAGCAAGTTGCTACATCACAATATTTCATCCGTTTTTAATGGCAAGGAAAAGGACCACATAGAAAATCGGCAACAGAAGTTTACCTTCAAATACTACTATAATAAGCTCTCAGCTTACCAGGGACGGTGAGCCCGCTGCTCATTATTCAAAAAATAAAGATATTTCAAGGCGTCAAAAAATTACTTTTTAATTAATCCCTAAATTGGTGTTCTTCATGTATCTCTGATAAGTAGTGAGAACAATGGACTAGTCTCGAATTTGTTTGGAGCTGTGAACTAAATTTCTAACAATTGTGCCAAACTTAGGTAACAAGTCTTCTGTCAGTGGCTGGTGGTGGTGGTTTTATTATCTTCGCCTCCAACAAAATCAGGTGGTGCTAGTAACATGATAGTATTTGAATGCTTGGTTTTCGGACGTTTCATGGTCAAACATCTACAGCAGTTATACATTCGTAAATTGTTATTACACCAATAGGAGTCCGTCGGAGCGTATTTATCCCGTCCGGAGACTGATCAACGTTATTTCCAAATTATGATTTGAATTAGGCATCTTTTTAACAAAAAAAATATGTTAGACCATGACAGCATAAAAAACTCAAAATCCATCGAGCAAAAGCCAGTTAATCATAAAAGTAAATAACAAGTAACCCCTTGATCCCTAGTCATATCAGCAAAATAATCCGTAATACAATCAAGGCAAGATGGACCTCTGACGTAATGGACCTCTATATTCAGCTAATAATCTTACACAGGCCTATGAAAGCTTATTACAGTTAATAACCTACTTTTATTTCGCCATAATAGCGTTAATCGAGGCTATTTACTCTGGTTCTCAAAGATTTAATCCCTGCTCACGTAAAGTTTAAAGTTTTAATAGGATTTCTTTAAACTTTACTTATACCGAGTAACCGAGTAGGTTAGCACATTACAAAGTTAAGTAATGCTAGCCAGGTCAGTCTACGATGGGTGACCATTCTTAACACATTGAGACCCCTCCGAGCCTCGGAGAGCACGTTTAACCGTCGATCCCGGGTGTCATACAAACATCTGTGGCATTCGTTACGGGTAGTTGGAGCCCTAAAAAGTCCGACAACCTGTCTAACTACAGAACTTTGATATCGCCTAGTACAAGTACTAGGTTGTGGAGGTCTGATGGTATCGTAGTTAGACTGTAAGCCGGCCTCAACTTAGTTGGGAAAAGACGCGGAGGATGGTGATTTAAACTTTACTTATGTAACATAAGTACAGTTTTAGAGAATATAAATACATATTTCAATAGCTAATAAACTACTGAAATCCAATCTGACTTCACCGTGCAAGTTACTTTAATCTTTATCTGCTTGGACCAGTACCAGATTTAGCTTCACGGTTTTTTTGCAGTGGACACGAACTTGCGTTTAGCTGCTTGCGCGGCTAAAAAGAAGTAGGTACTACAGTAATTGTGGCGATGAACGCAAATGGATGGACTCGTACTTCTCGTACTCATATCCCGTCTAATGTTCGGTGATCTATTTGGTAAAACTTATATTTTGAAATGAAAACCGTCACGCTCAGATACATAATTATGTACAGTGTGTGTGTGTGTGTGTGTATATGGTTAGGTTGTCACTTCTGACGTGCAGTCCGACGACTGAGAGTTTTTTGAAGTGAAATCTTCTTTAGGCACGTTGGGCACTTTTGGTATGGGGAAAAAGCATTCAATTCGCGTGACGTGTTCACGCTCAGATGACATATGTACAGATGTGTGTGTGTAAATGTATGTGTCTTCACTTCTGACGTACAGCCCTACGACTGACAGTTTTTTTTGTGATTATTCCTCAAGAAACTGCTCTGAGTACAATCTTGTAGAATTACAGCTCCATCCAAATTCAGATCCATCTGTTTGTATTAACAATACTTTCGTAGCCAATAAACTTGATATAATGGTGATATCATTCTCCATAACGAGAATCGCAAAAGACAAACAAGAACTTGGTTCAGTGGATTTATGCAGCCATATTTTTGAGGGCCAGATACGACAGCAGAAGAATTTAAATTTCATATTCATTAACTTTTCAGCCTGGCGATGGCGGACATAGACGTGAGGATGGACAGAGACCAGAGGGTATGTAGGTACATCAAAAGTATCCCATCCCATATTGGTGAACGGATCACACCATTGAGCCATATTCATAGCACAGTAATCTTCAGTTAGGGGAAGCATTACAGGGTGAGCATAAATAAGAACTGCTACTTTCTTGGCAGAAAGGCTTATTATAGCCAGTTTCAGAGCATTTAAAACATTGTTCCACGACGCCTATTACTATTGTATAAATATTTTGGCTTGCCGAGTGTAAATTGTTTTATGTTGAGTTAAAAAAATGATGTAAAGTTAATTAAGATCTTTTACCTGATTCTATTTTCCTTTGCTGTAAATGAAAGGTTACAAAAATGGGTAAAATATGTTGGTAAAAATAATTGTATGTTTTGAAAACATCTTTCCTTTTTTTGGTTTTAATAAAGTTGGCATTGTATATAAGCATTGTGTGCTGTTTTAGTACGTGTAAGGAAATTTGTGAACCGTTAACATACTAATTATTTTTTAGATTACCATCTTTACACACTATATAAGAAAAAAAAAATTAACTGGTGTGCTGATCTCATGCAGAAAATGTTTGAGGAACAGTGGCTGAACGCAGGCGTGTTCGACACATTTCATGAAATGGACACAGATGCTTACCACCATTATTCTGAACATTCAACCCTTTCTGGGTATTCCAGCAGAATCGTCCGGCAAAATTACGATTTTCATTGCGTATAATTTAAGACAATTCGAGGTGAATGAATTCTCGACAATAGCGTTTATTATGAGTATTTCAAACTGTGGTTCTTCAAAGCGAAATTAATTTCGTGTTGAATGATGACAACATTAATTTTAGATTAAAAGGGGATTACCCATTCTCTTTAGTGTGTTGGGCCCAGAATGGAAAGCGAAATTAGTACAGTAGTTGTGTTTTAAAATTTTAAGTATCTCAGAAACCAAAAACTATGTAAAAAATCGGTTGTCTGTAAAGTCGGTTTATTGATGATAGTTGAACGTGACAACGTCATAGGGATGCCTCAGAGCGAGATAACGCCGCATGAGTCATGTTTTTTCGTGCGTGCACCTGGCTCCATCGAATTATAAGACGTTGACACGTCAAAAATACCGCCATTGTTTTACAAAGAGAAAAAAGATGTATGGGTATATATGTTATGTTTTAATAATGCTTTAAGACAGTAACTAAGTTCTTATGTAGTCGAGATAATTTTTTATTCCGCAACGAAATATTACGGTCGTTAGTGGGCTCTGTCAGTATCCAGTGGGCATACTTGTGTATGGCGCATACTTTTATTTAAAGACAAGATTAGTATTGAAACTATGAATCCCACTTATCCCACTAACCCCACTAATAATATAAATGTGAAAGTTTGGATGAATGGATGGATAGATGTTTGTTACTGTATATAGCTGGAGACCTCGATTAACATATAGGCTACTTTTTATCCCGATATTCCCACGGGGTCGGGACTTACGCAGGTGAAACCGCGGGGCGCTGCTAGTTAGTCATATAACTACAGTGAGAATCGACTTATCCGTATACACGTCAAAAAGAAAAGCCTAAAAGAAATCTGGCAATATTTTACTTCCAAATTAGAAATTAGTATCACACAAATTATCATTTTAAAATAACGTGTGTAAGTAACAGCCTGCCGAATCTTGAAATAGTAGATTCAGACCATCGTTCTGAGTGGAAAATCATTGGAATTTTCTATCAGAAAATTCATATATATATTTTTTTTTTTATTAAAAGTGATATCACAATGAGTGAACAGAACATTTTACTGAAATCAATAAATACCCCATACGGCCAAAAACTGCAATGTAATCAATTAAACAAAATTTATGAAATCAGTTACCTCGACGGCGCCGAACGTTTAATTAAGGTCATTCACCGTACCGCAGAAAAATGATACCTAAGAAAACATTGTGGTCTTTACACTGCGTAGCGCAAAATGAAACTAATCACTGTACTCGTAAAGCCTTAATCTCGCTAATTTATTATTAGACTCTACTACCTACTACTCAAACAGTACCTAGAGTAAATATGTCAGAACAGATTCTGGTCTAATTATTTAACACTTCAATTTATTATTTAGTTTAATGACCTTATTATCAGTTACCATCTAAACGATGTACTGATTAATTATTAAACTACCAAACCAACATCTATCCACGCTAAATTCGACTTTCAGTCGATAGAAACATGGTGGTATTTGGCACACAGCTAGCGAAAGAAGAGAAAGAATAAGACTTATCTTAAACAAAGAAATATTTAAAAATAAAAAAAATCTTTGTTCTTAAATTCAGTACGTATGTACATTTGAAAAAGCTCTTACTTTGCTGTCGATTACGAAGAATTTTCTTTACAAAAAAACATTTTTATTTTGTACTCGAAAATTTTAAACAATTTCGTAATATTTGCATTTTAAGCCAGTTCTTAAAATATATAGGTTCTTAGCTTTCCTTTTTCAAATTGCCTTTTCCAAAAACCTTTTAGCAGAAATATACTCTGAAACTAATTTGACAAAATATTTACTAAGGTGCCTGTTCTCACAGTTTCTCTAGTAACAAAAATGTTTTGTCCAGCTTTAAAATACTTAATAAGCATAGGTATAGTTACGTTTTTAGCGCACGCCTTTATTTACTTTTTGATATTGTATGAATTTACTTTCCCTAATATATGAATATATGTTGAAATTTACTGGCTTGTTGCCCTAGTGGTTAGTGACCCTGACTGCTATGCTACAGGTCGTGGGTTCGATTACCACCTGAGTCTAGGTGTTCTTTATGTCCGTCGTTTGTATGTTTGTAAAGTCCCCCGTGACACAGGAGATTCCTAATGCGGGAGTTGTCTTTAAAAAGAAAAATTAAAATAAGCCCTGATCTTATTTATATATATCCTAGGCCAATCCTTTACTATATTAGGGGTAAGTGGACATTGAGATTTGCCTGGGCAGAACACGATAAGTCTGCATTTCATGATTTGGCCGATTATTTACTAAAGTGAGGCAGATGAATGATAAGAAATCTATATGTTGATTTACCCATTTAGTCACTTTGCCAATTTCATATTTGCTGGGCGCATCATAAATAAGTTCCGTTTCCCGACGCCGGTGACGCTGTTTGCACTCTGTCAGCTGTATATTTACGTGGGAGAAAGAAGTCGGTTTCACAAGAAATCAAAAACTGTGATAATAAAAGCAATTACAGTTGGTTGTACAGTAAACAGTGATTTCCAACTGGATTAGCATCAGTTACAAGATTATTATGCGAGTCACGCCAATTTAACGTAAAATGTCAAAGAATCATTGACTTTTGACCGGAATGTACAGGTTAGTTAATGTTAATAAACAAATGCACCTAAACTTAACGTCTCCTACTAATTATAACTACTTTTTGACATTTTAATAGAATAGAATAATCTTTATTGTACACCAGTACATAATGCTTAAAGTTAGTTTATAATATTGATATGTACAGAGGGCGGCCTTATCGCTAAAAGCAATTTCTTCCAGGCAACCTTGGGATAGAAAAATAATGACCACTTTAATATTACGAAACCAATTTAATGTTATGTGGCAATAGATTTGTAACAAAATGTTTTATTTTTTGTATCGAGCAAATAGAAAACTAGAGTGTGTATGCAGTGGGATTCTATTACTGGAGCTCCTAAGAAATATACTTAATTCAAAATAATATTCTCTAGCACTTTGGTCACTCTTACTCTATTTATCCAAACGTTGAAAAGTACAACTTTATTATGAACATTTCATATCCTTTGTGAGTACTCTGATCACCCTACAAAATCGATTTGCTCAAGCATGACTGGGCAAATCGTCATACGTTAAGCTTTGAACGATATAGCAGGTATGCCGGCAAATCAAGAAATGTAGGCGTATCCTCATGTACCCTGGCAGATCTCGATCAGCCCAATTTAACGATTAGCCTACGATATAAATATCATTTTCGTACGAGTACGAGTTTTGAAAAAGCTTTCTTTGGTGAGAGATGAGAAACAAAAGAAAGTGTAGCAGTTATTATTGAGCTCGATTTCTGAAGTACACACAAAGTCCCATTGCACCATAACTATATAAACTGGAAACTGGAAACTAATAAAAAAGTTGGTAGTTAAATATAGGTAGATTAAATTTTATCTGCCCTAAAATTAATAACTAGAAACATTTATTTTTCAAAATGTTGTAAAATACAAAAGTTTAGTATGCCTAAAATACCAACTCATTATAAATGTCGCTAGTATATTTACTCTTAATATTTATTTACTTCTAAAACAAATATACTAAAATTTAAATTCCTTCACGCTTTTTTGTGTAATTTTATTCTTTTTACACCCCCAGCTTCTGTTTTTTTTCACACATACTTTTCATCAACGACTAGGTATCGTATCGTTTGGTACCAAATTCGTTAAACAATAGTATTTTATAAATAATTTGCTGCTAATTATTTTTGCCGTTTTGGAATTTTCTAACAAATCTTTGTCTACCTTTCTTCGTTTTTCTTGTGCTAAAATTTACTGGAGTTTTTGTATTTTCTGTAGTTACTAGTTCAATATTCTCTTTCATTGTAGAATATTCTGGATGCTTATCTGATATTGAATCAAAATTAAAGTTCCCAACCATTCGCCTCATTATTTCCAAACTTGTATTATTTTGAAGTTCAATCCTCTTAGAGATCGATGCAATCATTTTACTAACATTGTTTGTACTATTTATCCTATCAGTTTCAAGGTATTTGTTTTTATCAATATTTTCATTTGTTAAATTCATTGATATGATATTAGTGGTGTCATTGATTAGGGTTTGTTCGGTTATCGCTGTTTTTGTCACTATGTTTTCTGTGGCTGCAGTTTCTGTGGTGACTACAATTTTTTCAGTTGTACTCGTAATCGTTTCTTTTATGACCTTTTTATTATTTTGCGGAATAACCTTTGATGTTTCATTAAGTTTAAAACTGCTTTCAATCAAACTATCTATTAATTTTTCCAAAGAGTAGGAGTCGTTCTCAAATTCACTTTTGCCTGCTGTAAGATCTGCGTTTATATCAATTCCATTTGTATTATTATTTGTAACATTAATCAATTCTCTCTTGAAATACTTCGGTGGATAATTTGGAACTTCTTTTTCAGAATATGTGGTCATAAAAAAATTTGAGTTATCATTTCCTTGGTTTTCTGGAGACACTCGCGGTCGGCTCAAACGATTTGAATTTATTTTATTCATTGGCCATCTTGTTTTAGAAATGTCCACGTTGTCTTTCTTCAGAACATCTGACTTCATGTTTTTCACTTGTTCACCTAGGTTGTACTTCAATTCCACTTTTGGCATTTTCTTGTATTTAAATAGAATCTTGTACCTGTCTTTAAATGGGTCTGGGCGAAGGTTCATTGGCATAACGTTGGTTTGTTTCGACACACCTAAAATAATTATAAATAACTAATTAGGTTAATTGGTTGAAGATTCAAACGTCCAACCGAGAATTCGTGATACAAATAATCGTCAAACGGCTATTGATATTAACGTTCTATACGAAGCAGATGCTTCTGATAGCTACAATTTCCTAGCTTATGTTAGCGATCGAATTGCAATCGGTCGGGCACAATCCCAAACTTCGGAACTATAAAAGAGTATATCTTCAAAACGTGCTATCTGACTCGGGAATTGAACCCAAGACCTTAACATAGCATCTACACAGCGCAAATATCCTGTCTAACTTGATAAACTTAAAATAATAATAAAATTATGTATATATACTTCATCCCACTAATATTATAAATGTGAAAGTTTGGATGGATGGATGGATGAATGTTTGTTACTCTTTCCCGCCAAAACTACTGAACCCAATCGGTTCAGTAGTTTTGGCTGAAACTTGGTATGTAGTTAGCTGCAGACCTGGATTAACATACAGGCTACTTTTTATCCCGAAATTCTTACAGGATCGGGAATTACGCGGGTGAAACCGCGGGGCGCTGCTAGTGTATATATAAATTCGAAAGTAACTCTGTCTAATTGTCTGTTGCCATTTCACACCATAAATACTCAACTGATCATCGTTAAATTTTGCATACACATTTACAGAGGTACAGACAAGGAGATAGGGTATTTTTCATCCAGAAAAAAAGTGCTGTTCCCAAGCATAGAAAAATAACATTATCGCGAGCGAATTCGCGGGCAAAAGTTATATGTACATATACATTTAACTACTATGTATATTGTACACTGTTCTAGTTAGAATCAATACCGCAGCGCTTGATAAGGTTTCTATCATCATTAACTTTAAATTATCTACTGTATAAAACAAACAACACAAAAAGATTGTTGTACCTACCTAAGTCAGGAGCCGCCTTATTTTCATCCAAGTAATTTTTATTCAGAAGATCATGCATGAAGTCATTTTTTTCCTCTAAAAAAAATATAGGCTTCGTGTTTTCACTAAAACGCTTTACTGGTAGCGATGTTTCGGCTTTTTTACTCGACTCGTCTCTTTTCAAGCACCCATTAGGATAGCAATAGGTTGGCTGGTCAGGACACATTTGAACGCAAACACACACTGGTGGTGTGGTGTGCAACTCGTTGAATATGATGTTAAAGAAATGCTCTACTAAGGCAGCCT
The DNA here is from genome assembly GCA_949752705.1 of Callimorpha dominula. NCBI lineage: Eukaryota > Metazoa > Arthropoda > Insecta > Lepidoptera > Erebidae > Callimorpha > Callimorpha dominula. The sequence goes on from OX456991.1 coordinate 3,552,230, forward strand.
TGCTTGAATTGTCACATGTAGGTTTCCCCGGTCTGCGATTGTTGGATGACCCGACTGTTATAAATTGACTGCTGATATCTGAAAAAAAAACTTTAAAACATGAGGAAGACGTACACATTATTGTGTTTGTACCTGGAACTTTTTAGTGTTTTATTATTTTAATAATGGTATTTAAAGTACACATAGCTGTCAAACTGTTTTCTACTTTATATAGACCTTTTTTTTTTTTCATGTGGAAACCCCCACGGGTCACCACCTCACCATGGCTATCGGTGAAGTGGTATGTAGGAATCGAACCGACTAAAACCACACGGTGTTCCGTCACAAGTGAGTCTTTCGCAAGGGACTCGGGTATACCCTAAGAAAGAAGTCCCCGAGAACCGAGGCAGCCTTTGGCCGCCCTCAAGCAGAAGGCAGCCACACCATTGGTAGCGAAGGGCCTTGCCCTCCTTCCGATTCAGAGAGGCATACGCGGAACACGTCGCGCCACCGTCTCAGGCCTGCTTCTGCTAGGGTAACGGGCAGCCTCACCCGTTACCCCCAGGCCAGCGCTCATGACTTTAAATAGACCTGGTAACATTACATAATCTAAAAAATCGTTAATGTTGGGAAGTCTCAGGCTGCCCTGCTAAAAAAATAAATAAAAAACGAATAACGCCAAACAGCCGCCGCCATATTGATTTATTTTAAATATAATTTTTTGGAAATATATAACTAGTGTCACTCGGAATGATGTAAGGATTCTAACGATGCCACATGCAACCAAACCTGTTCAGGCGTTTAAAAATTATGGTGGAATAAACAAACTCACATACATACATACACATGAACAATGAAAACATTACACTCCTTTTTGGGCAGTCGTGTAAAAACAGTGTATATTAATAAAACATGGGTAAAAAAAATGTTACAATTCGAATTTCCGTTATATTCTAATGATAATGCAAATTTTCAAAGGGTATGTATAAGTGGATATTTATAACTAAATATGTTATGTGGATGTAACATAAAACAAAATTCAAGAACGGATGTAAAACATATAGAAGACTAAAATGGAGGTGGACGGGACACATGCTAAGAGAGAAGAAGGAAAAATGGACCAGGTCTGTCACAGAATGGTATCCTAGAGGCAGTACCAGAAGCAGGGGCAGGCATGTCAAGCGATGGAAAGATGACCTCATGAAAGTAGCTGGACAATGTTGGACCCGAGTTTCAAAAGACAGAACAGAATGGAAAAATTTAGAGGAGGCGTTTGTCGAAAGACAAGCTGTTACTATAGACCAACCGAATGCCGATAGTATATAAAAGTAACTAGTAGATTATTAATTTGGAATTAAGGAAATTTAAACCTGTTTGTCCCTGTGTATATAATTTATAATGATTTACTCATTAAAAATAATCACGGTTTAGTAATATTTTCCTATCCATTTCAAAAGGTTAACAAAAATAAAAATGTAACATAATATATATTTACTTACAGTTTATAAGGCTGATGAAAAAAACCATTCGGGATAAAATTCTCATTGTAGCACTTTTGTCCACAAAGTTTCCAAGTAAACTAACGAAGACGTATCTGATCGCTGTGGGAACCACCAGCCCAAATACCCGGAGCTGAGTTAACAAACACTCGTATCCTGTTACGAGTGAAGCATTCAGTCACAAATTTTGTTGTCATTTGTGATAATGTTTCGTAAATTCATAAGTATAAATAGATAATACACTAGGTGTTGCTTATACAAGATCTTGGGAATCTACCGAGAAGAAACAAATAATGGTACTAAAAATATTGTTCTTCTTGTACTGCCCAAGGTGGCAAAAGTCACTATATAGATTGTTAGTTAGTAAGAGCGTATCACTACATATGTCTGCCTGTCTGTTCGCGATAAACTGAAAAACTACTGAATGGATTTTCATGCGGTTTTCACTAATAGACAGAGTGATTCATGAGGAAAGTTTAAGTGTATAATTTGTTAAGGTTTTATGCAAATTGGTTGAAATATGATGATGACTGTTGAAGATGTCTCTGCTAACCGTGCGAAGCCGGGTCGGGTTGCTAGTCATTTATAATTAGTTAGCAACCCGTCCTGGCTTCGCTCTATCTATTGATGAAAGCCGAAATAATATGTAGTAATTGTAGTCTAGTAAAATTTAAAATTATCTCTTTAATAAGAAATTTAATAACAAATTAAAAAATAGTTGAACTCCAGGTTTAATCATCAGACCATTGTTAAAGAGCCCAATCCGTTGGCTTCGTTAAGACGAATCATATGAACTCACACTCGAAGATTTAGTCACTAAAGAGTTCCACTATCCACCTCAACTCCATCGTCAGATCAGCTCCAAGGTGACAAATTATAGTATCTACGTATAGGTACATGTGTATGTATATGTATGTATGTATATATATATATATATATATATATATATATATATATATGTATGTGTATGTATGTGTAGATACTTCACGTATTCCTATTCACCCCATTCTTACCTCTCAGATAATATCATTCGCTTTACCTAGATACTATATCTATTATTTCATTGCTCCCGTCCTAAATATTTTTTGTACGCCACCAGCTACCGATTACTTTCCTCTGTTGTTTCCATACAAAGGTTGTCTGGAAGACATCGCTATTAGCGATAAGACCGCCCATTGTACTTGCCGCTTAGTATAAACTAACTAACTATGTTTAATTTCTGTTCAACTGTGGTGTACAATAGAGAATGTTCTATCTATCTATCTACATACCAAGTTTCATGTCGATTCGACAATTACAAGTAGGTTCAAATTGATTTCCAAAAGGCACAGCAGACCTTGTATATTATAGCACAGTCATTTTCATAAATATTTACTACTAGCAGCGACCCGCGGTTTCACCCGCGTAAGTCCCGATCTGTTTGAATATCTTGATAAAAAGTAGCCTATATGTTTATCCAGGTCTCTGTCTATCTACATACCAAGTTTCATCGCAATCGGTCTAGTAGTTTTGGAGTAAAAGAGTAACAAACGTCCTTACATACATACATCCTCACAAACTTTCACGTTTATAATATTAGTAGGATATTATAATTATCTGCAGAAAAGAAAATACCAACATGTTTGGAAATTACCAAAAATATAAAAACTATTTATATATACGTTCAAATATTTAAAGATTATAATAACAATAAAAGCTATAATAATAATAACTTGTCTGATCCCGAACTAGGTCGAGCCTGTACCAAGGTAACCAGACTGCTAATAAATAAACTTAAATATTTCTAAATACATACATGTTATAAATCAGACAAGTTATTATTATAGAATCATTTGTCCTGGGTGGGAAACGAACCCACGACCTCTGGCTCAGCTGTCAGGATCACTAACCGCTGTACTAACAGGCCAGTTAAAACTTATCATCGAAATGCTCATCATCTATGCCACAATGGCTTTTTTGTACTAGAAAGGTGTGCGTTCGCGCAGCGGAATGTTGTTGAATTTAAAGATTTTAATGATGCAGATATTTAGTGTATGACGTCGTGTAATTGTGTATGGTAAAAAAAAATTGTGCATGCAGCCATTGGGGAGAAATTCGCTAAAAACTGATTCCGCTGGGCGAACATGGTCCTGGCGGAACTTGTTTTAGTCCATGGACTTAGAAGAAAAAAAATGTGTCCAAAAATTTGTGTGTATTTGTGTGTAATTGTGTATGTATGAATAAAATTAGTGCATGCATAAACTTCGGAGAAATTCAAGTTTCCGCTACGCGAACGTTTGGCCATTAGCTAGTTTTCATATAAAGCGCTTATATAGAGAGCTGTAGATTTTTACATACGTTGTTTTGAATTTGTTTATTTTTGTTTAAAAAACAGATTTAGAAAAAATCGTAGGGTTTCAAAGATAAAAATATAAACGTAAAATACGCTTATTAGATCTTAGTTCGTAAAGTATGCACTTTGCGGTCTAGATTTTCACGTTTATACAAACCTTGTAAGAGTGTCTGCAACATATTGCCAAGTATCAATGATGTTCCGTTAGTAATTAAAGAGTTATAGGACAATTTACCATGAATAGACCACTGTTTACGAAGCAGTCAAATATCACGACGTTCTAAAGGAATTGCATAGTAAAATGTATTCCAATAATTAGTGTATTAATTCAACTACTCACATGCAAAATTTCATCTCATTAAATTCAGTAATTTAAGAGAAACAATTAAAATACTGACAAAGCATCGAAAACCTACATAACCCGACCAAGTTCGGATGGCTACAAAAAAACGGCCGTGCCATATATCTAAGTAACGTTCTTAACCTTCCAGTATAGTATTGTGGAGGAACGGGTGGTATGTCCCTCCAACACAAAGAGAGGATCCTCCGACCAGGCGAAGTGATCATGCCTGGCGGGCCGCGGCCCAACGGTTGATGTTGGGAAGTTGTATATATACTAATCGGCGCGAGAACTCTCATAGCGCTATTCAGGATTAGTAGGTTGTAGATGTTTCTTGTTGCTGTATGTGGAAGTCGCCACAGTATTTATTAATATGGTACAGTTGCGTACACAAGCGCTAGGAAAAAATAAAATTGTTTTTTTGTTTAATGAAAAATATTTTTTTAATAATAACGCCACTATCTACGATAAAAATAAATCTTCAATTATTAAGTACTTCTCTAATTAAACATCCGTGTGCAAAAATATTTTTAATTACATGTAATAATTATGTATTTATTATTTATTTCTCGCCACCTGTTACGTAGAAACCCAAAACTTGGCGAAATATTCGTGTTACAGAAATATCACACCTCTGCCTACCCCGTCTGGGACAACAGCCGTGAGCATATAAATGAATGAATCAAAATACAGAAAATAACCTCAAAATTTCTAACCCTCTTAGGGACTAGTCATGACAATCCCTGGGGCGCGCGCCCCAGTAACGGCAGAACTTGGCATACAACTCATGTGCGCGCACAGGCGCGTGTATTTTGTCATGATTAGTCTCTTGTTCATAAAAATTTAACGTTAACAAACGCTTGCTAAACATACTCTGTCATTGGTTAGAGACAGCAATGGACTTAAAATGCATACATACATAAGTCACTACCAGTACAACGGTAATATCTTATACTGACGCAAGTCTCAAGCACATACTTAACTAAAGTACCTAGGTACGTAAATAGTACTTACTGTCACAGTCAAATACATTTTAAAAAGCAGGTGTAGAAAAATAAATGACCTATAAATTATATCGAAATAACAGTTGTGTTATCACCTGTACCAATTCAATACCGATATTATACTGTAAATTTTAGAATGTTTCCTAAATATATTGCACGGACGCTTTTTTGTAGCCATCCGAACTTGGTCGGGTTATGTAGGTTTTCGATGCTTTGTCAGTATTTTAATTGTTTCTCTTTAATTATTGAATTTAATGAAATGAAATTTTGCATGTGAGTAGTTGAATTTATACACTAATTATTGAAATACATTTTACTATGCAATTCCTTTAGAACGTCGTGATATTTGACTGCTTTGTAAACAGTGGTCTATTCATGGTAAATTGTCCTATAACTCTTTAATTACTAATGGAACATCATTGATACTTGGCAACATGTTGCAGACACTCTTACAAGGTTTGTATAAACGTGAAAATCTAGACCCCAAAGTGCATACTTTACGAACTAAGATCTAATAAGCGTATTTTACGTTTATATTTTTATCTTTGAAACCCTACGATTTTTTCTAAATCTGTTTTTAAACAAATATAAACAAATTCAAAACAACGTATGTAAAAATCTACAGCTCTCTATATAAGCGCTTTATATGAAAACTAGCTAATGGCCAAACGTTCGCGTAGCGGAAACTTGAATTTCTCCGAAGTTTATGCATGCACTAATTTTATTCATACATACATAATTACACACAAATACACACAAATTTTTGGACACATTTTTTTTCTTCTAAGTCCATGGATTAAAAAAAGTTCCGCCAGGACAACGTTCGACCAGCGGAATCAGTTTTAGCGAATTTCTCCACAATGGCTGCATGCACAATTTTTTTTTTACCATACACAATTACATGACGTCATACACTAAATATCTGCATAATTAAAATCTTTAAATTCAACAACATTCCGCTGCGCGAACGCACACACTAGAAAGGCACTATGCACTATGAATATAGTTAAGGGACTATGCAGACAACTAGCAGAATCAACTTGTCCATAGCTTGACATAGAATAGAATAGAATAAACTTTATTGTACACCAGTAAGTATTGCTTAAAGTAAGATTACAAAATGTATATGTACAAATGGCAGCCTTATCGCTAAAAAGGCCACCTTGGGATGGAAAAGAAATTATCAGAAATATAATAATCTAATGATAGGTTTTAATGTGGGAATCCATACATGTTAGGCCTAAAACTAGTACATGAACCTATAAACATACACAGTATAATTAGATAGGTAATACAGGGAAACAAGTGTAATCACTCTGTAACATTCAATATATTCATAAATAATACATATATATTTCTAGATTAATAAGATTATATCCGATAAATGCAGCAAATGACAAAAAGGAGAAATTAAGAAGCCAAGTAATTTTCTTTGACCATTTTCTTGAATGTGGTCAGTGATTGTGCACGTCTAATAGGTAAAGGCAATGCATTCCATAACCGGACAGCCTGTACACTAAAAAATTTGTCATAAAACCTGGTAGAATGGTTAGGTACTGCCAATTCCAGTGATTCCGACGATCTCAAGGATCTTGTGTGAGTGTCATTCAGGAACGCAAAACGTTCCTTTAGATAAGTTGGAGTACAGGGATTAAACAGAATATGAGTATTCCGTCATATAATTTATTATATAATTTATTGTTGTAGTAATATGCTTTGTATGTGTATTCATTACATGTATATTTTTACAAGTAAGTAAGTTTATAATGTGAGTATACCATTTAAATACCACTAATTGTTTTTAAACTTTCGCGACTTTGATACATCTAAATATTATCGCGATTAAGTACCGAGTTACAAATCTGACAAATATCACTAAATTGATGATATTATTTTTTATGTTTTCAACTTCTAATTCCTGTTTTCTCTACATCACCCGAAGATTGACTAGCAGGGAATGCCTAAAGCTTAAATAAATGAATAAAATAGGTACATGTATTATAAATGAAATTACAAATATACTCATATAGTTTTTGTCGGCTCCAGTTCCAATAATGTCACTCACTTCTAGGAATGAACTCAATATCTACATTCGTAATCCTCACTTGATTTTGCTCCTTCTTATATTTTATACCTCCCCTACGTACATGAGTTATCAAAGTATAATGTCTCAAAAAATGCATCAATCCACTTAAAATTTGGACGCGAGCATATCTTGCTCCAATACAGTATCTATTACCTTTCCCAAAAGGGATATAAGTCATTTCGTTGATTTCTTCTGGCCTCGAGAACCTATCGGGATCAAAAACTTCAGGGTTAGGATAATACTTCGGATCGTGATGAAGTTCAAAAATAGGTGTTAATATTTTCACTCCTTTCTCAACCGGTATATTGCCTACAGGAAGGACAGTGTCCTTCATACATTGTCTTGATAAAAATCCTATTGGAGTGTGAAGCCTAAGACATTCTTTGAACACTTTGTACAAAAAATCGACTTCACCAATAGCATCATAAGTTAATTTCTCATCAAACTTCTCAAAAATTGCATCTATTTCTGTGTGTACTTTTTCTAGGATATCGAGATGTCTTCCTAGTTCCATCATTGTGGCGAACATTGCCGCTGAGGAAGGTTCAATACCAGCCAAGAAGAAAATAAATGCTTGTCCAGCTAAAACCTCATCAGTCACATCTAGACTAAAACCTGACGCGGGGTCCCTAATTGTACCATTCTTCTTTAAATCCACACATAAATCAACAAAATCATGTCTCTGAATACCTTCCATTTCACGTTGTGTAGTTACTTGTTTTATGGTTTCAACGAAAAATTTTTCATGCTGTCCTAATAACTTTAATCCTAAACCCTTATAAAGCACATCACTTATGCCTCCAATTGAAAACTTTAAATTAAAAAGTGGTGTTGGTGATAAGGCTGCTCGAACTTTTTTTCGAAGTGGAGAATCAAAAGTTGACTTCGTACCAATTCCAAACACGGCAGCAGAAACAGCGGCAGAGCAGAAATAACTCACTACATCAAAAGTATCCGCTTTTAATTTATCTGGATTTTGTTTTAAGAACTCCACGAAGTCCTGTGCACTTTTATCTAAAATGTAGTACATTTTTTTAAGTTTAGCAGCGGTAAAAAGCGGCGTCATTTTCTGTCTTAACAGTTTCCATTTTGGTCCATTTAACCACAGTATATTATTTGCCAATATATCATCTTCTGTAATAGGGATTCCTCTATGATAAAAAGAGTGGAAATCTACTTGTGAAATATGTTGCATGTTAATAGGATCCTTTACGTACAAAGTCTGGTCAAAGAAAGACCCGAGTCCCACAGCAGGAGCGTTGTCATGATGATGGTAAATATCTTTTAAAATTTCAAAAAACGATCTGCTCTCTGTTATAAACTGCCAGTAAGGACCCCCAAATTTGTTGTTCTCATGGAAAGCTACGCCACGTTTCTTCCAGTAGTTCTCGTTGTATTTTCCTCTGTAGTAAGCAAATAACAAAATAAGTATGATACAGACACATACCAATATCACTAACATTTTTTGAGGTTCTTCACTAGCTCGAGTTCAAATGCGGACTGATAAGATAGTTAATTACATATATGTATAAACAGTTCAATCTATTTGGTGTTATTATAAGGGCCGAGGTAATTGGGAAGATTCGTAAAAAGTATGCTATACAAATCTACATTAAACATAATTGTTGATGTTTTTAAACAAATTTAAAAATATCAACAATAAATTGTGATAAGACGGACTATTGAATTAACTTAATAGGTTAACTTCGTGGCAAATTAATATGAGATACTAACTGTCATAAAGGTCAGAAGTATCTCTATTTATAATTAAAGATAAAAAATAAATTTGTAGTTATCTCACAATTGGGAATATTCCTATGTTCAAAATAAATTGCATCGCTTGCGTCAAGCAACGGAACACCTACTCCTACTTTGTCGTGTTTGTTAAATAATTTATCATTTTCAAGAAGTAAAACTTACCAATGACTACCTTACAGATGACTGAGTGAAAGTAGACCAATCATTTTTATAACTTTAAGCTACTAGTAACTTCATGAATAAAACGCTGCCGGTTTCATTGATGGTAAATAATGATTGGTCAAAAAGAAACAAGCAATAACAATTTGGCCGATCCACGAATCAATCTCTGAAGCTCACGGAACACACGAAGCAATATTTTCCAGTAATACATATATTTAGTTTAGGTTAGTAGTTAGGTAGGTTTAGTTTTTAACACAACCACGTTCACTGAATCTTCGTAATTTAATTAGAATGATGGCTACTTAACCCTGCAACCTTGAAGGATACCAATAACCTATGGTTTAAGTGAGTGTCTGAATATATGAGACTACATTGTGGTGGGTGCGGGATATAATATTCAGGTGACTCCATAATTATCCATTATGGCTCCTATAAATCGAGGAAAGATAAAGCAAAAGAAGGGAAAGGATGCGTGGGTACCCTAAAAATATATATACTTTTTCTCTCTTCGTCTAAAAAAGACTTCTAGAAAACCACATTACAAATTACCCAGTACAGTTCGTAACTATCTTTATACCAATATTAATAGGATACAATCGCAAATAATGAATCTTTCTTTACTACTTACCAATGCGTATTGTGAAAAGGAATAAATAAAATATGTGTGTTGACTTTATTTAAGTAATTTTTTTTATAGATATATGTATCGGTTGTATTCTATTTATAGATATATATATTTTGTCACTGATGTAAGAATAATGCATTAGGATTAAGAATAATACTTTTAATGACAATTTAATAAGACGAATGTTATTTTTCAATCAAAGAAGATTCAAGTTGCTGAGTAACAAAAATTTACTTATTGCGGACTAAAAACAACAAGAAAAGACTTATTTAGTTTCAGTGCTGGCAGAAATGTTGAGAATGTTTTGAAGATAGAACACCGTGTCACACTTTTTTAGTAATGTCTGAATACAAAATCAAAGAACTGTCTGAATCGAGAAATCGGTACCGGACTTAAACCAGTAGTTATATCTTTAATAACCTGGATCAGAGTACCTCACAAGCGCTTCTCTAAAAGAATTTGCTCTTCCAAATTACTCAGGAAGTGAACGTGCGGTTTTTAAACATAGTTACGGGAGCCCGAATTAATTTTAATAGACTTTGATGCTTGAATTGAAATTAACCTGACTGTAACTATATATGTATAAAATGTAATATACTCTACACTGCTACTAGGTACTATCAACAAAAAAGTAGAAACAACTATAAGCAGAACTGTGCCCGAACAAGATTACGTTATTTTGCAAGCGCGTAGTGATCCACGACATCTGTGTAAATCATAATGAACTTTACCATCTGCCACTTCAGTTACTTCATATTGAAAAAGTCCTCAGTCAATTCACTAGATGTCACGAGAGCAAATTCCAACACAATCATGCTGGTTTGGTGTTAACTAACAAACCCGATACACTAAAACATTTTAGCCGCAATTTGCTTTACTATTTTTGTAGTTTACTCCTTAAGAATCGATTTGCATATAAGGCGCCCGGTATGAAAAAAATATGAAGAGTAAAATTTAGTGATCGGAGGGCAGAGAGAGAGAGAGAGAGACTCCAGTAAATTGTAAACTCCAGTCGTGCGTCGGAGCTGACACACACATTTTTTTTTATCTCTTACTAGTATTAAAATGGTACAGCATTTAAAATGCTTATAGCAAAACGTAACGTAAGTATAAAATAGGTACCTAGGGGTCACACTTGACCAAAAATTAACCTGGAATTCTCACATCACAAACATAGTCCATAGAGCAAAAAAGCTATACACGGCGATTGCAAGGCCAATCGTAACGTACAGAGCTGCCATCTGGTGCCGTAAAGTAAGTCGGACGACTACCTCAAACAAATTAGACAGCCTACAACCTACGGCTTATTTAATAGCCACTGGTGCGCTATCTTTGACACCAGGGGACGTTCTAAATGAACTACTAAGCCTGTCTCCGCTCAGCATCTAAGTGCAAAAAGAAGCTACCAAAAGCATATATTTATAGGATATGTACACAAACGAAACCAAAGCTGCAATCACGAACACTAAACTCACTAAAATAGTCGATTTTCGAAATAAGATCTCTAAACATGCCAGCGGATGACATGCAAACAGAGATCGACTTCGTGAGAACGTACACAGTAGTCAGTAGACATACCACAGAGGGATATATTATGACTGGAAGGCCTCCAATCCGTGATTCATCAATCAATCCAGGTCGTGATGTAGGTTGTGGAATTTACGGAGAGAGACCAAAATTCAGGTGGAGCACTCTGCATTATATAGATGCATGGCAATCTACCTTGAAAGAAAAGTATGACATCAACACATCTACATCAACTCAGACAGGCAGCGGCGCTATTGGCACTATACAATTTTGAGACTAGCTCAAAGCTAATACGAAATTGCAAGAAAAACCTGAACACATTGAATGCAATGAAAAAGCCGACGAACTCGCCAGAGTTGGTGCAGAGAACCGACAGCATAGGCCGGAACCATTCTGCGGCACTACCAAACAGCGAGCTTATTCAATCATAAACGCCCAAAATACATCAATGGCAACTAAGAGATGGAAGAACACGACTGGTCTTAGAGATTCGAAAGCCTTAATAAAGGGCTATGATAACAAAGTATCAAAAGAACTTGTGGAGCTCAAAAGATACAAAACCTGTGCAGTAACACGAATCCTCACCGGACACTGCAAACTGAAACATATGTTCAACCTAAAGTTGAGCGAAAATACAATTTGCAGATTCTGTCGCGAGGCAGAAGAAATACATATTCTATGCTTTTGTGGCAAACTAATGCGGCACCGAAGGATTAACATAGGGTTGCAAATCATGCAAACGCAGGCAATACAAACAATCACTGCTGATATGATCTGGAGGTATCTTGAAGCCATAAGTCTTAGCAGTGAACTTTAAAGCACAAGTGCGCTACAAAAGACCAGAAATGGTTGAAGTAGCACTGGGCACTTAATATAATAATACCACCAAAACTAACACTGATTTTTTTAATTCCTTTAATTTTGTCCATCCACAGCAGCTAGCCTGTAAGAAATTGCTTATTGTGATAAGGCCGCCCTTTGTACCTTCCAGAATACTTATTATATAACTCGTAAGTAAGTATTATTATATCGGTGTTATCGGCATATTTATCTATAAATATGCCGTAACCTTATTCAACAAAAGATAAATAAAATGATATTTGTGTTGAAGATCGCAATATCTATTGGAACATGTTTATAGTCGCCAGCATAGACTTTATTTTAGTATAAAGTCGCGAGCGAAAATCTCACGTCATTAATATTGTATACAATATTATAGATAGATATAGCACAGATAAGATAATAGTTACTAAATATAGTCTCGACATAAATTGTTTCATCTGAAGGACTGAACATAACATATCGTTCTATACGACAAGTGTAGTACCTATTTAATCATAGTTTTACTTATTAGTAGTATTTCTGATACTCATTGTCTCAGAGTTCTATCCGTGAAGCTACTAGAAGTTGGTATGTTTGTACTAGAGATGTAACGGATACCTGTTTGGCTGTTATCCGACCATCCCTGAAACCAGATAGTCTGATGTCCGGGTGCCGGATATCTGGCTGAACATAGTCGATTGTACCTTAAAATAATTTGAAAAAAGTAAATCTGAGCAGATACCTGATTTACCACGCATGAACCTTGTTGAAAGCTGACTAGATAGACCTTTCAACTCCTTCGAGTCAGTCTAACTACCGACATAGGATTTAAGATTAACTAAGACAAGCGAGGAGGGTTGTTGAAGCTAGAAGAAGAGCTCGACAGAAGATTCTATTGAAATTTGTAAAAATTTATTGCAATGATTCCTCCAGTACCGTTTAGTCTTGAAGATCGGCTAAAACAAGTAGAGATGAGGAGACACATGTATCTGAAACTAACGACATGTTCCGCATCTGCTTTAATGTGATAGCAAATTTATATGATCTACTACTATGATTTGTCATCATTCACCATAATTTGCCCTATTACAAATAATTTTGTTTTATATGAAAATACTAGCAGCGATCCGCGGTTTCACCCGCGTAAGTCCCGATGCAGTAAGAATATCGGGATAGAAAGTAGCCTATATGTTAATCCAGGTCTTCAGCTATCTACATACCAAGTTTCATCGCAATCGGTTCAGTAGTTCAGTAGTTTTGATAGAGTAACAAACATCTATCCATCCATCCAAACTTTCACATTTATAATATTAGTGGGATTGCAATTTTAATTTGGTATGCTTAAAGTACCTCAATTTAATATACGGTATCCGGCCGGACATTTACTTACATTATCAGGTATCCGACAGAATACCAGATAGTCACCGGATATCCGTTTCATCTCTAGTCTATACAGTCTATGTCGATCTTAACAAGTCGATTTTAGATCTGGACGATGCGACGATGATTAACGATCTTATTGAGAACAAGCTATTATTTAATGTGTTTATTTATTTGTCTTGTGGCTACAAGGAAGACAGGACGTGTGCCAATCTAGTAATCATTACATCTAAAGTAAGTGTTGCTATGTTTTGTGTCATACCAGGAGAAATAACATTGTATACATAACGTGAATTGGCCATGAGCTTTTAAATCACAGACGAGTTGCATCAGGGCATCTTTTAATTTCAAACAAAATCTTGTAAGCCCTACTTAAAAAAATGTAGCTTACTAACATTTTTAAGTGTTTACATTTTTGAGTCTGCAGTATTTGTTAAGCAAAAAAGACAAGGTAGTCGTTACGCTGATAAGCTATGCATAGTCCCAAGTAAGACAACTTTGATGCATAAAAGTAAATTCTGCAGGACTTTACATAAGGATACACAAAATACTTAAAAAAATAAAGGATATTCAAAATATAATTAAATTCAAAAAGTACCTTCACGAAATGTTGTGTTCTAAATGTTACTATTCTTTAAATGAATTTCTAAATGATGCTTTATAATCACTACATATTATAAAACAAAGTCTCCTGCCGCGTATATCTGTCAACAAACTCAAAAACTACTAAACGGATTTTTATTCGGTTTTCACCATAAGATAGAGCGATTCATGAGGAAGGTTTAGGTATATAATTTATTAAGGTTTTGTGTAAACTGGTTGAAATATGATGATGATTGTAGGAACCGCGGGGCGCAGCTACTTAATAATAATGCTAATAATGTAATTAATATAAATTATGTAATTGCACACCGGCAACGGTTGGATATGGTATTGCGCCTTCACTATTTTGACTATGCCATCTGTGTTTGTACACCCATATACTGCAAAAAAATTGCTTTTTAATGTTGTTTGAGTAATTAGACTAAGCCATAGGTTTGTTTTGTATCGTCGATATTTGTACAATGTTTTTTTACCTGTTTTCCTTTTTGGCATTTCCACATGCCCCACAAAAGGCCGGGCTAGTGGTGAAATGGTATGTCGACATCGAACCGGCTTAAACCACACGGTGTACCGGTATAGACGTACCTCGTCTATTGCAGGGGCTGGGTTACAACCTAAGAAGAAAGTCCCGAACCCCGGCTGCCCTTGGCCGTCCAAAGCGAACGGCCTTGCCCCTTACCTGTTTATATTGGCACGTGTCTAACACGGACAATATTAATCCTCTCCCGTGCGCCGATTGTCATCATGGCGGCAGAAGCCTCGCCTTAGCATTTACCTAATTTTTTCTCAAGTTATATTTCTTTGTAATTAGTGACATACTTGGTACTATTATGTATTTATTATACATATATCCTACACTACAGCAGTGTACATGTGTACAAGGGGGTAGCCCTTTGTACACATGTACACTGCAAGCTCCTAGTATAATAGGAGTTGTAGTGTACAATTTAAGGAGTCTTTGTGGAACAATATAAAGTTAGACATATAATATATACCGCATGTTATGGAGCTCCGTAACTAAAACTATCGAATATATAAAATAAAATCTATCCGAAACCGTAACCAATATAAAAGTTTCGAATAATTTCGGATAGACGCGGAGTCAAAATAACATGACACGTTATGGCAGGTTTTATTATCTACATACACATACATACACTATAATATATTATTATATATTATAGTGTAGTTTCTGTTTGCTATCATTTCGTTTTTGAATTCTATGTAAATAATACTTGTATATGAGTAGCTATAATAATAACTTATTAGGCTAATAGACATAAAAGCAAATCAAATAATGACAAACATTTATTTGTCTTTGTTTAAAAAGGAAACGACAAATAGGAAATCCTATTTGTATTTTACTGTCACAATTCCATAAAAATGTATTCAAATATTCTGTAGTAAGTACCTAACTTAAATTATCTGAAACTATCGCATCACCCGAAATGATTTCGTATCTGAAACCTGTATAATCTAAGAGCTGAATATTGATACATACATTCCTGAAATATACTTAGGTATAGATAATAATTATCTATCTCTGTCTATAGGTATCTACTATGATGTCTTTCTTACTATCTAGTACCTATTTGTCTGCAACAGAACGTCAATTGTACCTACAACAATATTAGCTAGTAACTTATAGAAGTACAATTTTGTGTTCTATTTGTTTTCTGTACAATAGAGAATATATCTATCTTTTTACTATAGTATTACGTATTATGTAAATATGATTTATTATACCTAAAACAAAAAAAAACCTATTAAGTATATGGTTTATTTGTGTACGCTTCACAAACAATGTTAGCATATATCATATTATTTACACATCATTCAATATATTATATAATAATATATTATGACGGCCAACTTTCTGAAAATTGAACGCGAGACGTATTGCGAAGGGGGTATTAGGGGGGGCGAGTATGTACTTTACTTCGCTAAACAAGATTTTTATTTTAGAAATCTTATTTATCGCTGCATTGACCTTTTAAAGTGAAAAATTTTTTAGGCACGTTTGTGCACTTTTGCTATGGAGAAAAAGCACTGAACTCGTAACCGTCACGCTAATAATACCTATGTACTAGAGGGCGCTAATCTAAACATTAAGTTTTGTCAGCTCCTTAATAATTAATCTTTAAAAAATGTGTTTTCACTTCTGATGTGCAGTCCTACCATTGACTGTTTTCACTTCTGATGTGCAGTCCTACCATTGACTGTTTTCACTTCTGATGTGCAGTCCTACCATTGACTGTTTTTTTAAGCTAGTTCAGGGTTTTTGTTTAGAATGTCATAAAAGTGTTCGAAACTGACCATATTACACTTGACCACGTAGCATAGCACGTAGGGTTTCGACTTTTAAATAAGGTTTTCTCGGACCGACGCACGTCCGTATTGCATTCACCAACCAAAATGTTCTTTCGGTAGCGCGTTCTGTCCTTGTAAGCAATGCCGGTACTGAACAATGGCGAAGCTGTTAGGTAGATTTCGAAGAAAAGTCTACCTATTGGTTTTGTACCAGTTGTCGAGTTTTCCAAAAAAATCTTCACAAGAGGTCTAGTTATGATCCCTAGACCCCAAAACAACCGCCAATTAAAAAGTTCGTAGCATCTAGTGAAGGCAAGGTGAACTACGAAGAAACTACTAATCCTGCGGTGCTGGTTGGGTGCCAGGTAGCTCTAATGAGCTATGACCTATGCTATGACGTGTGCGTGTAATTGCAGTAGAGTTGACTTGTAAGAGTTGAATTGTAGACATGCGGGACATGCGAGACGCATCCAATGTTTTGCGGGACTGTCTTACAAGTTATTGCAAAGCGGGATAGGATTACATCTGGAATTATGCAGGATGCGGGACGGTTATCCACTTTATTATAACTTATTAATATACGATCAAGATACAAGACTAGATAGATAGCTGGGAAGGTAACGTATATAGATAGAATATGAAGAACTTAGCATCGATAATAATTTATGAAGGGCGGCCTTATCTTTCCTATGTACTCAGATGATAACATTGTGTTTGCATAGATTAACTGTCTTTGTTTGGGGTTAAACCCTATGGAGCAAAAGCGTGTTGGCTTATTAATTTTCAATGACGTAAGAACAATTATCTGGTAAACGAACGGCAACAAGTGAATTTCTTATATTTTTTCCATATTATCTATACTTACTATGAAAAGCTGGAGGGTTATATGTTTGATTGTCTGTTTCTTTAAACGCGCTAATTTCTGAACCTATCAGTCAGATCTGAATAAATATTTTTGCATTGGATAGAGTATTTATTGAGGAAGATTATAGGTATAAAATGTAACATCACACCGGACTCTTAAGGAGCGGAGCAGTAACCGCAAAATGCAGTTGAAACTGCAGGGCATGGGTGGTGATTGTATAAAATCCGGACAAGTCTGACTCGCGAACCTAGTATTAACAAAATTTCATGACCTACGGTTGAGTAGTTAAAACGTAAAAGCGTGGCAAACAAAGCCACATTCACATTTATAGGTAACTAGCTTTTGCCTGCAGCTCCACTCGCGTTAAATTAGTTATTGCTGTCCCTCGGGAACAATACATTTTTTCTAAGTGAAAGGTACCATGTGTTTCATTTCCTGTATCCGTGACAATGTGTACGCAAAGTTTCATGACGATCGGTTGAGTAGTCACGGTGGGTAATCATAACAAACAAATAGACAAACTCACTTATTGGTGAAATCTATTCCACGGGAACCGTACATTTTTTCGGGATAAAATGTAGCCTATGTGCTATTCCAAACTACAGTCTATCCTCTTCCCATTCATCCAGATCCCTTCAGCCGTTTTTGCGTGAAAAAGTAACAACCATCCATCCATCCATCCATCCATCCATCCATCCATCCATCCATCTTTCCATCCATCCATCCATCCATTCATCTCACAAACTTTCGCCTTTATAATACTAGGAAGATTGGTTAAGATTAGGATAGTATACTAAACGCATAAAGTCCCCACCCTGACGGGCCAGCCATTTATTTCTATATTTACAACTGCATAACACTCATAATCATAAAAATTTATATGTTTAGACTATGGGTTTTAAGAGAGTCTGGGATACAAGCTGCCCTCACGAGTGGGCCACGTGGGAAGCCGATGGCGTTACCTGGGTGATCCGCGACCTTCGGCCGGAGGACGATGAGCAAGCTCTCCAGATTCTGTTGGAGCATCTATGCCCGGATGAGCCGCTCAGCGTCTTAAGCAGTTAGTAACCTAACCAGCAACCTAAACGTATTATGGGGGGGGGGGATATTTGCTTTTTAGTTATTATTCGTCGGTTTAATTTTTTGTTAAAAATGTTCTATATTATCTCTACTCTACTCGAAAATATGCGAACACCATTCTGTAGGTAACACCCAGTAACTGTATATCGACTGAAAGAAATTGATATAAAAAATATAGTACCTATCTATTTTTACGTCATGAAAGTAAGACGCACACGCACACGTAAATGGATGGATGGATGGATGGATGGATGGATCACACGTTATTTAAAACGTTACCTTACTACCTCATGATAAATCTCTTTTTTTCTTGTAGATTTAGTGAGTGACCCTGAAAGCATTCGTAGTATAACAGAATTTTGGAGAGCCAAACTGCGTGAAAGAATGTCCCTCGGCTGCTATGAAGAAAAAGACGGACAGAGTAAACTGGTTGCCCTAAATGTATGTGTTGTCACCTGTCAAGGAGATGAATCTAATTATGTGGTAAGACTACTATTATAGGTATATACGTAGGGCGCGACATAAGTTTTGTCATATGCAAACTAGATATCATATTCTCATCATAATATTGTGAAATGAAGTCATATCTATAACCTCTTAGTAATATTTAAAAAAAAACAAATTTCATTATTGGACAATTATTAGAAGACGACCGACGTATGACATTCGAAAAAACGAGGAAACCTACAAGTTAAGTACAGTAATTGATCATAGGATTATCCTACTAATATTATAAACGTGAAAGTTTGTGAGGATGTATGGATGTATGGATGTATGGATGTGTAGATGTATGGATGTACGGATGTATGGATGTATGGATGTTTGTTAGTCTTTCACGCAAAAACTACTGATCCGATTGCGATGAAACTTGGTATGTAGATAGTTGGAGACCTAGATTAACACATAGGCTACTTTTTATCCCGATATTCCCACTCGATCGACTCACTCGGGTGAAACCGCGGGGCGCAGCTAGTATATTATATATTAAAAAAAATTAAGACGGATGATCTAAGTACGCGAACTCGATTTTTTTATATGAATAAACCTAGTATACAGCCATTTCGACGTTCCTACTAAAGCCCAGAGTAAAGTGTGGGTGTTTGAAGATGAACCACCGCCGACGTCTGTGAAAATGTCCCGATCCGGAAAATAAGAATGGTTGATGTATTTTTTACTAAGCTACGGTTGTACTTGGTAGAGAAGACTGTTTCTGCTGCATGGTATACAGCAAAAACAGTCGGGAGAAATGTTTTCCTCAAGTATTAGAAGCCTTGAAAAACTAACGACCATATTCAGGATTCGATACTTGGCTTTTGCATCAAGATTACGCTGCTGCACATCGAGCTGGCAAAACTACGGACTATTTGCACCAAGCTGGAATCAAACTGCTGTCCCTGCAATTTAATTCTTCCCTCCTTATAGTCAGGATTTAAAACACAACTGAAGGGTCGCAAATTTTCTAGCAATGAGGATATTATAGAAGCTTTTGAGGAGCTATGCGGCTGTGTTCCAGAGGGATAATGAAGCAATGTGTTCAGCACCTGGACAGTGGAGATTATTTCGAAAAGAAAAATTAGGACAAGTGCAGAAAACTAAAAATGTTAATCAATATAATACTTAATATGTTATAATTTTAAAAAATATGCGAAAACATGTGTAGGTACTCATAAATACACGTATTTGAATCCATACAGATCGAAGGCAAAGCGTGGAATAACATCTTCGCAGCTTTAAAAATGGGCGAGAAAGTGGACGCCTTTAAACTGTTAGGTGTTGACAAGCTTTTGTACGCACTTGGCTTGGTTGTCCGTAGGGAGTATCGTGGAGCAAGACTAGCTAGTAGAATACTTTCTGCAAGGTAAGGATTTCATAATGATAACAGCTTAGTATTAGTTTTTAAAAAAATAAGCTGGGATTGTTTGCTTATCATTTTGTATTAGACACAGAAAAATAACTTGCGGATAGGTGACACTAATAAGAACCGCTTTAGTTATCGTGACACCGCCGCCTGTATCCAAATAATGTAGTATGCACGCCATTAAGTTAAAATAAATTACAAGCATAAAACTATATATTGATTAGGATTAAATGTATTAACATCTACTAGCACTACTAAAAATACGAAATTTGCGAGTTTCAATGCAAATTAATCGGGTTTGAATACTTTCACGATAAGCATTGCTAACAAAATAAAGTATAGAAAAAACACGTGATCCCTATAGGTGTCGGTTTTACTACTGGTGTATACTGTGGTCAGACTAACATAATAATTTGCTATTATGTTTTTTTTAAAGGAGCGTCTCAAAATGTCACAAAATCTCGTCTCAAGTTAAAGGACAAAATTGAAAATCTCACGACAACGATGTATTATTTTTCAGCTTAGAGGAAATAAACTTCATCCTTTAACAAATATGACTTAAATCTCGCTCGCGTAATTATAGATGCTCCCTTAGCAAGTTATTCGTTTATCTCAAGAAGAACAAAGTAATTTTTTTTTTTTCGACTTTACAAACATACAAACAACGGACACAAAGAACACCCAGACTCAGGTGGGAATCAAACCCACGACCTCTCGCTCAGCAGTCAGGGTCACTAATCACTAGACCAACAGGCCAGTCATTTATTATCTTATGTTTTAGAGAACCTCTAGCTCTTCATCACGGTATAAAAGCTACAAGCACAATTTTCACTGGCTTGGGGTCTCAAAAAGCCGCAGCACGCGCCGGTTTCTCCACTGCCCTTACTATTAGTTTGAAAGACCTGGCTGAAGCAGGCCTGGACTATCCACAAGATGAAAGCAAATGTATAAAACTCATGGTGAAGAAATACGTATAAGTTTTAATGTTAATAAATAAATAATAATAAAAACACATTTCTATAAAGTTATATACATTGATAATAATAATATTTCTTTAGTGAATCGTAATTATTTTTTTATTTCTGAACTGGTTATTCTGAAAATCCATAAAAATTAACGTAAAAAGTTTTCGCAGGTCACTTTTTATGGATTTTTAATAGATCAAAAACCTTTAAACCCACTTCCAGATGACCTAGAAAGTTGAAATTTGGCGTCCAACTGGGTAATTGTGTGTATACATAGGAAAAAGTCAAAAAACAGTTAATTTTTACGATTTGAAATATTTTCAACGCAATCGCAATTTTATTAATTCCATAACGCCTTTCAAAATTGTAATATCAAAAGTGTAGATTCCATGATGAAAAGTCGCTTTATTGTTTTGTAGAGCAGATTATTTATAAGACTTAGACAACAAATAATAACACAAATTAGAACTGGTAGCGCTGGCTCAGCAATCTGACGTCATTGCGAACAATAATTCTAACACTTGTGTTACGAAACAAATATATTGTTACACCACTTTGCTACTTTTATTTAAAAATAGTAAAAGTCTGCGATTTCAAGAGCCTAGATTCGATTCCTGTTGTAAGTTTATGAAAGTTTTATAGACACTTTGAAAATGTACAGAATCACTACCGAAAAATGTAGATTACGTGAGGAAGGATTCGTCAATGAATGGGCAATGACCTCTTATCTCTAATATTTCTAATGTTCAAGAAAATGGTCCCAATTCTGTTACTTCACTCGCTAAATTAAAATTCACAAAATTTTCTTCATATAAGATGTAAACCTTGTACACTTCAAAACAAGGTCTTATTTCAAATTGAAACAAGTAGGTAACATATGTCGCCAACGAAATAAGCAATTTATTTGTCGACTAAAGTCCGATACGCTTAAATAAACTTTAATACCATGTAGCGAGAGCCGCTATCCGTTGAATTGTGTCTGTGTTTTCAGTAAGCGTCTTCGTAGGTGTCGATTAAAATAACGTCATCTTAGTTCGTTTTGAACAAGTTTTTATACGGCAATTATACTATATATGGAGACTCTCGCTGCGTGGAAATAAAGTTGAGTATACCTTAACAGGTTTTAGTGAAATTTAGTGGCGCTGAGAAATAGATGCCAGTAACAAATAGACCTTATTACGAAGATTCCAAGGTTGATTTCATATGAAGGAATTAAGTCAGGTTTTGGTTTAGTCGAGTGTATAATAGAATCGGCACCAATGTATGGCATCCATTAGACGCTCATGCAAACGTCAATCATTACCAAAAGTCATGATTGACGGATGTTCGTTGGTGATTGATGTAATAATATCGACATTAAATCTCATCATGCAACCGTCAATCACTGCATTAGACGATTGGTTATTCGTCAATCACCGTTTTGATGGTGGCAAAACTGACTGCAAAACTGACTGCAAAACCTACCATGTATTGGGTGCCAGTAAAAAAAGAAAACTACACAATTTAAACGCAGGGAAAATGTTAATTTCATAGATCACTTTTGAATGATGAATAATACTAATTTCTTTACAAAAAGTAATGATAACCTATCAAAAACATCAATGTGAAATTACTCTTCACAAAACCGTGTTAACATCTTGATTGCAACTTCAGTAGAGTTTTAAAGATGCTATGAGCAACTGGCACACGGCATCCTTGTCTGGTGGATACTGTGGTGCGCTGTTTCTCTCTCTCTTTTGTTACTGTGCATCCCCCAAAATTTACTGAGACCCATCCTGGTAGTCACTAGACACTCCTATGCTTAGGCAAATACTATGCGTGTACCAGCTGTTGACCCCGATGTTGCTCGAGTCAGTCAAATACTTGTTTTTAAATGAATGGTTCCCTACATCGTTTTCTGTACAACTATTCTGAAAACGTGTATGAAACATTAAATTAACAAACTCATGTTCGCATTTATATAACACATCGTATATCGCGTACACCTAAGAATATTAAAGGATTAAAAAATAATTGGCAAAAAGTTCACTAACCTGTTCTTGCTATATCACAAGATTGTAGTCATATAGTTTGGGGTTATCTTAGCAAAAAGATAACCGGACAAGTGCGAGTCTGACTCGCGTACCGAGGGTTCCGCGAGCAAACAAAATTGTATTTAGATAGTACGTCTATCTCGGGAATCAATTCTCAAAGACTTTTTCCAGTCTTTCTCGAAAGACAAACTTAACGTCAACAATCCAACCGCAAAAGTTTGTAATCACAAAACCTTTTTTATTATTTAACAACAAATTAACAACTCTCGGATTTTTTCGATTACTTGCTTCTTACCAAATTGCATGATTCTATGTCAATGGGAAGTACGTTTTGATTTACCTGCGAAATGTTTATAGTAGGGGAGCCCATTAAGGGATTTTTTGGATTTACTCCTGCGGGCCAGATTATTATAAGGGGGGTTACTTACATGCTGACAAGTGTACATTTTGATAATCTGACGATTTGAGCGTGACGCAAGGCAGTGGGTTAGCTTACAAACTTGCAAAAAAAAATCGATCATTTGACATTGTCGAACGCGTCAGATTAAGATACAGTGGGTTAATTACATGCTGACAAGTGTACATTTTGATAATCTGACGATTTGAGCGTGACGCAGGGCAGTGGGTGGGTTACAAACTTGCAAAAAAAATCGATCATTTAATAATAATAACTCCACACATCTCTCACACACGGCCGTCTGATCCCAAACTAGGCAACGCCTGTACTATGGTAACCAGACTGCTGATAAACATACTTATAAATAAAAACGAAGTATTTTATGACAGAGTTGTGATATTTTTATTGTATCGTAAAGAAGACATGTTTCGATTAAGTATAGAATAAAATATCCGGCAAATGACCCCCACGGCTCCGATGACAGGCCATTACTCTTTTCATTAAATTTTCCATGACTTTTGCACAGAGATGTGGGTGTATCTCACCGATGACGCGTTGGATTTCCGATTTGAGGAAATCAGGAATTGTTTCGGGTTTAATCGCAGAAACCCGAGATTTCACAAAACCCCAAAGAAAAAAATCGCACGGCGTTAAATCGCACGATCTTGGTGGCCAGTTGACATCAGAATTTCGTGAGATAATGTGTTCTGGAAATCGTTGCTGCAATAAGTCGATTGTTTCATGCGCGGTGTGGCAGGTTGCGACGTCCTGCTGAAACCACATGTTGTCCAGATTCATGCCGTTAAGTTGAGGCCACAAGAAGTCCGTTATCATATTCCTGTAACGAACGTTCACAGTCACTGCAATTTCGGCCTCATTTTCAAAAAAATAAGGTCCAATCACGCCGCTTGACCAAAATCCGCACCACAGACAGTTACTCGTTGTGGTTGCATTTGTTTCTCATGGATTGCATGAGGATTTTGAGTCCCAAATTCGACAATTTTGTGTATTCACGAAGCCATTTATATGAAAATGCGCTTCATCGGAGAAAACTTACTTAACTTACTTTTTTCGAAAAATTGATATCGACTTCACTTTGCTCCATTACCCATGGAACGAATTGCCGGCGCTTTCCGTAGTCTGCTGGTTTGAGCTACTGAGTTACCTGAATCTTGTACGCATGAAGGTGGAGGTCTTTAGTCAAAATTCGCTGCGCAGTGCTTCGTGAAATTTGAAGTTGTTGAGGACGATGCCGATTGATTTTAAAATGAAAAAGT
This sequence comes from Callimorpha dominula, assembly GCA_949752705.1. Classification (NCBI taxonomy): domain Eukaryota; kingdom Metazoa; phylum Arthropoda; class Insecta; order Lepidoptera; family Erebidae; genus Callimorpha; species Callimorpha dominula. The sequence goes on from OX456991.1 coordinate 3,577,132, forward strand.
GCACTCTTACTGAGACACCCTTTACATACATATTATAGATAAATTATAGACACAGAACAAATTATCGTGCTCATCACACAATTATTTGTCCTGGGTGGGAATCAAACCCATGACCTCTGGCTTAGTAATCAGGGGCACTAACCACTAGACCAACAGGTCAGTTGAAAAATTCGTGAACTGACTGATATTTAAACAGTCAGATTCTATTTTAGTTATTTTCATAGTAAAATGTCGTATAAAACTATATTCGTGCTGCAGAAGAAGACTATCCGAGCAATTTATATATTTATATAACTCAGGTAGTTGTGATTCACTTGGGCAGAAATATAAAGAAATAAACATTCTGACTGTGGCTTATTTATTAAAAACCTACTTTACCTTCATAAAAACACAGATCAGTTCTGTAAATACATTCTTTCACACACGTAATAAAAACAACTAGTACCTGCTACTATACGACTATTTTTCTTTTTTTGCCCGCGATTTTATACGCCTAATATATTGGTTTATCTAAACAATTCACTTTTTATTTTAACAATATGTTCTCAAGAAATTTGGAATTTAAATGGTATTCGTAAATTAACAAATTGTTTTTAGCTTAGAATCATTCCTTAGCTGACTTCTTTTACTCATAAACTACCTCCCTGCCAAGTTTCATTTTCATAGATCTAGTAGTTTTCCAGATTTCGTGATTAGTCAGTAGATAAGTAAGTGAGTGAGTGAGTATCTTTTCGCTTTTATATACGTATATAAATAGTTAAGTCTATTTGTATTTACATGCTATTTTCCGTGCACATTTGACACATTTAATGATAAAAATACGGGTTTTTTTTTCAAATCATCAGATTAAGAGAATCCCTCCAAGTAATCGTCAGATTATTGGTCAGCTTGTCTAGGACATTGAGCTGAACCATCTGTATGAAAATCTGATGCGCTCGACTTTGTCAAAACGGGATGGCAATTTCTTTTTTGCATTTTCCAAAAGCCACTGCGAGCGTGTGTCACTTCCGAATCGTCAGATTATTGAATGGGGGTTTCTTTCGGGTGTACTTAACACCCCCTCTTTATATCTGACGCGCTCGAATAAACTTTTTTTCCCCATTTTCTACCCTTCAATACGACCACCCCCACAATGCAAATGGGCAGATTAACCTACCTCCATTATCAGAGACATGTGGGGTATCTACACTATTAATATCTGACACGCTAGAGTAAGTCCATTTTACTATTTTTTTTACATCTTTGAAAGCCTGTAGAAGCTCCCCCACTTATGAAACGGATACATCGCATGAACTCTTTTTCTTTCTACCATCTATTCTTCAAAATCCAATAGGTCCCAACAACGCTGGAGTAAATACACATTTAGCATCATGGGCTCCCCTTCTATTAAATTTGTTAAAATCTAATGCTAAATGGCCGTAACTTTTAATTATGTTGACTTAGAAGCTTGATTTTTTTACAGCTTCAAGGGAGCACAGACTTATGTATTTGTATTAATTTCAATTTGATGCATCCACGGGATCCTGAGAAAAAGGTCTTGACAGACGGACAACAAAGTGATCCTATAAGGTTTTCTTTTTACCTTTTGAGAAACTGAACACTAAAAACAATTTTTTATAAAGCAGAGTACACAATGTAAAGCCTTTTATTTTTTGCCATGTTTGTGTGTGTCTTTGGTAAAAAAATGTTATCACCGTGATTATTGTGGATTAACTGAATTGGCACAAACTAACAGACACCTAATGGAGTTCCAACTTCACATTTATGTATTATTTAAACGTGGGAGAGCTTGCCATGCTTGGCACGTATGGGCCGGCTCGACTCCGCTCGATACCACGGCTTCACAGAAAACCGGCAGTGAAGCAATGATTGCATTGCTTTTCGCCGCGTGAGTAACTTTACCGGCGGAGGCCCTAACCCTTCCTCTCCCCTATTCCCGTCCTTCCCCTCTCCCCCCTCTTCCCACTCTTTCCCCCCTCCCCCTCTTCTCCCACCTTAAAGGGCGGCAACGCACTTGTGACTCTTGAGTTACAGGTGCCCATGGGCAGCGGTAGTCATTTACCATCAGGTGACCCATCTGCTCGTTTGCCTCCTATACCATAAAAATACCCGAAAACGGAAGAAACACATCTCATTGTGTTTGTATTAAATTCTTTGGACTGTCTGCTCTTTAATCCTAACTACATTATATAATACTTATCGACCGATCATCATGATTTTACCTAGAAATGCATACCCGTAGGGAATGCATTTCTCAAAACCGGACCCGGCAATTCGGCGGATCCGGCATCATTAGACGTCAACCGGATCCGGCACCATTTGACCGGGTCCGGTCTTAGGATCAGGTAACTGGTTTCTTAAATGTAAAATGGAATTAGCGTTTGGGTACAGTTATACAGAATGTAACTGATAGCGTACTGTAAACCCAAGTAGTGGGCTTAACATTTTCTGCAGGAAAATTTAACATTTTTTATACGTAATAATTTTACATAACGTATAAGCGATCTGTTTTTATTTTAAATAAAATAACAATAATAATAACTTGACTCATCTCACACACGGCCGTCTAATTCCAAACTAGGCACAGCCTGTACTACAGTAACTAGACCACAGATAAGATAATAGTACTAGACTAGGCTGCTGATAAACATACTTATATATTTATAAATACATACGAGTACATATTATAGATAAATTACAACCAGCCACAGAAAAAATGATTGTGCTCATCACCCAATTATTGGTCTTGGGTGGGACTCGAACCCACGACCTCTGACTTAGCAGTCAAGATCACTAACCACTAGACCAACCAGCTAGTCCATAAATAGCACATGCTGCTAAATTTATACATTTATTTACATATTATACACCAGTTTATTGGCAACGCCATCTTCTACGCCACTTCTTAACTACAGCGTTCTATAGCATTTATATAGGTACGTGTCAGGCGGTTCCAATTCAAGCAGAAATTCACTGTGCTCTTATTTAATATGTCCTAAATATTGCAATCTATGAGTACGTGTATCTTTTCTACAGTACATTGTTTCCAACACTTAACATGAGCAGTTTGCTATGGTGATCATGTGCTACTTTGTTTTATTTCTTAGGGATTGTCCATTAACCACGTGAGGCTCGAAAAAAACACGAAACATCACAAGGCGGGAAGCGGGGTGTAGTGAGACATCACGTGTATTTATTTTTCCGTAGAATGCGCGATTATATGTGTATTTAAAGATAATATTTAAAAAAATTAAATATATTTTGAACTTAAAAAAGTGCACGTGATTTTGGCTGGGGGGGGTGGGGTTAGTCTAAAACCCCACCACGTATCACCAGGGGTTTAAAAAATGCTAAAAAAACATCACGTGATTAATGGACGACCCTTTATACGTTTAACCCCTTACATTACAGTACATTGTAACCGTACCTAGCACTGCCTTCAAACGTGACATAACCATTGAGTCATTATTACTGTTAGCGTCATAACAAGATGACAGTAATTTCACACATCATTACACTGGGCTTTAACAGCATTGTATGTACACAACAGTAGCTAGGGGCCACAGGAACTCTGTCTGTCGGTCTGCCTGTTACGATTTCACGTTAAACCGCTAGTGCTAAATCAAAATTGATGAATTTTGGTACAGATACAGATGGGACCTTGGAGGATATGGACTTTTAAACTTGAAGTGTAAAAGGGGATGAAATGGGAGAATATTCATTTCTCAATTTATTTTATGCGATAGTGGGCAAACGAGCAGACGTATCACCTGATGATAAGTGACTACCGCCGCCCATGGGCATCAGCAACTCGAGTCATAAGTGCGTTGAAGGCCTTTAAGGTAGGAGTAGAGGAAGGGAGAGAAAATGGGGAGAGGGAAGGGTTAGGGCCTAGTAACCTCACTCGCTCGTCGAAATACCATGCAATCATTGCTTCACTACCGGGTTTCTGTGAGGCCGTGGTATCACTCCGGTCGAGCCGGCCCATACGTGCCGAAGTATGGCTCTCCCACGATTAGGTAGTAAGTAGAGTAAGATAATACTGCAATTTTACGCCTTAAATTCTCAACCGAACATCACTAAATTTTGCAAACACGTTCCGAGGTGTACAAAAGTCAAAGGCACACATTTACATATACTGTGACAAAGGGTATCCTATCATCTAGAAAAAAAAAACAATTATTGTCGCAACATTAAAAACTCTTATTTATTTTATTAAAAATAGGGACAAACTATTATAGATGATATCACAGTTCGCCATTTAATAAAATTAAGTTAATAGACATTATTTTGACTGGTTATGCCGGTAACGCAATACTATTGGTCTATTGATAAATATTAACCAATAGTGGGATTATAAAAGAGTAGAATTAACATGAGAACTTCACTTGAGTGCGAACAGAGGTACGAACAACTTGGCAGTTACTGTTAGTTAGTGATTTTCATATAGTTTATAGCAGTGGTTCCGAGACTGTTTCTTACACAATGTTTTTTACACTGTTCCCAAGAGATACTTGAATTTATAAGAGCCGCAGTCAAAAACTAGTCTCCGTTTTGGGGTTAGGAATTTAAGAATCTCGTCCCGTAGTACTATCTCTGACCTAGTATTCCAATACCTGTATTGGTATACTAGCTATTGAATAACCACATTGACTGTCCAGACCCTCTCAGCAAAATTAGTACAAGTGTTCCAACTAGAATGCCATGCTACCCTCGGCTGTTATTTAAGATTCCACGAGGCCCAACGAATTTAGGGAAGCAGACACCAATTGCTAGGATGACTCACGAATATAACACCATTTCAGTTCCTTCGGGGGGCACAAACATATTTTCTAATAGCCTGAGCACTGTGTAATTGTTGACGTCATACCTACCATCTACACACACAACCACTTGTTATAAATATAAAATTACAAAGGCCATTTCTTTGCCACTGTTTGTGATTAATTATTTTTGTAATGTCCATGTTGTGATCACCTATAATTGAGGAAGCGCAAGACTTAAAATTTTGTTAGCATGTAAAGTGTATTTCTTGTTTGAGATCTTAATAAAAAAAAATAGTTACAGCATTTTGTACGCATAGAGGTAAGTCCTATTCTATTCGTTAATATTGTAAAGATTGGACAGTCATTAAAGTAATAACCATTTAATGGAAAGTTGTAGCTACGACAATAATTGTTTTATCTTTACGTAAACAATCATTTAGTATAGGTACCTTGTTAAGAATAGTCTTAACACGGAACATAGTCTATAGTAGGAGAGCTGACAAGCAATTTGAGGAGGTATTTGAAGCTGCAAGGAAATTTTAGTTAGGTACGCCTCTTTTAGAATATCTGAATTAAAAACCGAAGACTTATGAATGTACAAACAAAGTTAACGGTTTTTTCTATCTCAATTTCTTAAAATCGCGATTAGTTATCTTGGAATCATAATATTCACAATTTTTCCTGTTAAATAAAGTAATCAAAATAATTATCAAATGAAACAATGAACTCGTCTGTGTTATGTTAATTAATATACTCGGATACATTACCCTCCTTCGGTAATTGGGTAAAAATGAGTAGGTAGGCCACTACATTAATCAAGAGTAGTATGTTGCCAGGATTGCACAGGGTAACTTAAATCTATGTGTGTATTTATTAAATACCATATTAAGACTATTAGTTAGAAATTTACCCCGAGAAAAATATTTTGCAAAATAAAATTTGACAATAAAAAAAATACACGAGGTAAAAACTGCAGGCTCCAGGTTGCCGACCAGATCGTCGATTTTGTATTCTATCATTACAAAAGAAAAGCCGTACAATTTTCGACTGTGCATCAAATAACTAAAAGTAGGTTACCACCTCTGAGGCTATTTTGTCCTCCGGTCCTAGAGAGCGGAAGCAGTTATCTATCCAATGTGATATTAGTCGTGCAAACGCCACAGAGAGTGGACGTGAAAGTACCGCTGCGTATATTATATACCACAAAGTAAGTGTGCCCTTGTTGTACCTACAAATTTATAGTTTTAAAATATTTCGGTGTAAGGACCTACTATTGCCGGATTTGACTGGCCTGTTGGTTTAGTGGTTAGTAACCCTGACTGCTCGGTTCGATTCCCATCCAGGACAAATAACTGTGATGAGCATGATCATTTGTTCTGCGTCTGGGTGTAATTTATCTATACTATATATGTATTTTGAAATATATAAGTATGTTTATCAGCAGTCTGGTTATCATAGTACAGGCCTAGTGGCCTAGTGGCCAGGCCAGGTTATCTGCCTAGTTTGGGATCAGACAGCCGTGTGTAATTTGTGTCAAGTTATTTAGTTTTTTTTTAATCCCTTGAGTACCGTCAGTACAGACATACAATGGGAATATGTATATCTCTATTTGATTTTAATTATTACAACTAGTATACTTAGGAACCAACTCTGGGTTCCGCGCTTTGGCCCGCAAAGGTTACATTATATTTATTTTATTACACAAGCTTTAAAAACTCGCAATTTAATATACAAGTCATTTAAATAAATAATATAATATTAATGTAACGGTTAACGTTAAACAAAATAATGACTCGGTACAAAATATAAGTGTATGTCACTTCCGTACAGAGTTGTTATGGACCTACTAGATTTTACCATTGACAATAGTATGGACCGATTTAAGCAAACATGATCCAATCCACAACCTGAAAATGTTGAGTTTTTGTGACCTATATACTCCTAATCCTACTAATATTATGAACGTTAAAGTTTGTGAGGATGTATGGATGTATGGATGTTTGTTACTCCTTCACACCAAAACTACTAAACCGATTGCGATGAAACTTGGTATGTAGATAGCTGGAGACCGGAATTAACATTGAGGCTACTTTCTATCCCGATATTCCCCCTGGATTGGGACTTACGAGGGTGAAACCGCGGAGCGCTGCTAGTAAGGTATATTTTAAAATATCAAAGACCTTGTGACATTTTTACTTAAATCGGTCTGTATGTAGGTATCTACACTTTGCACAAACTGACGTCTCTACTCAAACACTGTCACAGGAAAAATCTCCTTCAGAACATAAAACTGGGATTGATATTTAGAAGATGGACGAATAGACGTCCATTTTTTTACGTTTTTATTATTTAACTTGTATAATTATAAAAAACTTGACATTGGCGGAATTCCTGCGCTGATCCTTCGCGCGGGATAAGAGGCCATAATAAAATAATATATATAAATATAACATAAAACTGTCACATTCTTACATACGTCAAAGGAGACAAGTAGACAAATGTGAGTAGACAGTTTATGTAATTTAAATAAGTACTTTTATTTGTAAGTGAAGTCTACCGGTTTGATCCAACCATAATTATGTCTGTGAACTTCGACCTAGATGGGTCTGGTCGAGAGAGGTACCACGTACCGTTAATTTATATCGACGATGTTAACAGTATTTGATTTTTGTTAGAAATTATTCTACATTCATCACAACATTTATTTATGTTTGTCGTAAATTTCGACAAAGTAGATTTTGTAATTTGTTTTACAGGTACAAAATAAAATAGGCTTATTGACAGAAATTCTTCTATATAACTGTAGAGAGAATTTGTACTTCCGAGTGTATCACCAAACATTACATTCAATTAAATTCACATAATTCAACAATTCATTAGTAGGTAGTCAAGAAAAATAGTTTTTATGGTTAAAATCATCTTCAAAAATCTGTTAATGACTCACAAGTTATTGTTTCTTTTTATAGTTATTATTATATTTGTTATGTAACTTAAGAATAAAAACTTTCGTGGTTGGTATTCATATTTATTAAGGACTAGCAATTCCTCGCACGGCTTCGCTCGCGTGTACTTACATATTTAAATATTTTGAGCGGTACCCTAATTCTTTTTCCAAAATAAAAGTAGCCTAACTTATTCCTTATAGCACCAGCTACCAGCTATCTGCCAGTGAAAGTCCCGTAAAATCGATGCACCCGTTCCGGAACAAACAGACAGACAAACATTTTAAAAACTGATTTTTAGGCATAGGTGTTGTGCAAATAACTGAGCTTAAAAAACTATTATTTTGACATTACAAACAGACATTTTATTTATTTGTTAGTCACGTGTGTACTTCGGGGATGCCCCACTAGTTTCCTTTTAGTTTTTAGTGAGTGAAGCGATTGAAACCACAAATATTATACTACATAAATTCTATTACTAGCCATAGACGTGAATATTAATAGTTCATGTAGTGTATACCCTACATGTGTCAAAAGTGTATTATTTTGTTTTAAGTTTACCAATCTCGCTATTCTGTAGATTCAATCATCTTTTTGTCGGAATTAAGTACCGTCGCGACCCCTTACTTCGCCTGGGTTTTGACACTTTTTTCAACAGTTCTTTCGGATTTAAAAGTATTTTGAATTATAGTGATTAAAAAATGGTTTTACTTATCTGTGGCTATAGTTATAGAAAATTCACGTTTTGAATATCGTTTAATAACAAGCTAAAATTGACTCCAAAGGTGAAAGGCGAAGTATGGGTATTATTCCCTAACTTCGCCTACCTTATGTCACAGCGTCATAAATAAACAATTTGTTTGACATTAGCTAGTCTATGGAAGTTAAAATATGACAGAAGAATTTGAACCATACTTTTAACCGAATAAAGTCATATTTTCTTTAAAAAATGTGTAGTACGAAGTTAAGGAACAGACTGAAGATTGTTCCATATATTTGCATTGATAGGGTTGCCACAATTCTTGGTAACTTATCCAACTGTAAATAAAGGGGTTAATAGTTTAAGAAAAAAAAAATGTTTTAAGAGATAAACATTTATTAATAAAAAATGTTCTCTTAGGTACATCTATACATCTTTCTATTAGTAGCCTATTATTCAATAAATCTCCTGTTTATTAAAATATGTCTATGATAGACATTTTCGCCATGATTGGTAGTGTATGTCCGTTTTATGCGTTTCTTCACTTTTTTGTTTTCCATTGTGTTCCAAAAATACTTTTAATTTAACAGTTTTGTGCGCGGCTTGTCCAAAACATCTCGTGGAAATTTTAAATTATGTGAAATTAGGCGAAGATAGGAAACACAGGCGATGTTACGAGGCTCGACGGTACATTTAAAATTGCGAAATACTCAAAAGGCATGTCGATATGGACTTTTAAATAAAAAATGGCAACATCGGTCGCGTCCTTGCATGTGCACGTGTAAGCATCTGAGCGCGTGCACAGATAAGATATTAGTTACTTAGTAAGTTCGTAACAGATTCATCACTCCCATACAAAAGTGAAAATACCTATGTTATAATAACCTTCAAAATTTAAATAATAATACCTGGCGTTAGCTGCGACCAGAATATACCTTATTTACGCTTCTTCGAAAGTTGAGAACGCCTTGCGCACTGCGCGACCTTCGTCTGTGTGTGTAGCCGAACTGCCGGACACTCTAGGGTTGTACAAAGTACACAAATAATGAAATAAATTATTTATTTGGGGTTTGTTCCGATATAAACTGAGAGCACTGTTTAGTGCTATTACTGGGGATAAATTCTTTCCGTTACGGACTGAAAGTATACTGCCGCAGTAACCTAGGGAAATATATGACGTCATAAATCGTCACCATTTTTGTACTTTGAGCACCTGCGTTTTCCAAGTAAGATGCTCTCACTTTTTCTAGTTAAATAATAGACAATTATTTGTCGAAATACGTTCATGAAATTTGTTGAAAACCAAAATATTTTTTTTAATAAAAGTATAGGTACTTACTTTTATTATGCGATTAATTCAATTGACAATTAACTTGAATATAATTTTTTTAAATATACCTAACTACACTACAACTCAACAATATTTTTCTTGTTGAACAAATTACGTGTACATTTATATTATAACTATTTTTATAAGAGAACGGCTTCGCAGTATACTAAATTGACGTCACACCTTACAGTGCTCGCAGTGCATATCGGAACACACACACTTGATAATCAAATTTATGGGTGTTGAGTTTTATATATTATAATGATAAATAAAATTATTTCCCCTACGAAATTTATGTTTAATTTTTATAGGTAATTAAAATATTCTTAAACCTTTGATAGTAACACAAAATGTTGATGCTATAGACATGTACATGTACATATATATGCTAATGGCTGAATGATAAAGATACTCTGATAACTTAATACTTTTGTACAACATACTATGTTAGACAAAAGTATTAAATAAGAAATAACTACCTACTCAAATAAAAACCTCAATCCGTGCCGCTCTCAATATGTTTTATCTTTCAGTAGCTCTTATTATTATTTTCACTATATTACATATTGTGTGATAGAAGCAGCCGATCTACAAAACATATAAATTACATTTTTAAATACATTATTATATAAAAAATATATATTTCAAAATATTAAAAATAGTGTCCCACCGGTATCAGGTACAGGGCCCAAGCTACCGGTACCCTAACCAGATTCCAGAGACAGAACCCTCCTCACAATACCGTATCAAGAATTAATATTATTATTCATCAACAAACTCGTGACAGTCCTCGGCGCAGGCAGCCTGTAGTTAAAGACCATAGTCCAGGGCGAGACGGTAATGAATTGCGCCGCCTCTGTATGCGAGAATATTTCCTCGCCAAAAAAGTCGATTGAAAGGGAACGGGGGAAAATCATTAATCACCGGCAGCGCAGAGCACTAAAAGATCTCCGCCCTCACACGTGAATCTCTCACAGTGAGAGATGGCCTGAGGCCGATGTAGTGTGGTGCGACTTCTATCGCTCGAACCTCTCTAGGCAAAAAAAATATATGCACAAAAGGTACGTCGTGTTCTACGCGGAAGAATCGCGTCTGCCGAGGTTCCCAGGCATTTTATTTTTAGGTTATACCATAGGCTAGGCGTGACGCATTTTCGTATAGTTTTAGTCGGTTCTACTTCTCCGAAACCCGGCGAGAGGGTACCTGTGGGGTTTCTACATGAAAAAGAAAAAAGACATTAAAATAATTGACCCCTAATTTTATTTAATTATGCCGATAGGTTAATTTGCATATCTAATGGCCAACAGGTTTTATACATTGGAATGTAGAACAAGGACAAGGAAATAATTTAATTTAAGAAATGGAATCATCGATCAACCTTGTCCTGTTTATACGTCACGTGAAATGTGAGTAACACGAAAGACGACCCAGGAGCATACATTAATTACGTTAGCTGGTTTTCTTTAACCTTGAATTAAGGGATTGTGGTGGGACTCCCCTCCCTCTCACGTGAAATTTACGCTAAGGATTTACATATCCTACTAATATTATAAACGTGAAAGTTTGTGAGGATGAATGGATGTATGTATGTATCGGTGTTTGTAATTCTTTCACGCCAAAACTACTGAACCGATTGCGATGAAACTTAGATAGATATCCGTGGGAATATCGGGATAAAAAGTAGCCTATATGTTAATCCAGGTCTCCAGCTATCTACACACCAAGGTTCATCGCAATCGGTTCAGTAGTTTTGGCGTGAAAGAGTAACAAACATCCACACATACATACATCCATGCATCCATAGACCCTCACAAACTTTCACGTTTATAATATTAGTAGGATATAAAAGGACTAATTATGTATTTTCGTAAGGCCTGAAGAAGTAATATACATCAAGTCAAGCCAAGACAAAAGACTTAGTTATAAATAAGATTAAGTACCTCTTTTTGTCAACCCATTAAGTAAACTTATGACTTTGTGTAGTTAAGTGATGATTTGAATTGCAATGTTTACCATATCTTTTTAGATCATGGGTTTTAAAAGAGTTTGGGATTCATCTTGTCCTCATACATGGAACTCGTGGGAAGCTGACGGCGTCACCTGGGTAATCCGCGACCTTCGGCCAGAAGACGATAAAGAAGCTATCAGGATTTTGGTGGAGAATCTGTGCCCAGATGAAATTTTATGTTCTCTAAGTGGTTCGTAACAATAACTCACTACTAAAGAAAATACATAAGTTAATAATTATATTTTCTTATATTCTCTTACTACACAGTAAAGACAAGTCTAGAGTCGTGTTTTAGGGTGCTTCTTATTTCAATCTGAATTTTCAACCCCCAAGCTAAAATTAAAAGATCGTATCTACGAAATAATTTTGATCCAACGTAAACAATGTAAAGGTGAAGTTGGGTTTGGGGTGAAGAAATATACATGGGGTACTGGTAACATGTCGGCAATCCATTGAGGGAATATAGAGGAGGTTATTTGCAACTAACGGACCCTATGATCCCTATGCAAATGTCAACCGCTTTGGAGTAATTTTATGTTTTTTTGAAGATATCGATTTCTAAGTAAAAAAATTAAGTACTTTATCGGCAGAACATATGAAACATATACAACTTTTCAACTATTTGTAGCTATCCAACGATATACAATAAAATACCAGATGTTAGAAATTGAGTGAACCGAATGCAATTTTGTTAAGATACAAAATTATTTTTAAATCAAAAACTACAATATTTTTTTTATAACTTTAAAATAATTACGCCGCTAAGTAATTGATGCTAAGTTTTAAAGGTCATTTTGAATCGTACGGTTCCGGGTTGATCACTCATTAAATAACTAAAATGAAATAACTAAAAAGTATTTCTGGCCCATTTGCAGCCAAAATCGTAAATCTTGACGTACTATGTTATTTTTCCATATTTTTAAATTAAAGTTTGTTCCGCCATATTCTAACTTCTGGTATGTTATTGTATATCTTTGAATGGCTGAAAAGTTGTACTTGTTTCATATAAATATTCAGCCGATAAAGTACTCAACTGTTTTTTTTTTTAATTTTGACTGGCCTGATGGTCTAGTGGTTAGTGACCCTGACTGCTGAGCCCAGAGGCCGTGGGTTCGATTGCCACCTAGGACAAATAATTGTATGACGTGCATGATCATTTGTTCTGTGTCTGTGTGTAATTTATCTATACCATAATGTTTTTAGAAATATAAAAGTATGTTTATCAGCAGTCTGGTTACTGTAGTACAGGCTCTGCCTAGTTTGGGATCAAACGGCCGTGTTTGAGATGTGTGAAGTTATTATTATTTTATGGTTGATTATTATGTACTGAAGTACTGAAGCAGATAATAAGAATAAAAACAATGCGAAACAATTCTTTAAAAAAAAACAGGCCAAGTGCAATTCGGACTCGCGCACCGAGGGTTCCGTAAAATATTTTTATTATATGATTTAACTTAAAATTTACGGTTTTCGCAATTTTTCCTTTATCTGTGCTATAAGACGTTGCTTCGTACCAAATTTCAAGATTGTGAGTTCACGGGAAGTACCCGTAGGTTTTGATTCCCTTGCGAGTTAAAATTTGCGGAAATTTGCGGCATAAACGGCTGTATCTTTTAATTGCGTTGGCTGAGAAGGTTGATTTTTTCACAGCTCTAAGGGACAGTAGACCTGAGTATTTGATAGAAATTTCAGCTTGATACCTTCACGCGTTCCTGAGAAAAAGGCTCTTGACAGACAGACAGACGTTCGGACGGACGGACAACAAAGTGAACCTATGAGGATTCCGTTTTTTCCTTTCGAGGTACGGAACCCTTAAAACACATTTACTCCCAATTTTCTCATTTAATTCCTAAAGTGCCCGGTTGACAACAAGCTTGTACCCTATTACATAAGTGGGCTAAAATTATAATCTGCAAAATGTGGCATTTAATATGCTCTCTCTGTATACCCCTTCGTGGATACAAACGTGAGATAATAATAATAATAATAAAGCCCATTTATTTCCAATTCAATTATTACATGCATTACAATATATTAAATAAAAAAAAACCATCTTAAAATATCATTAATTGTATTGTATATATAATTTTATTTATTCTGATCAGATGAATTTCATTTTAATATTCGTAACTGTCCTCTTTTTCATTGATTGGAACCCCTTCTCGGGTATAGGCCTCCTCCAGCTTGTTCCAGATCTCTCTGTCCTTTGCTTTTATTCTCCAGTTTGTTCCTGCTACAGCTTTTATATCTTCTATTCGCCCTCGATTAGTAGTCGTAAAACAGCTGTAAAACCATTCAGTAAATCATAAATAATAGAATACTTTTTATTGTAGATTTAGTTAATGATCCTGCCAGTGTTCGCGGTATATCAGAATTCTGGCGAGGCTGTTTAGCTGAACGAATGTCCCTCGGCTGCTATGAAGAAAAAGATGGAAAGAGTAAACTAGTAGCACTTAACGTTTGCGTGATCTCGTGTCAAGGAGAAGATCCTGACTATGTGGTAAGTACTTTTAGGTACTATTTACACATATACTTGACATATACTGACTGCACCGAGTGTTGTGGGTTCGAATCCCACACGGGACAAAAATTTGTGTGATCCACAAATAGTTGTCCCAAGTCTGGGTGTTCTTTGTGTCCGTTGTTTAAATGTTTGTGAAGCCCCCCGCGACACAGGAATATTCCTAATGCGGGAGTTGTCTTTAAAAGAAAATAAAAAAATATACTAATTGCGTAGAGTTTTATGTTCAAAACAAATTAATTCGCTTGAATCATGCAATGAAAGGCATGCTAAAATATTGTTAAGTTTGTCCTCCGTTAATTAAAAAAAATTAATAACGTCAAAATAAATTAACATTTTTAATCAATTTATATTATACTAGCCGTCCCCGCAGTTTCACTTACGTTTATGGTCACTGCTCCGCTCCTATTGGTCGTAGCGTGATGTTATATGACCTATAGCTTTCCTCGATAAATGGGCTATCTAACACTGAAAGAATTTTTCAAATCGGACCAGTAGTTCCTGAGATTAGAGCGTTCAAGCAAACTAACAAACAAACTCTTCAGCTTTATATATTAGAATAGAAAACAAAGTCCCCCGCCGCGTCTGTCTGTCTGTTCGCGATAAACTGAAAAACTACTGAGCGGATTTTCATGCCATTTTCACTAATAGACAGAGTGATTCATGAGGAAAGTTTAGGTGTATAATTTGTTAAGATTTTGTGTAAATTGATTGAAGTATGTTGATTGTTGATGCGAAGCCGGGCGTGCGAAGCCGGGGCGGGTAAGCCGGGACGGGTTACTATTTGATAACGCTAACGCTGACCTCATAAGGTCAAGCCTTGTTATTTCAAACAAATATGAACAGAATCCACTTTTAGTAAAAACTTGACAACCCTTCTTCTTCAGTCATTTTCAACCGCTAAGGTACTGAAAAGTAAAGGTAAAGGACTTCTTTAGTTTATGCCATCTTTCTCGATCTTGAGCAGTTTCTAACCTCTTGGCTCGCGCCAGTCTTTTGACGTCGTCATACCAACGCATCTATGATCCTCCTCGTGGACGTTAATATCCTATTGAATGGTTTTTACTGTCTAAAAATATTGTAACAGAGGAAGGTCAAGGTCACGCATGCCTTGACAACCCTGTAGAAATCAACAGATAAGATGCACTTGGAGCTCAAGGTTTGAAGATAATTTTTCTTTTATTGGCACTAAGCTAATGAACGGAGTTCTAGATAGGTACTTAGGTACCTTACTCGTAACGTTTGACGACCTCTGTGGCACGGTAGTAGAAAAAAAGACTTCACTTTTGGATTATCATATTTTTATTTTTTACCTTTTTGAAGTGAAAACTTCTTTAGGCACGTTTTTCCACTTTTGCTATCACGCTAATAATACATATATAGATCCACTAGAGGGCGCTAATCTAAACATTGAGTTCTGTCAGCTCCTTATTCATTAATGTCACCAACCTGCTAATATGATGTTTTAAGTTCGTCGTTTCGTTTAAGTTTTCACTTCTGTCGGCGATATATTACCGATATATTACCACCAGGCGCCGGTCATGGTTTCTTTACTATAATCATTATTAACCTATACTTACTTAAGCCAAATAAGTTATGGAATGTTTGTAAACAAACCATATGTCATCATCTTTAGGGTTGTCATAATTAGAATGCAGAAATATTGTAATTTTACCTCTATTTCTTAGTTAAACTTTACGATTTTACTGTCATTGTGTTTACTGGAACTCAGTCTAACCATCAAATACGTAATATGTTAAAAAATACCTTAAAACAAGAACCAGCAAATAAAAAATACCAACTATACGCCTTACAACCCTATAACTCGACAACTTTCGCAGATCAACAACAATTTGGTTATTTAAAATGAATATTTATGGGAATATGCATAAGACTCCACCATACAATATTGAAAATAAGTAATCCTTTTTAATAATAACTGGTACGTTTTATGACTACATATAAATGTTACATAAATCAATAAAGAATTAAACACGGACTACGACGTTTTTGACGTCACAGAAAAAGCGCGCCGAAATGTCAGCGTTAAATCACACGAAACTGGATGTGGTTGAAAAAATAATTTTTACCGTTGATTGATATTTGTGATGATGTGTTATTAACAATGTCAAAATGGAAACAAATTTTGTTTGAATTACCAGTGATTCACTATTATATTATTGCGTAAAATTATGTCTCACTATCCATGCAATTTTTAACCCCCGACGCAAAAAGTTGGAGTGCTATAAGTTTAACATGTGTATCTATGCATGGGTCACATGTGTGTCTGTGGCATTATATTTAAAATATCTAAACATTTGCCGATACGCATGCCCCCTCTATAATATATTCACCGGTAAGGAACACAAGCGCCATGTACCGGCGTTACGCAGCGTCTAGGCGGAGTGCGGACGGACGAGTTCACTTTCAGTTTGTTTACAATACATCAATGATTAAATATCAAAAGGGAGTGTTCTCAACACTCGTACCCATTTTGACTTGACATATAATATATATGACGGCGCGTGCTGTTTAGGCTGGTTGAATCTGAACATAATGTTGAATATTTTGCTTATGGTTGAATTAGCATTGCAAACTTTTTAATTACGATTGTCGTTTTATCTTTGGAGCGGTTCTCTGTGTGCTTAATTCACAGCCTTTTATTTATCTCTTTATTGTACACCTTTAATGTAAGATACAATCAAAAAACAATACAAACATTCAGGCATATCAATTGGCGGTCTCTTCCAGACAACCTTTGTAAGAAAGAAAGAAAGAAAGAAAGAAAGAAAGAAAAGAAAGAAAATCCTTTTATTTTGCACAAACATTAGACGCACACAAGACATATTTAATCAAAGAAGATTATACAAGAAAAAAAAACAAACTGCAAATGACAAAAATAAAAAACTAAATGAGCCTTATCTATGGTTGGATAAAAAAGTCTGTACTCTGTGGTAATCTGTGGATTCTCTGTCTAATAGCATTTGTCAAAAAATATGGAAAAAACAATATATATAAATTTTTTGTTTTTCGTT
This sequence comes from Callimorpha dominula, assembly GCA_949752705.1. NCBI lineage: Eukaryota > Metazoa > Arthropoda > Insecta > Lepidoptera > Erebidae > Callimorpha > Callimorpha dominula. Next base: position 3,594,434 of record OX456991.1, read on the forward strand.
TTTCAATTTACATGTTGCTATGTGCGCCACGCATGCGCAAAAGCAGGAATATGCTCAGCATTGCAGCATTTGTACGGATATTAACAAATATATTTCAGGGTAGTCTGTGGTGTACTAAGGTAGGTTAATGTAGATTTTAATATATACTTGGTATACTATACTTATATTACCATAAACATACTACATACATACATAAATATATAAATATGTACCTATATATATATACATATATAAGATATATATATATATATATATATATATAGAAGATTAAAATAAGATTTATTTATTCTGTACTGTATTTATTTGTGGCGGGAGGAAATTGGATCATCTCTAATCGGATGTTTCATGTAAGTTTCAGTTCATTTCATTTTTCACACTATTATATGCCTGTTTTCTGAGATTTTTTTATTATTTCTGTTTCAGGTGGGTTCTTTTACATAAGTACTACATTTCAATGATTTTTAAAATAATCACTTTATGAATATTCCAACATTGTGGTACATCTACTTTGGGATGTTCTAAAATTTATATTGCATACTGGCTGAGGTGTACCTACCAGTACCAGCTTACCTTAGACCCAGAACCTTACCAGAGCTTATAGGTCGAGTAGGCCTCGACGCTCTAGATGCTAAAGTTACTGGCGAGCCTCCTGCTTTAGTATTTTAGTATCTATTAAACGTAAATAAATTAAGCTATGTAGTCTAAACATACCAAATGAAACCATGATTCCTCAAAAAAAATATTGAATGGCGAAAAGGCAAATGTTTAGGAGATATTGAGAGCAATAGCCATTTATTGTTGTGAATAGGAAATACCTACAGGTTATATTGGCCACTAAATCTGTAATGTTTTATTTGGAAAAAGAAAGTTCAAACTAATAACTTAATACAATGCTAACCATTTTTCTCTTAGGACTATAAATTGTTTTTTGGTACTTTAACACACAAAAATCTCACGAACTCAAAAACAGACCACGCCACTGATAGCCACAGATAAGATAACAGTTACTCCGTAACAGATACATACATACTCCCATACAAAAGCGAAAATACCTACGTCATAATAGCCTAAAAAAATTAAATAATAATACATAGGCTGCACTAAAAGTATCGGGAATGGAATATTTCCATTGCTTCTGTCGTATTAAAATCTTTTTAAATGAAAACTCCTTGGTTTTAAAAATCGAATACCATTAATTTATTTAAAAAAAGATTCTGGGTCTTATTACAAGGTTTTGTCAAACTTGTTTAGTCGTTGAGAAAATGGAATTGACTCGAGAAAATTTAAGAGCGATGATTTATTAAGACTTTCGAAGTGGTTTAACGCAAAAACAATGTGTTGACCGGATGATTTCTGCATTTGGTGATGAAGCCTGATCCAAAACCACAATTTATCGCTGGTTTGCTGAATTTCAACGTGGACGTGTCAAGCTCAGTGATGATCCCCGTCAAGGTCGTCCAAAAACTGCAGTCACATAAGAAAACGTTGATGCTTAAGCTGATTGAGGAAGATCGACATGTGGCATACCGCGAAATTCAGGCAACTTTAGACATTGGCATGAGTCAAATACAAATAATCTTGCATGAACAATTAGGTGTAAAAAAGTTGTTTTCCCGATGGATACCGCATTCGCTCTGTGAAGAGCAAAAAGCGGCTCGCGTTACTTGGTGCGTCAGAACTCTCGAAAGATTCCACGCAGGATCCTCAAATGCTGTATACAACATCGTATCCGGTGACGAATCCTGGATATACGCGTACGAACCCGAAACAAAAAACCAGTCACGAGTTTGGGTGTTCGAAAATGAGTTAAAGCCAACAAAAATTGTTCGTTTACGGAGTGTTGCAAAAAAATGGTAGCCACGTTTGTCTCCAAAACCGGCCATATTGCGACTATTTCTCTTGAGGGACAAAGAACGGTTAATGCAGAATGGTATGCTAGCATTTGTTTGCCACAGGTCGTTTCTGAACTTCGTAAAGAGAACTGCAACGCATCATCCTCCATCACGACAATGCGAGTTCTCACAACGCGCACAGAACAAAAGAGTTTTTAAAGCAAGAAAACATAGAATTATTAGACCATCCGCCGTACAGCCCCGACCTAAGCCCTAATGATTTCTATACTTTCCCTAAAATAAAGAATAAATTGCGTGGTCAGAGATTTTCATCACCTGAAGAAGCTGTGGACGCCTACAAAACGGCCATTTTGGAGACCCCAACTTCCGAATGGAATGGTTGCTTCAATGATTGGTTCATCGTATGGAAAAATGTGTCAAATTTCGAGGAGAATACTTCGAAAAGCAATAAATACATTTTTAAATAGTAATGTTGTGTCACTTCCTTGATTCCCGAAATTTTCAGTGACGCCCTCGTACCTAGCATTAGCTGCAACCAAAAATATATCGGATTGAGCACACTTATCATTTTCCTGGTCACACCATAACAATATTTTAAGGGTACGTAATTTGCAAACAGGTTATTAACAACTGCCTGTCAGAAAATGCTTAGCAACGCAATGTTGGTAAACATTCCACAGCTTATTTGGCTGAAGTATAGTTACGATCATTTGGACATTGACGATAGGGGCAGGCTACCAATAATCTGCTGTCAGGCAGGTATCAGCCATACCATAGACATCAGTCTATGGTAAATACTTACGTAGTGGTCTAAATACTTATACATACTAGATAATGTACTATTGACGTGATACTAATGAAGTCTAATGAAGTCGAACTACAAGAGTTCGACGTTCGGGAGACGTTCACCAATGACCATATTGCATATCTTCTTTCTTAATTTTCTTTATAATAAACCGGTTGAAAATACTTGAGGATATTAGTTCAGAATTTTGGCTTTGACACATTTATTTATTTCTCTATTCTCGTACCCTTGACCTTGGTTCACGTGAAAGTCAAATTCTTGGACGGATTGGAGAGGCCAGTGAGTCCTGTTTATAAAGACTTACCGGCTTATAAGCAACTAGCAACCCGCCCCGGCTTCGCACGGGTATAAATTATACACTAAGACCTTCCACATGAATCACTCTGTCTATTACTGAAAACCGTATGAAAATCCGTTTAGTAGTTTTTCAGTTTATCGCGAACAGACAGACGCGGCGGGGGACTTTGTTTTATAATATGTAGTGATCATGTAAAAGTTATCGATGTGTTGAATCTGTTTAGCAACAGTTCTACGAATGGATTGTGTTGTAAATACCCATTTACAAGACACATACGAGAGGCTTACTAGTAAGAATGGTTTAGTTTTCTAAACACTTTACGTATTTTTTTTTTTGGCGAGTAAACTTTTACCATCTCAATACCTTTCATTGTCAATAACTTGAATGTTAGTATATTTCGCTGCTAAGGGTTCAAATTCAAATTTATTTATTTATATAGGAAACACTAAGGTTTTGAATGTATAGGGGCGCAAATTTGAGGTCTCGCACCACGTAAAAATGTAGGCTAGGGCCGCCACTGCGCAAGATAAATCACAATAAAAATACTACGATTTCGTCGAGATAATTTTATCTCTTACAACCTAACTTACAACGAATGTTGCGAGATTGCGCCATGGGCCATTGCGCCATGTGCCGTCTGTATCAACACTAGTTTTCGCCCTCGATATAAGATCCCAGATAAGATAAAAGTTACTTTGCCCGCGGCTTCGTTCGTATAGTGTTAATATAGATTTTGTCATTCACTATCCTTATCAAGCAGCAGTAACGTTATGGCGATCAAGTGGCTGCAGGTTCGAACCCTACCCAGTGCACTACTGACGTGAACCCAGGTTAACAATAATAGTAGTAATGCTTGTGACCGTTTGACTCTTAAAAAAAAAGCCTTCGGGAACAGTTTTTTCGGAATGAAAGGTACCCTGTCTTTTTCTGTTCCGGACTACGTTTGTGCAAAATTTTATAATGATCGGTTGAGTGGTTAAGGCGTCAAAGCGTAACAAACAAACAAACTTACTTTGCCATTTATAACATTAGTAAGGATTAACATTTTATTATGGTTCTATTTACCTACATTTAAGCACTACGAAACACATGATTTATATGTTTTTGTATTTATTATAATTTAATTTCATTAGCGATTTAATCGCTGCTTAGTATATTCAAACGCTTGTTTTTATTACACCACTCACTTGACATTGAACTACATATTATGTACGTACCTACATTACCTTCAATCTAGTCCGGCCCGTCTATGTTTTTCCTGGCGTAGGCCAATTATAGAGAACATGCAATATTTTTTAATTTGCGCGCGAAAACGTATATTCTGTTCTGATGACGTCACTCGTGTAAGTCACCGTCGTTCCTTAGCTTTCATAGTTTTGCATAGTTAGTTCTAACTTCCTATTGTTTTTGTATACATGCGTAGGACACTGTAAACTATTTAAAATGAACTATCTAGAATGGACAACTTAATTTAAAACTACATTGCAAAAAAAAATATTTAAGATAATCAACCTGTCAACGCATTTAAAATTTGTTTTTGTAATTTATATTTTATTTCTTGTTGTAAGTGATTTGTGTAATCTTGAGAAATAAAGTGTTATTTAAACCGTAATATTTTTTTAACTTTTTTCTTGTTTTGTAAGGAATTTAACTACAGCGCGTTGTTCAATTTTCTTGTCATTGTCGCGTCAGTCATTATGATTGTCGTTGACCAAGGATTACTAGCAAACTAATAATAACAACTTTATGACATTTTATATTTATACCCTCAAATAATGTATTTATCAAATGAATATGTGAAATTACCCACATTTTTTGTGAAACACTCCGATACCGAGAATACATTGAACGCCCCTCGTTCGTATAAAACTTGATAGTGAGCTTAGTGAGTTTGTTATGACGCTTTTTCCTGTTTCATCATTTTTTGTTTTATTTATGAAAATAAGCTAGAGCCTTATTACTTACCTCAACTCAAACCACAATGCTGCCGTAGTAATCAAGATAGGTAAGTCAGGAATACGCCTCTTCTGACGCACTGCTATCTTGATTATAGACCACGGCAGAATGGTGAATCACTTTGATGTTTGATGTAGAAAAAACCATGTTATTATTATCAGCAGAGAATCCAATTATGTAATCGAGCTTGAGCACAGTTTATGAGTAAGGTATATTTGTATATAACGTGCTCGTAAACTGTGCTCAGATTAGGTACTCGCCTCACGATCTCTATTTCGTTTGGAGAACTGGAGGAAATCGCGTTTGAGTACAACTTAAGAAAGTTAAAAGGTAGATTTCAAATGCTGATCACAAATCTGTGTATCAATTCAATACCTTTATTTTTTTCTTATTTAAGCAAAATTCATATACCTAACATAAAAAAAAAAATGGCATGCATTAACGATGTTGCGGATGCGGATTTTTGAGGGCTTGCATCCGCGGATGCGGATCTTAAATATTATTTTCATTAAACTTTATATGGGGCAGAAATAAAGTAAAACTATAGTAATCTTTAATGTTTATATTACTATATAGGTACTCAATTCGTTAATAACATGTGAAATAAAAAATTGGTGTTTGCAAATTGCATTATAATTAATAAACAGTAATATCGCCCTCTATTCAGTATCAAGTTTGTTTCGCAGAAGTTAATAAATTAAACTAACGGTACTGAACAACTGGTTTCTCGGAACACGGCCTGGTGGTGTGATAAAAATCTGCAATTGCTTTTTAAACAAATTAACCTCTTCTGGGTGCATCGATTTAGATGATTTTTCAAAGACGAGGCGGTGCGGCCCTTGCGAGAGTAGAATTTTTATTGCATATTATACAATGAGCCTTATCCTGGTTATGTTCATTTGATTTAAAATAAGTCCAAATCTGACTGTGGCGGTGGTGGCATTATAAATTCACTTGTTAAATAATCTATCAACTGCAGATAACTCCCTTAATACACAAATCTTACTGCCTATTCACAATAACACTCAAAAAATTAAATGTTCATATGATTAGCGCAACTAAACACTTGATTAACGAGAAAAAAATTATACACAAATAACAAACGCGCAGGATCTTGTCACCGAAATCTTCGCTTCTATTGATCAATCAGCACGTGTTTACGGCACACGCAAGTCGCCGGCCCCACCTAAGTACTTTCTTTCTTGTCGCGACTTGCACTACATCTGCATCCGCATGAACATCCGCATGGATTATTGCAGATTCGGATGCAGATGTCAAAACGATGCGGAAGATCCGCCATTGCGGATGTAGATGCGAATATCCGCAACATTCCTGGTATGCATTACAGATCGAAGGCGAAGCCTGGAATAACGTCTACGGGGCTATGAAAGTGTGCGATAAATTGGATGCCTTCAAACTATTGGGTGTTGACAAGCTTCTATACGGACTGGGCTTGGTTGTGTCTAGAGAGTACCGTGGAGCTAAACTGGGTTCTAAAATACTCGCTGCAAGGTAAGGATTTATTATATTTTTCATGCACAAAAGGTAAGTGTGAGTACCCCTGACAACGTGTAGCGTGATAGCGTAAAGTACAAATTCCCAATCGCATAATAACATCAGTTAGTGCATAATCTTTATAGGCCGTCTGATATACCTACACACGTACACTATTCTGAACGGTATATAATGGTACTATTACGTATTCTGTGATACCTTTCAGAATAGTGTACGTGTGTAGGTAGGTACATCAAAATCGTCCTCCATAGGTAAAATATTATCTTAAGGTAGATGATTATATACGTGGGTCACACTGAAAGTTTTTAGAATGGGCCAATAAGAAAAGCAGCCGATGAAAAATATATGTCATTTGTTTTTATAAATTGGCGGCAATTTAAAAAGTGTCGGTCGTGCATCGAAATGGATTTGACTAGAGAAAATTTTCGCTCAATGATTTATTACGACTTTCGTTGTGATCTTACTGAACAACAATGTTACGATAGACTTCGATTGGCATTTCATTACGAAGCCCCATCGCGTGCCACTGTCTACAACTGGTTTAATGAGTTTAAACGTGGCCGAAGCAAACTCACTGATGATTTTCCAGAAGGACGTCCTTCTACGGCGACTACTGAAGATAACGTGAGTGCTGTGCCGCTAACGATAGAAACTGATAGAAGAGTGACTTTTCGCATCATTCTAGAAAATAAAAGGACTGTTACCGCAGATTGGTATGTTAGTCATTGTCTACCAGTGGTCTTGGAAAATGTTAGACAGCAGCGCCCAAGAAGCAGGACTCTCCACCACATCAACGGTCCAGCTCATTCTGCAAGACGGACTATCAAATATTTGTCTATCGAAGGTGTGGAGCTAGTGAGTCATCCTCCTTATAGTCCCGATCTGGCACCTTGTGACTCTTATTTACTTCCAAAAATATAAGATAAACATAGAGGTATTTGTTTTATGAACCCTGAAGTGCGTGGAAGAGATCCCTAAAGAAGAGTGGGCTCACTTCTTCAGTCAATGTTTCCATCGGATGCGACGGTGCTTAGAAAGGAACAGAGACTACTTCGAAAAGCAATAAAACTATTAACAGGCTCCTATATCATTCCGTTTTTTATTTTACTAAAAACTTTCCGTGTGATCCCCGTACGATGACAGATGTATTTGCTTTTCATTTCACACACTCATTCAGAATGGTAGGTACGTCGCCAGCTACTAATCATACGCCGGTTTCTCCCAGACTAGATTATACTAGGTACTTGCATACGGTTATCAGCTCTAGTATTCGGTTCCGGCCCGGTTCATCTGGGTTTCAACAAGACTGGTGTGGACACAAACATTAGTTTCAAAGATTGCATTTGGCTTCATACCTGCTTTCTAATGCTGTCATAGCAATTCGGTTCTCTTTATCACAATGGAGTGGTCCATTTCAATATCACAAGAACATTTAACAAAGATTGATTATTAAATAATTAATATATGAGAATGACAGGTTCCTAATTCAAATGTGTTGTTTTTTTTATTATAACAGTATTTATGGCTAGACTTTTAACTGTGTAAGAAACAATGACTTTTGCTTGAATGACGGTTTTCTACTGTTTGCTACAAATCTCTGTCTGTACCTTTTATGTTCCCCCCATCTTTCCAGTATTATATCTTAGTTTATCGGTGAAAGCTACAGACAGCGGAGTGGAATGCAACGAGGTTTGGTGGGTTTAGGTTTTCTGTTGGCTACGGTTGTGTTGATACGCCCATTTTATTTTTAATACATGGTATGGTTGGGTACTTATATTTTATAATGTGCATTTTCTTGCGACTACATAAGTTACAGGAAAGAAAGCCAACTTTCTTCTTGTCATTGTCACGTCAAAAAAATAAACAACAATTTTATTTTGTTTCAGAGAGCCTTTAGCCCTGTATCATGGTATAACAGCGACGAGTACAATTTTCACAGGGCCGGCGTCTCAAAGAAGTGCACAAATCGCAGGCTTCTCTACCGCCCTTACTGTAACATTAAAGGAAATTGTTGAAGCTGGCCTGAACTACCCACCTGACGAAAACAGGTGCATTAAACTCATGGTGAAGAAATACACACAGGATATAGAAGAATTTACTTCATAATAGTTTGATCTGTATAGTATAGATAATACACGGTGTATTTGAAAAGGAAAAACTTAATTAAATCACTAAAGAAAATAAAAAACAAATTACGATTTAAAATCTTTAAGTTTATACATTCCACCTTCTTTTATTAAAAAATCATCAGTCATCCCACTATTATTATAAAATCTCCTCCTCCGCGCCTTTTCCCAACTAAGTTAGGGTCGGCTTTCAGTCTAACTACGTTACGGCCGAACTTTGATATTTTACGTGAAGCGACTGCCATCAGACCTCCACAACCCAAGTAGTAGGCGATATCGAAGTTCTGTAGTTAGACCAGGTTGTCGGACTTTTTAACGTAACGAATGACACAGATGTTTGTATGGCACCCGGGACCGACGGTTTAACGTGCTCTCCGAGGCACGGAGGGGTCTCAATGTGTTAAGAATGGTCACCCATCCTAGACTGACCTGGCTAGCATTACTTAACTTTGTAATGTGTTAACCTACTCGGTTACCACTTAGCCACGAGCCCCTCTAAATGTTACTATGTTATTGTAATTGTTACTCTTTCACACCAAAACTACTGAACTGATTGCGATGAAACTTGTTATGTAGATAGCTGGAGACCTGGATTAACATATAGGCTACTTTTTATCCTGATATTACCACGGAATCGGGACTTACGCGGGTGAAACCGCGAGGCGCTGCTAGTAAGTTATAAATTGTTTTTATTTATTCTTATTGTAACTGCATGCTAGTCATTGAGAGTCATGCCCTTTCAGTAATATAAGTATTCCTTTTTCAAACAAACCCTGTATATACAATAAGTCAGATGATGAGGCCGGTTCGGTGAGAATTTTCACCAGCATAATGTTATAAAATCATGTTATTTTGAAAAAATGTGTGAGCTAAGTATTCGATACAAGCAATAAACAGACAATAACAAAACCTCACTACAGTTAAAGAGGTTATAACATTTATGTTAACGCGCTAACGGGCCCCCGCTAAGCGGGTGAAGAGGGGAAGAACGCGGTGTCCCTCCGCCCAGCCATCCTGCAGCGAGCGCGAACTCACTCCGCGTTCGTCTCCCGCTACATACTTATAGAACTTATAGAAGCAAGAAGTGGTTTTTTTTTTATAACCAAAGGGAATATCGCACCGGAGCAGAATTACAGCCCCAACACTTGAATTATAACGAGCCGTAGTACAGTTACTAGACTTTTTGTCCACGCGGTGGCTGGCAGTAAAGTGACTCTGTAGAAAGGCTTGTGTCTCGTTGTCGAATCAGCGCCCGATCTATTGACCTTGAACCGGAATCTTTCAAACTAGTTTTCTCCAACTTCAAGACATCTGAATAACTTGAAAATTTGCATACGTATCAAGAACCGATGACAGTACAAGACCCGAACTATTATTATTTTTTTTTTGTGGTGTTGGGCGCAAACGAACAGAGGGGTCACCTGATGGTAAATGACTACCGCCGCCCATGGGCACCTGCAACTCAAGAGTCACAAGTGCGTTGCCGGCCTTTAAGGTGGGAGTAGGGGAAGAGGGGATGAGAGGGGGAGATGGAAAGGTTAGGGCCTTTTTTTTTTTGTGCGTGTGAACACCCCCTCGGGCCGTCACCCCAACGGGGTTTTCGGTGGGGCGGTGTGTCGGAATCGAACCGACTAAAACCACACGGTGTGCCGTACTGCGCCTTAAGTAGGAGGGATCCGGGAACAGCTTTTATTAAGACATCCGGAACCCTCCTAACGCCTGCCCGCAAAAGCGCGGGCACCACCTCTGGGTAAAGACCTCTCAATTAGCCGACGTCCAGGCACACGCGGACGCCGCCTCCTCGCGGGGGGCTACTATAGCGGGTGGAGAGCAAAACCTATCCCGTCCACCCGCGGCCACACTCAGGGCGGCATGAGGCGCTGGTACGCGCCTCCGCCGCCCGGTTCGCCGGCGGCGAATTAGGTCCGAGTGGAGATCGTCCTCCCGGACCCTTTCCGCCGCCTCCTTCTGCGAGATGACGTCCTCACAGAAGGTCGCGACCGCGGTAAAATTCCTGTCGCTACCGGCCATGGAGCGTATGACTGCCGGTAGCGAGAGATCCCCTCCGATGACTGCAGTGAGGGCCCGACGCTGCGTCGCCCAGGCGGAGCAAACCGCCAACGTGTGCTGAGCCGAGTCCTCACTGCAGTCGCAGTGGTGACAGGCGGGACTCAGTTCCCTCCTAGCGACCGAGTGCAGGTACTTCCCGAAGCAGCCATGCCCGGAAAGAACCTGCGTCAGTCGGAAGGAAAGGGTCCCGTGCTGCCGCCCTGCCCACTCGACGATGACCGGCTGGAGCACCTCCACGGCGGCAAAGCCAGCACGTGGAGCCCCCAGCCGGGACGACCAACGAGCCATGGTGGCTCGGCGAGCGGCCACACGCCATTCGCGTACCTCTTCGGGCGGGGGCCGACTGCCGCCTCCCGCCCGGAACTCAGCCGTTCGCCGATATACTTCGGCGAGCACTTCCGCCTCCAAATCCCACGGGGGAGTCCCGGCCAACGAGCACGCCGCCTCCGTCGACACGGTGCGGTATCCACGTATGGCTCTAACCGCCATAACCCTCTGAGGGCGCCAGAGGCGTGCCCTATTCTGGGCGGTCAGAGCCCCCGCCCACACCGGTGCACCGTAAAGTGCCATTGACCGGACAACCCCCGTGTATAGCCGCCTCGTAGCGACGCTGGGTCCGTCCAAATTGGGCAAGAGTCGCCCAAGGGTGGACGCAGCGCCGACCAGCCTGGGAGCAAGCTGTTGGAAGTGCTCGTCGAAGCGCCACCTACCGTCGAGGATCATGCCCAGATATTTAATGTGGGCCTGAACCGGTACGAGGACCGAGTTGACCTCGATAGAGGCGCCAGGGGGTGGACCACGACGGGGCCCATGTAATAAAAGGGCCTCCGTCTTATCCAGGGCCACCCGTAAACCCAGCACCTCGATGCGCCCGACCACCAGAGAGACTCCCCTGGTGGCCAGGCACGCCGCCTCCTGAAAGTTCACCCCCCTGGCTGTGACCAACGTGTCATCGGCGTAACAGCGAGCCCGGGGGGGAAGTCGCCTCGAAGGGCCCAGTTCCACAGGAGTGGTCCAAGGACAGACCCCTGCGGAACACCGCACGACATGGGCCGACGACTCAAAACTCCGTCTCGGTCCTCTTACATGACGGTACGCTACTCTAAATAGTCTGCCACTAGCCGCCTCAGGTACCCCGGCACTCCGTGATAGTGGAGTGCTTCCCTGATGCGGCTGAATGGCAGACTATTAAACGCGTTGGCGATGTCCAACGACACCGTCAACAGCACGCCGCCACAGCTCACTACCTCTTCGGTCACGGCCCTCAGGCGCAACACAGCACCGACCGTCGAACGCCCCGCCCGAAAACCAAATTGGGCGTCCGACAAATCGGGGCCGACCCCGCGAAGGTGCCGAACGATGCGGGCAGAGAGGACCCTCTCAAACAATTTACCCGCCTCGTCCAGCAACACTATGGGCCTGTAGGCCGCGACCGAGTCGATAGGCCGTCCCGGATTCCTTAAAAGTACCAGCTTCCCGCTCTTCCAGCAGTCAGGGAAGCGTCCGGACGCCAAGCTAGCGTCGAACACCTCCCCGAGGCGGTCGGACATGTGGTCGAGGGCCAGGGCCAACACTCGGGCAGGGATCCCGTCTGGCCCGGGGGCGGTGTTCTTGGAACGGATCCGTAGAACAGCCGCCCCTACCTCCGCCTCCGTGACGGGCGGAACACCATCCTCCTCGTCCTCCCCGTCGTCTCTAGGACCTCCGGGCACGGGTACAGGACGCACGGAGGTCCGCCAACTCCTGGGGAAAGGTTAGGGCCTCCGGTAACCTCACTTACTCGGCGAAAAGCAATACAAATATTGCTTCACTGCCGGTTTTCTGTGAGGACGTGGTATTACTCCGGACGATCCGGTTCATACGTGCCGAAGGATGGCTCTATTTTTTTTTTTATGTGAAACGTGTGAGGTGCTTGATATCAAATGTTACTAATAGTTGATTGGTAGCTATTTATGAAAGTAGTTGTCAATACAAATAAGTAAAATTGAAGTGATTGTTTGTGACGTCAAAATAATAGTTATATTAAGCTCATACGGTTATTTACACGATACCTATGCCTAAAAACCAGTTTTTAAAATGTTTGTCTGTCTGTTTGTTCCGGCTAATCTCCGGAACGAGTAGACCGGTTCCCACGGGATTTTCACTGGCAGATAGCTGGTGTTATAAGGAGTAACTTAGACTACTTGTATTTTGGAAAAATAATTAGGGTTTCGCGCAAAACGTATGAACGCGGGCGAAGCGCGGAAACTGCTAATTATATGTAAAACTATACTAAAAATTACCCCACGCTATTCATATATACTAACAGTTCCCGCGGGGCTTCGCTCGTCTTCGATCACTTTGATTCCGCTGCTAAGGTTAAATCTACTCTCAAGGGTTCATTTGATCTCGAATAATAGTTTTAAAATTGTAAAATAATTAAAAATGCATAGTAGGTAGAGCCACAAGTCTAGACGCAACCTGTCCTTAAAATACATAGGTGTTATGCTAACTACTGTATTGTATATGGATTGTAATGTAAGCTTACTGTTTATTATATGTGGAAGTAATTGTTACGTTATTTATTTGCATACTCCCATGTACTTGGTGTCAGTTTTTTATACAAACAATTGTTGGTCAACCTAAATTAACGAAATAAACTATAATCTCTTGAAAATATATTATATAGCTGAATCTTTTAAAAATAAGGTAAAATTCCCTTGTATGCAGACCAGTGTTGCCACACTTTGACATTTACAAATAAATCGGTATATGCTAGTTTAAAAAAAAAACCTTCTGGAGCCAATCGCAATAAAGTAAATGTGTTTCTATCAGTAACAGCTGTTAACCGACTCTGACAAGAGTTATCGCAATTTGAATGCAATTTCAACCACTAATGTATGGGGTACTTCAATAAAACCACAATATTTATATAATCAATAATGTATTATTGTCACAAAACATCGCTAAAATTAACACTATAGATACAAAATATATGTTTAAACATTACACAATAATATATTTTAATAGGATAACAGTATTAATACAACTATTACTGTTCGACTGTTATAATAATAGCTATTTGAGGACAAGCTCCAGTCTTATCTCTATAATATTCACCCGCCATATCTCACTGTTTCAAGAAAATTTCGTTGGTCATAATTCAGGAGTAATTAAAACCAACACGATTTTCTATATTAATTTACTATAAAACAAGAATTAGTAAATCATCCAGTGATAAAATCTCGTTACATTTCTGCTGGACCAATCTGATCGGTTACAAGACCTTATATATATATTTTTTTTAGACATTAGTAGGTTCGACAATAATACTTGATAATGTTCAAAAAAGAACGATTCGATGTTAATCTATATACGAGTATAAATACGCAAAGACCACAGAGCTCAGTATTTATTTGTTCTCTGTAGGCGAGCTTTAGAGTCATAATAACGAAAATTGGAAGCTTTTTACGACTATAGCTCTATTGTTATATATAATTTAATGAATTACCATCGAATTTACACCTCTGGGAGACCATTAGCGTATACAGGGTTACTGGTACTATATGATTGGCACTCCATTACCCATAGCTTACGGACGGTAAAATTTCGTTGAATTTTCAACGAAAATTTTACCATCCGTAAGCAGAACGAATCGTTTCGAATTCGCCAGGATTCACAGGAGTTTCCTTTCTAAGTTGGATACGAGGTTTCGATTTTAGTCGATATACAGTATGTCACCAAAAGTAATGTCATCATGTAAAGTTTATCTTTGATTTTTAAGCTTTTCTACTTTTATATATGTATATTATGGTGTTCAGTGTGGACACTGTATGAATAGGACCAAATACGAAAAGATCCATCTGCGAATGAGACCGGTTACGTCAGCGTGACCAGGCATAAGACATTTTGCGTTGAACCCGCAAAGCGGTGGCAACAAGGATATACATTATCACAGAGAGAATAACGAAGTACTCGCTATGCGGTAACCTTAAAGGTTAAGGTCTGAACTGCGGCAGGCAGTGGTCCTTCGGGTCGGGCGGCGGCTCGTCGGTGAGGAAGGCGCTGAGCAGCACGGGCGCGCACACGGGCACCCGGCGAGACGCGAGCCACGCGCTGTCCCGCTCCGACAGCGGGTAGCGCTTCAGGTCCGCGAAGCACACCGTGATGTTGTCGTTTGTGTACGGTGGTCTGTAACGTGAAAGTCAATTATAAAATTTGTGCTTTACTTCTTTTATGGTCTACTGTTTTAGGTCCATACACGTTATAGACACACCAACATTACTTACTTACATAGTTCTTATATGTAGACCTAACTATGAAAGGCATGCACAGTATACACCAAGAGGTTTGACTAACAATTATTAAACTAAAATTGCAACATATAAACATATAAACGTGAAAGATTGTGAGGGTGTATGGATGTTTGTTACTCTTTCACGCAAAAACCACGGAACTGATTGCGATGAAATTTGGTATTTAAATAGCTGGAGACCTGGATTAACACATAGGCTACTTTTTGTCCCGATATTCCCACGGTACCGGGACTTACGCGGGTGAAACCGCGGGGTTCAGCTAGTCTTAAATAAAAAAAGAACGTAGAACAGAAAATAATTATGTTAGAATGTGAATGAAAAAACTATATGGAAAATATAGTGAACGATATAAATGAAGAATAAAAGTAGCAATAGGGAATATGCATGTTGTTTAAATTTACTTGATTTATTTTCCCTTGAATCTTTATTGTCCAGATATTATGATTAAACAATTATTTTATTATTTAGTTCGTGTTTAATTGAAAAAAATATTATTTAAAATATGCAAAATAAGGGCGCGAAATTCAACTTTGCAAAACGCTTCACCATTGGTCGAAACAAAACATGACGTGACATTCCACGTTCTGTCATTTATCGGCTCCTATATTCGTAGTGTTACGGAGAAAGATAGGTGTTCCTGTGGGTTTTGCACTTAGCTAGTGCAATTTAAGCATTCTAGTGATATTAGAAATCATTTAGGACAATGACTGAATGTTGTTTAGTCAAAGCACAATCGATTCATGATGACTATTTTGCATCAAATCCAGATTTTACGTCCGCTGAGGTTAAAGGAGTGAAAGCCGCAAGGTAAATATTTTAATACTTGTTATATTATAATCTAAAGGATAGGTAAGATATGTATAGTTAGTTATATTCATGAAGTTTATTGGACTTTTGATACCTAGTTTAAGTAGACAAGCAAGTTGCCTTTTGCTTGATATTTAAAACAAACATAAATTACTGCTGACTAATTCACACTATAGTAGCAATTAAATTGTAATATGCTTACATTAAAGTGATCTTCACAACAATATAAACACGATATTGAAGATACTTCATCTCTTCTCACTAATGTACACCATTGTTTTCGTATTTTACATTATTATTTTGTACAGGAAAAAATACTGTATTGGGTGTAGTTCTTATAGTGTTTTTACACTTAGGGACAAGGCAATACCTATAAAATGGTTTTTTAACTTTATTCATCGTCTATTATTTACAATAAATAGTAATTACAACTGGAAATCGGTATAAAATTACTGTAACACTTCAAGTAAGTTTATGAAAGTTTAGTGTTTACTAAGCGTGGAACGTGACGTCATCCAAGGCCCGCGAAATATGGCGGCGGCGATATATTCAAACAGATCTAATTTTATCGATGTTTTCAATGTTATTTTAAAAATTAATTTGAACACGGCCAAGGTTATTTATATTTTTTATTGTTGTAGAATGATGCAACAAGTCAATAAAAGATAAAAAAAAAAATACATGCATATTTCCTATTATGCCAACTTTAATAAAAGATTTCAATAGTTTATAATATAAAATAACCCTACTAATGTTATAAACATGGATGTTTGTTAGTCTTTTTCACGCAAAAACTACAGTACCGATGGCGATTAAACTTGGTATATAGATAGTTGGAGACCTGGATTAACACATAGGTTACTTTTATCCCGATATTCCCACGGGATCGGGACTTACGCAGGTGAAACCGCGGAGAATATTTTAATGTTATTAGATATTCTTGTCAATCTCACTAGTGTTTATAAATACTCATTCTACGGTTGGGTTTTGGGACAGCGTGAGTACTACGCGCGGCGCGGGACAGCGTGAGTACTATGTGTTCCGTAGCGATACTCACTCCACGTCGGGAGCGGCGCCGCCGCCGGCGGTGACGAGGCGCTGCAGCAGGCGGCGGCGCGGCGCGGGCACGTGCAGCAGCGCGGCGAGGCCGGCGAAGGGCCCCGGCGCGCCGCCGTCCCGCGCGCGGCGCCAGCGGTGCGCGGCGCGGGACAGCGTGAGCTCGGCGCCGCTCAGCGCCGGTAAGCACGTTGCCAAAGGGTTGCCCCACTCGAACTCCTCTTCCTACCGTCAAAGTGCACATTTAACGTACGAAACTTTACAATTTTGGAAACTGCAGTTCAATTTTAGAGTAAACATATATACTTGCTGTGAGCAACTTATGTTATACATTGCTTTAATCATACTTCAAAACGGTTCGCGATCATATCCGACTATCAATTGAAGTGTTGTAGCTCACATATATCATTTTTATTTATCAATATAGTTAGTTATATTTATTTTTGA
The DNA here is from genome assembly GCA_949752705.1 of Callimorpha dominula. Classification (NCBI taxonomy): domain Eukaryota; kingdom Metazoa; phylum Arthropoda; class Insecta; order Lepidoptera; family Erebidae; genus Callimorpha; species Callimorpha dominula. The sequence goes on from OX456991.1 coordinate 3,611,662, forward strand.
ATTTACTCATTTATCCTATAACCTAAAACCCTGGTGTACAGACTGTACATCCATTTATTTTGTTTAACTGCTTCTAACCTCACAAGTAATTTAGTGTACTAGTTGACTGTATCGTATCAAACATGTACTGTGGCATTAGTAAGATTCGATATAATTACTTTTTTTGTTATTAACAACTCCAACATTAGGAATATTCCTGTGTCACAGGGAACTTTACAAACATTCAAATAACGAACACAAATAACATTCAGACTCGAGACAATTATATTATTTATGACTGGCCTATTGGTCTAGTGGTTAGTGATCCTGACTGTTAAACCAGAGGTTATGGGTTCGATTCCCATGCAGGACAAATAATTGTGTGATGAGTATGATCATTTGTTTTGTGTCTGGGTGTAATGTATCTACAATATGTATATATTTAGAAATATATGTGTTTATCAGTAGTCTGGTTACCACAGTATACTCTGCCTAGTTCACGTATTAGATGTGTGAAGTTATTATTATTACTATTATTTATGGATCACATAAATTTTTGTCTTGAACCCGCAACACTCGGTGCGATGTAGCGACCAGGTGACCACTTAAACCATTGCGCCATCCGTGCAGTAATTATCTACGTATAAAGTATAAAAGTACCGGTAGAAAGGCTCCATGCGCGTGGCTCTTGACAATGTAGAGCGGATGCAGCACCCAGCGGCCGGCGGCCACGGAGCCCAGCATCTTCTCGCTGCGGCCCGGCGCCGCGCACAGCAGGTGCGACGCGCGCGGGTCCAGCTCCGCGCCCTCGCACACCGCGCCGCCCAGCGACGAGATCATGGTTATGATGTCGTCACGATTCTGACAAAATTTAAGAAAACATTACTGTAGAAGCTTTTATCAATGATTTGGCACTTTAATCTCGCTCTGTGAGAACTAAATATATACAAATAAATAAAATTGAAATAGCTGTTTGAAATGTCATAATAACAGCGTTTTACTAAATGCATCTAAATGTTTACACGATACATATACTAAAAACATTTTTTTTTTGTCTATTTGCTCGGGCTAACAATCTAAGGAATCAATACATATACATATAATACCAACTTTCTTGGAAAGAAAGCTGGTATTATAAGGAGTATCTTAAGCTACTTTGATTTTGGAAAAAGAATTAGGGTTCCGCGCAAAATTTATAAATATGTAAACGCGAGCTAAACCGTGCGAGGATCAGCTAGTTAAATATTATTATATTACTAGCAAGCAATTTAAAAGCATTTGTGGTTACTCTGCTCCTAAAGGTGGTGTTAAATAGCCTATAAATTTTCTCAATAATTAGGTTGTTGAAAAAAAAAAACGAATTGACTTACGTAAAAAAAACACATTAATTATTACAAAAAATATTTTGTTCTAAAACTCAATTAGGATATCAAATGCGAAAACATTTTGTCTAATCCGACTAATAGTTCGAAAGATTATCGAATTCAACCAAAAAGAACTACTTAGCTTTATTATGAATACAATTGCATACATATTGTCAAAGATACTTGTACTTTTTACCCAAAACAAAAGTACTGTGCCCGATGGACAAGGAATTGATTGATAAAATCTACATTAAGACGACCGAAACCGAGGGCAAAAGGTTAATAGTTAATAAATTATAGTTCAAAACCTAAAAAAAAAACACACTTTAATAACAATCCGAACTAAAAAAGAAAAGAGTGTGTGCAATTCTCACACGGCAGAATTGAAACTTCAGAAAATAATTAACAAACGAATTTTAATACGCAAATGCACAAAAATTAAACACGTGAATGATACACCACGTTGACTATGACGCATTTTCTAAAAGTTTCGTAGTGCGCAGGCGCAATGACACTAGCTAGTATACGAAGATTATAGGAAACACTATATACTTGTATTCTATCTCATTCTCTCGCAGGGTAAATCCTATTTAGAAATGTTTGTCTCTTTTTAGTTTGACTTTTTCGTTTCATTGAATTTTCAAACCACAACGATTCGAAAGAAGTTACACTTCAAAAATAGAAAAAAAAAAATCATTGTAAAGAACACGATTTAATAGCGAATCAAAGTAAAAAACAGTTCCACTGTCCACATCGCGGCTCCATCCAGGCCTCCGGTAACCTCACTCACTCGGCGAAAAGCAATGCAAGCATTGCTTCACTGCCGCTTTTCTGTGAGGCCGTTAGCACGTATGGGCTGGCTCGACGGGAGTGATACCACATCACTCCGGTCAAGCCAGCCCATACGTGCCGAAGCATGGCTCTCCCACGTTGGTAATCCAAAATTTATTTACATAGTTAATTACAAATGAAGCTAATGAAAGCCTGGAGTGTTTTTTACTATATTTTTATAATAACTCTTTATGAATACACAACACAAGCACACACACTAATATTGTGTAAAAATACACCCAATCATTAATGTCAGCAAATGTCCTTTTCCGAATGCATCTACACTCGTTCATTTCTGCAATAACTTGTATGTACAATTTTATTATAAAGAGACAA